>JAKWJD010001761.1:19229297-19733516 GCA_027705065.1 Solanum peruvianum
ACATCCGTTGCTCGTATTTTCAGTTGGTGATAACCGGATCTCAAGCGATCTTCGAGAAGACACAAGCACCTTGTAACTGATCGACAAGTCATCAATGCGAGGAATGGGGTACTTGTCTTAATAGTTACCTTGTTCAACTGTCGGTAATCTATTGCACATTCGGAAAATCCCATCTTTTTCTTCACGAACAAAACCGGAGCACCCCAAGGAGCTGCACTTGGTCTAATGAAGCTTTTGCTCAACAACTCTTGAAGTTGAGCCTTTAATTCTCTTAACTCCGCGGGGGCCATTATATAGGGGGTATAGAAATGGGGGCGAGTACCGGGTTCCAAATCAATGCAGAAGTCTATATCCCTATTGGTGGCATACGGGAAGATCTGCAGGGAAACACATCCAAAAAACTCACAGACTACCGAAACTGACTCAATCGATGGTACTTGAGTAGTGTCATCCTTAAGATTGTGCAAAGAAAGCTAGACAACCCTTACTAACCATCTTCTGAGCACGAATCTAAAGGAGATGATACGCCGGATTGGGAGTGTAGTCACCCTCCCATACTAAACTGATCTGCCCCAGGCTTGGCTAACCGTCACTGTTTTAGCATTACAATCCAAAATCGCAAGTTTGGAGAAAGCCAAGTCATACCCAGAATTACATCAAAGCACCCATTTCTAAATAACCAAATCTACATAAGTGTTGCTCCCCACAAATTCACCAAACAAGACCTATACACTTTTTCGACTATCACAGACTCACCCACCGGAGTAGAAACACGAATAGGCATGTCAGTAATTTCACAATGTAAATTTAGACCATTAGCAAATGAGGAAGATACATATGAAAACGTTGGAGCCAGGGTCAATAATACAGATGCCATGCAATCAAAACCAAGAGATTACCTGTGATAAACAGCATCAGACGCCTCCGCTTCAGATCTCCCAGGGAAAGCGTAGCAATGAGCCCCATTATTTGTCTGTCCGTTGCCCCTACCATGTTGTGTAGTAGTGGCTCCATTTGGACCCTCTCCTCTGCCGTGTTGGTGACCACCATACCTCGGCCCACAACGCCCTCCAGAATAACGACCTCTACCATTACCACCTTTCCCTAGCCATTGGGGCTCTGTAACTTGTTTGGACAATTCTCCTAATATGTCCCAATCTCCCCACATCCATAGCACTCTCTGGAGTCAGGCAGGGTCTCTCGGAGTAGTGAGTAGGTTGACGTTCTGAGTTGGACCCCCAACTACAGTCTGTAGTGAAGACTGTATTGGTCGATTTGAGTGACCCCCGGAGTTCTGTCCTCTAGAATAAGAAACCATTATACTCACCTCCCCTTCGAAACCTCTTGATGTAGACGTTGGGGTGAAGTCATCCGGTTTAATCCTTCCACCTCTATCACAAAGTCTACCACCTCTTGGAAGGATGTTGCTGTTGCCGCTATCTGTAGGCTGAAATCCGCAACTCTGACCTCAACCCTTCACAACAAACGCGGATCCGTTCTTGTGGACTGAAACAAAGTTGCGTGGCATATCGGATAGCGCGCGAAATTTAGCCTCATACGCGTTTACTGTCATCTTCCCTGTTCAAGACTCAAGAACTCATCCCTCTTTCTATCTCTCAAAGTTCTTGGGATATACTTCTCCATAAATAGGGTAGAGAATGATTCCCAAGTCCTAGGTGGTGCCTCTGTTGGTTGACACTCAAACAGTGAACGCCACCACATTTTGGCGTTCCCTTGGAACTGATAGCTCACGAACTCGACACCCAAACCTCTCTACTATCCCCATTTTGTGTAGTAGCTCATGACCTCAACAGAAGAAAAAGAAAATCATAAAGCATCCTCAGATTCTGCACCTTGAAGACTGGAGGTTTAGTTTCAAGAACTTACTAAAAAGTTCATGTTGATCGTTTGTCATAATAGGCCCAGTGTCAGAGTGGAAATGTGCCTATTCCCAATGGTGCAACCATGCGGGGAGCCATAGTAGCCGCATGTCGTATCTCATGAAACCGGAGGGGTGGTGCAGAAACCACTGGAGGTGCTTGACCCTGATAGATCAAACAACCCGCTAAGATAAGCAAGTACTTGGGTGATCATCTCTGGGGTAGGTTGGGGGGGCATTTCCTCATTCTGCCCTTGTTCAGTTTCCCCTTCCTCACCCTCTCTTACTACATCCTCAGTCGGTGGAGGAGTCACCGCCCTAGTATCAGATGGGCTAGGGGCTCGTCCTCTCCCTCTAGAGGACGTCCTCCCACGACCTCTTCCACGGCCTCTTGCGCTGTTCCTCCTCGAGCCACAGCCCCAGTGGCTGGCTCATTAGTTTCATGTCTTCCGTTGTCGCTGCTGGTGCGGTCGTTGCTCTAGTTCTAACCATCTGCGAGATAGAATGAAGATGGTCAGATACCAATTTGTATCACTAGATACCAATTGGACTCAAGTAATAGCACGAAAAAGAAAGAATGAAAGAATGGAATTTTCCTAAAGTCTTATAGCCTCTCAAGGAAAAGTAAAGGCGTCCCCCTACCGTTCCTTAAGACTCTACTAGACCTGTTCTTGTGTGATGAGACCAATGAACCTAATGCTCTGATACCAAGTCTGTCACGACCCAAATCGGGGACGCGACTGGCACCCACATTTACCCTCCGATGTGAGCGAACCAACCCATCTAAACCTTAACATTTCAAGATATTTCAACAGAAAAATAATGCGGAAAGACTAAACTCATTAATAAAGAAAAAAAACTCAAAACTATTATTAATATCCCAAAATCTGGAAGTCATCACCACAAGAAGAACATCTATCTCAAACTACTAATCTAAGAATGTCTAAAAAGCTAAAAAACAATTAAAAAACTAGTCTATGCCGGAAGTTCAAGGCATCAAGACTTGAAGAAGGAGACCCAGTCCAAGCTAGACGCATTAGCTCACCCTGAATTTCCGATGGAGTGAAGACGGCTTGATCTACTGCTGAGTCGAAGTTGACGGAACGTTTGCTGCATAACACAAATGACAAAAGGAAAACATAAAATAGGGGGTCAGTACACCACACGTACTGAGTACGATATCATCGTTACTCAAAATAGGGAACAATTATATCAAATAATATTATAAATCAACTATAAACTCCACATGTAGCAACAACAAGTATCATAATCGTCAATAACACCATCAAGTTCATTCATGAGGGCTCAAGCCTCATTACCATACTCATTTGGGAATTAAGTTCATTATGTTGAATGTATTATCATCTTTCGAGATTCATTATCTTTCTTCCTCTTGTGTCGGTACGTGACACTCCGATCCCCTACCACTATGTGTCGGAACGTGACACTCCGATCCCCTATATGTGTCGGAACGTGACACTCCGATCCACTAATACTATGTGTCGGAACGTGACACTCCGATCCACTAATTCTATGTGTCGGAACGTGACACTCCGATCCACTAATTCTATGTGTCGGAACGTGACACTCCGATCCACTAATCTCATTATATCCGTTCATCAAGCCTTCTCTAACCAAGGCATCATCAATCCCAATCACTTTAATTCATCAAGCCTTCCTTTATACCAAGGCATTATCATTAATATCATAGATTAAAGTTTCTTTCAAGATTTGGGATTCAATGGTTTTCATCATGCTTGTATTATCAACATCACATAATCATATTCATACAAGCATACAATAAGCATATAGACAGGTTTACAATATCATCAACACATATTATTCCACTATCAAGAGTTCTCTACGAATATCGTAATACAAAACCATACCTACCTCCACCGAAGAATTGGAATCCACAAGAAATTTCCCAAGCTTGCTATTCTCCTCAACCAATTCGATCGATCTCTCTCTCTCTTTCTGTTCTTTCTCTTTTGTTTTATTCAAACCCTCTTTCCTTTACCCTAATTAATCATGTAATTAAGTGTGAAAAAGGACAATAAAACCCCACTAATTCATTAAGGTTACCCCTTTTAACCCCTAAGTAATTAGACTTATTAATGTTACCCTCAATCTTTATAATTAAGGAAAGAATAGTCAAAAACGACCCTTAAAACGTGTGGAGAAATCCTAAACTGTCTGGGACTGCGTGACCTGTGACGGGCCGTCATACCTGCGACGGTCCGTCACGATGGCCGTCGCACCTGCCCAAAATCCCACAGTCACCACGGACGCTGTGACGGTCCGTCACGCCTGTGACGGTCCGTCCTGCACGTCCGTCATGGCGGTCAGAAACTCGTTTCTCGAACCAAATTCTCAAACGTTGAAGTGTTTTGCAACGGAAACTCACGACGGTTCGTCGTGGATGTGACGGCACGTCCTGCAGGTCCGTCACAATTTACAGAGAGTCGATTTTCAGTACCCAATTTCAGAATTCCAAGTATGATGCAACGATTCACCCTCGACGGGCCGTCGTGCCTACGACGGTCCGTCGTGGTGTCCGTAGTATGGCCCAGTTTTTCCAGAATTAAAAATCTGCTGCTCAAACGACTAAACAGGTCGTTACAGATGTTCTTGTGATGATGACTTCCAGATTTTGGGGAATAATAGTTGTTGAATTTTAGAAGTTATTGAATTGATTTTTATTAATGAGTTAAGTCTTCCGCATTGTATTTTGTTCATTATGTTAAAATGTTGGGGTTTAGATTGGTTGGTTCGCTCACATAGTAGGATAAGTGTGGGTGCCACTCGCGGCCCGATTTGGGTCGTGACAGCTAGGGTTTGATTTAATTGTGCTCCATAGCAAACGTTAGCCAAAGTTTGTCAGGCGCCTCTCTCCCAAAAATCTCGCTCGCCGCTCTCCCATTCTCGCTCGTCACTCGCCCTCTGCTCGCCTCTCTCGCTTTATACACAGAAGTGTATAAATTCTGTTTCTGTTTTGTATAAAACGAGAGAAAATTGTATATACATATGCAAAACATATATCTTCGTGTTATACAATTAATTATACAATTTACAAACATTTTAATTCAATTCAATTGTAGATAAATGCAAATTTTATACAAATATTGCAGAGAAAAAGGCTAACGAATTATACAATTGCGAATTATACAATTGTAGTGAAATACAATTTTCTCTAGCTTTATACAACAGAATTGTATATATTGTGTTTCTGTTTTTGTATAAAGCGAGAGAAAAACATATATCTTCTAGCTATACACTTATAATTAGCAATATACATACATTTCAATTCGATTCAATTGTATGCAAAGAAATTTTATAAAAATATTGCAGCAAAATAGGCAGCGAATTATACAATTGTGCATTATACAATTGCAGTGAAATAGGATTGCGAATTATACAATAGCAGCGAAATAGGTCAGCGAATTAAACAATTGTATATATATAGCGAATTATACAATTTTATGTTTTGATGGAGCGCAATTATGCAAACTTTGCTATAGCATACAAATATGAATTTTTTGTTTGCTATATGTGAAAGTTGCCCTAAAAAAATTGTTAAGATTTGATTTGTCAAAGTAAATCTCTAACCATGATTTAATTAATAAATGCATTATATATTAAGTATTAAAAATTATTATAATCTCACAACAAATATTATCTAAAAGAAAAATAGAAAAAAGATCCTAAGTAAAAAAATGAATAGGAACAAAAAAAAAATTTCTTTGTATTTATAGTCAAGATAATATGTTGCTAAGATTATGATATTATAATAATTTTAATACATTATATACATGGTTAGAGATTAATTTTGAAAATTTGAATCTTAAACATTTATTTTAACTTATGTCATGTGTCAGTAATCCAAATAGGAACTTGAGGAAAATGGAGAGGGGGCGAATCAGTATGTTAGGGATCCTATTTTCGTGGGAAATCATCAAATGTTTTATACTAAATATTTAAAATAATTTTGAAGTAGTTTTTACAAATAAACAAAAATAATTAAATATGATTTTTTTTCTAAAGATAAAAATTGGTTACTATTCTTTTATCTTAATACTGCTTTGAAATCAAATTTAAAATAATAATACTAAAAAAAACTGAAATATTTGGTAAATACGTTGCGGATCCGGCTCCTCTCCATTTCTTTCTCTATGTTTTTCTTAAGTTTCTATTTGAATTAGTGACACATGACATAGGTTAAAATAAATGATTAAGATTAACTTTTGAAAATAAATCTCTAACCATGATTTACTTAATAAATACATTATATATTAAGTATTAAAAATTATTATAATCTCACGAAAAATATTATCTAAAAGAAAAATAGAAAAAAGATCCTACATAAAAGAATAAAATAGGAAGAAAACTTTTTTCTCTTTGTATTTATGAATAAGATTATATGTTGCTAAGATTATGAGATTATAATAAATTTAATAATTATATACATGGTTAGAAATTAATTTTGAAAATTGAATCTTAACCATTTATTTTAACTTATGTCATGTGTCATTATTCCAAATAAGAACTTGAAAAAAATGGATAAGAGGCGAATCCGTACGTTAGAGATCCTATTTCGTGGGAAATCATCAAATGTTTTATACTAAATATTTAAAATAATTTTGAAGTAGTTTTTACAAATAAACGAGAAATAATTAATATGATTTTTTTTCTAAAGTTAAAAATTAGTTACTATTCTTTTATCTTAATACTATTTTGAAATAAAATTTAAAAAAAAAATAAAAAAATGAAGAGTTTGGTAAATACGTTGCATATCCGGCTCCTCTCCGTTTCTCCTCTCTATTTTCCTCAAGTTCCTATTTGGATTAGTGACACATTACTTAGGTTAAAATAAATGGTTAAGATTTAACTTTTCAAAGTAAATCTCTAACCATGATTTAATTAATAAATACATTATATATTAAGTATTAAAAATTATTATAATCTCATAATCTTAGCTCCACATTATCTTGTCCAAAAATGCAAATAAAAAAAGTTTTCTTCCTATTTATTCTTTGTATTTTTGGACAAGATAACGTGGTGCTAAGATTATGAGATTATAATAATTTTAATACTTAATATAGATTATATTATCATCTTAATCATGGTTAGAGATTTATTTTACAAAATTGAATCTTAATCATTTATTTTAATCTATGTAATGTGACAGTAATCCAAATAGGAACTTGGGGAAAATGAAGAGGAGCTCCGTACGTTAGGGATCCTATTTTCCTGGGAAATCATCAAATGTTTTATACTAAATATTTAAAATAATTTTGAAGTAGTTTTTACAAATAAATAAGAAATAACTAAAAATGATTTTTTTTGCTAAAATTAAAAATTGGTTACTATTTCAAATTTACTGTTTTGAAATAAAATTTAAAATAATAATAATAATAAAAAGTTAGATAAATACGTTTTGGATCCGGCTCCTCTTCATTTCTCTTCTCTCCATGTCACGACCCAAAACCGAGCTGCGACTGGCACCCACATTCACCCTCCTATGTGAGCGAACCAACCAATCTAAACCTTAACATTTCAATTCATATCAACAGAAAATAATGCGGAAGACTTAACTCATTAATAAAAACAATTCAAAACTATTATTATTATCCCCAAAATCTTGAAGTCATCATCACAGGAACATCTATCTCAATTTTCTAAACTAAAACTGTCTAAGAAGCTAAAACAAAATACTAGCTAGTCCATGCCGGAAGTTCAAGGCATCAAGACTTGAAGAAGAAGACCCAGTCCAAGCTAGACGCATTAGCTCACCCTGAATTTCCGATGAAGTGAAGACTTGCTAGATCTACTGTTGAGTTGAAGTTGACGGAAAGTTTGCTGCATTACACAAATAACAAAGAAGAAAACATAAAAGTAGGGGGTCAGTACAACCACAAGTACTGAGTAGATATCATCGGCCAACTCAAAATAGGGAACAGTATATATCAATAATAATGTAAATCAACTACAATACTCAACATGTAGCAATAACAGTATTAATTCATCAATAAATACAACTGAGTTCACACATGAGGACTCAAGCCTCAATATCATACTCATTTGGGAATTACGTTCATTTAGATTGAGTATGTTCATTATCTTTCATGATTCATTATCTTTCTTCCTCTTGTGTCGGTACGTGACACTCCGCTCCTCTATTTCTATCCTGGTGCCGGAACGTGGCACTCCGATCCTCATATACTATCCTGGTACCGGAACGTGGCACCCGATCCATATACTATCCTGGTGTCGGAACGTGACACTCCGATCCTCATATTCTATCCTGGTGTCGGAACGTGACACTCCGATCCTCATATTCATTCTATCCTGGTACCGGAACGTGGCACCCGATCCATATTCTATCCTGGTGTCGGAACGTGACACTCCGATCCTCATATTCATTCTATCCTGGTACCGGAACGTGGCACCCGATCCCTAATTCATCAAGCCTTCTTTCACACTAAGGCATCATCATTCTCATTATATAATATATCAAGCGAATTAGGGTTATTTCAAGATTTGGGATTCAATAGCTTCATCATGCTTTGTTAATTCATCACAATTTCATAATCATAATCATGCAAGCATACAATTTAAGCACATAGCAGGGTTTACAATACTATCAACACATAACATTCACTATTAAGAGTTCACTACGAATATCGTAACATAACCATAACCTACCTCCACCGAAGAATTGGAACCCACAAGAAATCTCCCAAGCTTTGTTATTCCTCTTCCCTCTTCGATCTATCAATACTCTCTCAATTCGTGTCTCTCTTCTCTCTCTTGTTCTTTCTCTTTTGTTTTATTCAAACCCTCTTTCCTTTAACCTAATTAAAATATAATTAAGTGTAAAGAGGACAATAAAACCCCACTAATTAACCCAAAGTTACCCCTTTTTATCCCTCAAGGAATTAGACTTATTAATATTAACCCTCAATCTTTATAATTAATGAAAGAATAGTCCAAAACGACCCTTAAAACGTGTGGAGAAATCCTAAACTGCCTGGGAATTGCGCGACCTGTGACGGGCCGTCGTGCCTGCGACGGTCCATCACGGTGGCCGTCGCAACCTCCCCAAATTCCAGGTGGGCTGTGACGGCCCGTCACCCCTGTGACGGTCCGTCCTGCACCTCCGTCCTGACGGTCAGAAACTCGTTTCTTGCACCAAATTCCCAAAAGTTGAAGTGTTTTGCAACGGAAACTCACGACGGTTCATCGTGGATGTGACGGCACGTCCTGCAGGTCCGTCACAATTTACAGAGAGTCGATTTTAATATCCAAATTGAAGAATTCTAAGTGTCATGGAACGAAACCTTCCTCGACGGGCTGTCGTGACCACGACGGTCCGTCGTGACACCCGTCGTCCCAGCCAGTTTTCCCAGAATTTCAATCTACTGCTCAAAACGACTAAACAGGTCGTTACAATAGATACCAATTTACCCATCGTTCGTCCCCGAACGATCAAAAGAAGAAAAACAGTGGCGAAAAGGAGTACCTGAATCTGTAAACAGATGTGGGTATTTTTCTTGCATATCTGCCTCCTTCTCCCAAGTAGCCTCTTCAACCGGTCGATTCTTCCATTGAACTTTGATGGATGCAATCTCTCTCGACCTCAACTTGCGAACTTCTCTATCTAATATAGCAATCGGTTCCTCTTCATAAGTCAAGTTCTCATCCAACAAAACTGAATCCCAACGGACGATGTAGTTTCCATCTCCGTGGTATCTCTTCAACATGGACACATGAAATACCGGATGCACTCCGGACAGCCCTGGGGGCAAGGTTAATTCATAAGCCACCTCCCCTATTCTCTTAAGCACTTCAAATGGTCCAATATACCTTGGACTTAACTTACCTCTTTTACCAAACCGCATCACCCCTTTCATGGGTGAAACCTTCAACAAGACTTGTTCACCTTCCATGAACTCCAAATCTCTAACCTTTCGGTCTGCATACTCCTTTTGTCTACTTTGCGCCGCTAGAAGCTTTTCTTGAATAGCTTTCACCTTATCTAACGAATCCCTCAAGAGGTCAGTACCCCAAGGTCTAACCTCAAATGCATCAAACCAACCAATGGGAGATATACACCTCCTCCCATACAATGCTTCAAATGGAGCCATATCGATGCTGGAGTGATAGCTATTATTGTATGAAAACTCCGCCAAGGGTAAAAAGCTATCCCAATGGCCACCAAATTCTATCACATATGCACGAAGCATGTCCTCCAACACTTGAATCGTTCGCTCAGACTGACCATCGGTCTGAGGATGAAATGCAGTACTAAGGTCCAATCTAGTACCTAATTCAGCATGTAGTGTCCTCCAAAACTTAGAAGTAAACTGCGTACCTCTATCTGATATGATGGAGAGTGGAACTCCATGCAACCGAACGATTTCTGAGATGTAGATTTTGGCTAACTTCTCTGCATTGTAGGTCACCTTGACCGGAATGAAATGAGCGGACTTAGTTAACCTATCCAAAATCACCCAAATAGAGTCATACTTACCCAAGGTCTTTGGAAGACCAACCACAAAATCCATTGCGATTCTCTCCCACTTCCATTCAGGAATGGGCATTCTCTGAAGTGTTCCTCCGGGCCTCTGGTGTTCATACTTTACTTGTTGACAATTTGGACATTTGGCAACAAACTCAACAATATCTCATTTCATTCTACTCCACCAGAAGTGTTGCTTTAGGTCACGATAAATCTTGGTTGCACCAGGATGTATAGAATATCCGGAACTATGAGCTTCTGTAAGAATAGTGGTGATCAAATCATCGATGCGGGGTACACATACCCTTCCCTTAATCCTCAGAACACCTTCCTCATCAATTATTGCTTCCTTAGCCTCTCCTCGCAACACTTTATCTTGAATGCGACCTAGATTCTCATCATCAAACTGCTTCCCCTTAATCTTGTCAAGGAAAGAAGATCTTGCCTCTACACAAGCCAACAATCCTCCCTTCTCATTTATTTCTAACCTCATAAGGTCGTTAGCCAAAATCTGAACCTCTCTAGCCAATGGGTGTCTCGAAGCTTGCAAGTGAGCTAGACTTCCCATGCTTCCGGCCTTTCTACTCAAGGCATCTGCCACAACGTTCGCCTTCCCCGGATGATACAAGATAGTGATATCGTAGTCCTTCAGTAGTTCCATCCATCTCCTTTGTCTTAAGTTCAAATCTTTCTGAGTAAAGACATACTGTAGACTACGGTGATCCGTATAGATTTCACACTTAACCCCATATAAATAATGCCTCCATTGCTTCAATGCAAATACTACCGCGGCCAATTCCAAGTCATGAGTTGGGTAGTTACGTTCATGCACTTTTAATTGTCTTGAAGCATAAGCAATCACGTTCTTCTCTTGCATTAGCACTGCACCCAAACCCGAATAGGATGCATCACAATAGACAATGAAATTCTTACCTTCCACTGGCAAGGTGAGGATAGGTGCGGTAGTCAACAAAGTCTTGAGCTTCTGAAAGCTTTCCTCACACTCATCCGACCATACAAATGGAACATTCTGCTTAGTCAAGTTCGTCAATTGGGAAGCAATAGAAGAGAATCCCTTGACGAATCAGCGGTAGTAGCTAGCTAACCCAACAAAACTCCTTATTTCTGACACATTAGTAGGTCTTACCCAATTTTTCACCGTCTCAATCTTAGATGGATCCACCATCACTCCATCCTTAGAAACCACGTGCCCCAAGAAGGACACTGAATCTAGCCAAAACTCACACTTGGAGAATTTCGCATAAAGCTTTTTCTCCCTCAACAACTCTAACACCATTCTCAAATGCTCCTCATGTTCCTTCTTACTTTTAGAGTATACCAATATATCATCTATAAATACGATCACAAAGAGGTCCAAATATGGATTAAAAATCCCATTCATCAAGCTCATGAAAGCAGCAGGGGCATTCGTAAGACCAAAAGACATTACCACAAATTCATAATGCCCATACCTAGTTCGTAAAGCAGTCTTTGGCACATCCGTTGCGCGTATTTTCAATTGGTGATAACCGGACCTCAAGTCTATTTTTGAGAAGACACAAGCACCTTGTAACTGATCGAACAAGTCATCAATGCGAGGAATGGGGTACTTGTTCTTAATAGTTACTTTGTTCAACTGTCGGTAATCTATGCACATTCGAAAGCTCCCATCCTTCTTCTTTACAAACAAGACCGGAGCACCCCAAGGAGATGCACTTGGTCTAATGAAGCCTTTACTCAACAATTCTTGAAGTTGAGCCTTTAACTCTCTTAATTCGGCGGGAGCCATTCTATAAGGGGGTATAGAAATGGGGCGAGTACCCGGTTCCAAATCAATGCAGAAATCAATATCCCTATCCGGTTGCATGCCAGGAAGATCTGCAGGGAACACATCCAAAAACTCACGGACTACTGAAACTGACTCAATCGAGGGTACTTGGGTAGTGTCATCCTTGAGATGTGCCAAGAAAGCTAAACACCCTTTACTCACCATTTTCTTAGCACGAAGAAAGGAAATGATGCGCACCGGATTGGAAGTGTAGTCACCCTCCCACACTAACGGATCTGTCCCAGGCCTGGCTAACGTCACCGTTTTAGCATTACAATCCAAGATCGCAAAATTCGGAGAAAGCCAAGTCATACCCAGAATTACATCGAAGTCACCCATTTCTAAAATAACCAAGTCTACATAAGTGTTGCTCCCCACAAAATTCACCAAACAAGACCTATATACCTTTTCAACTACCACAGACTCACCCACCGGAGTAGAAACACGAATAGGCATGTCAAGTAATTCACAATGCAAATTTAGACCATTAGCAAATGATGAAGATACATATGAAAATGTAGATCCAGGATCAAACAATACGGAAGCCATGCAATCACAAACCAGAAGATTACCTGTGATAACAGCATCAGATGTCTCCGCCTCCGATCTCCCAGGGAAAGCATAACAATGGGCCCTTTCGTTGGTTTGCCCGTTGCCCCTACCATGTTGTGATGTAGGGGCTCCAGTTTGCCCATCACCTCTACCGTTGTGGTGACCACCATTACCTCGACCACCACGTCCTCCAGAAAAACGGCCTCTACCATGACCACCTCTACCTCTAGCTAGTGGGGTTCTGTAACTCTGGTTCGGACAATACCTCTTAATATGTCCAATCTCCCCACATCCATAACATTCTCTGGGTTCACGCATCGGCCCCTCAGAGAAATGTTGACCGGTCTGAGATGGACCCCCAACTACAGTCTGTAGTGAAGACTGAATTGGTCGACTTGCGTAACCTCCAGAGCTCTATCCTCTAGAGTGAGAACCATTAAACTCACCTCCCCTTCGAAACCTTTTTGATGTCGATGTCGTGGGGAAGTCATCTGGCTTCACTCCCTCCACTTCTATCACAAAGTCTACCACCTCTTGGAAGGATGTTGCCGTTGCCGCTATCTGTAAGGCTGAAATCCGCAATTCTGACCTCAACCCCTTCACAAAACGGCGGATCCGTTCTTGTGGACTGAAACAAAGTTGGGTGGCATACCTTGATAATGCACGGAATTTGGCCTCATATGCGTTAACCTTCATCCTCCCTTGCTCGAGACTCAAGAACTCATCCCTTTTTCTATCTCTCAAAGTCCTTGGGATATACTTTTCCATAAACAGGGTAGAGAATGATTCCCAAGTCATAGGTGGTGCCTCTGTTGGTTGACACTCAACATGTGACCGCCACCACATTTTGGCGTTCCCTTGAAACTGATAGCTCACGAACTCAACGCCAAACCGTTCTACTATCCCCATCTTGTGTAGTAGCTCATGACAATCAACCAGAAAATCGTAAGCATCCTCAGATTCTGCACCCTTGAAGACTGGAGGTTTCAATTTCAAGAACTTACTGAAAAGTTCGTGCTGATCATTTGTCATTATCGGTCCAGTGGTCAGACGTGGAAATGTGCCTATTCCCAATGACGCATCCATGCGGGGAGCCATAGTAGCCGCATGTCGTATCTCTGAAACCGGAGGTGTTGGTGCAGAAACCACTGGAGGTGCCTGACCCTGATCGGATAACCCGCTAAGATAAGCAAGTACCTGGTTGATCATCTCTGGGGTAGGTTGGGGTGGCATTTCCTCATTCTGCCCTTGTTCAGTTTCCCCTTCCTCACCCTCTCTTACTACCTCCTCAGTCGGTGGAGGAGTCACCGCCCTAGCATCAGATGGGCTAGGTGCTCGTCCTCTTCCTCTAGAGGACGTCCTCCCACGACCTCTTCCACGGCCTCTTGCCGCTGTTCTTCCTCGAGCCACAGCCCAGTGGCTGGCTCAGTCGTTTCTTGTCGTGCCGTTGTTGCTGCTGGTGCGGTCGTTGCTCTAGTTCTAACCATCTGTGAAATAGAGTGAAGATGGTCAGATACCAATTTGTATCACCTAGATACCAATTGGACTCAAGTAGTAGCACGAAAGAAAGAATGAAAGAGTGAAGTTTTCCTAAAGTCTTATAGCCTCTCAAGGAAAAGTAAAGGTGTCCCCCTACCGTTCCTTAAGACTCTACTAGACCTGTTCTTGTGTGATGAGACCAATGAACCTAAGGCTCTGATACCAAGTTTGTCACGACCCAAAACCGAGCCGCGACTGGCACCCACATTCACCCTCCTATGTGAGCGAACCAACCAATCTAAACCTTAACATTTCAATTCATATCAACATAAAATAATGCGGAAGACTTAACTCATTAATAAAAACAATTCAAAACTATTATTATTATCCCCAAAATCTGGAAGTCATCATCACAGGAACATCTATATCAATTTTCTAAACTAAAACTGTCTAAGAAGCTAAAACAAAATACTAGCTAGTCCATGCCGGAAGTTCAAGGCATCAAGACTTGAAGAAGAAGACCCAGTCCAAGCTAGACGCATTAGCTCACCCTGAATTTCCGATGAAGTGAACACTGGCTAGATCTACTGTTGAGTTGAAGTTGACGGAAAGTTTGCTACATTACACAAATAACAAAGAAGAAAACATAAAAGTAGGGGGTCAGTACAACCACAAGTACTGAGTAGATATCATCGGCCAACTCAAAATAGGGAACAGTATATATCAATAATAATGTAAATCAACTACAATACTCAACATGTAGCAATAACAGTATTAATTCATCAATAAATACAACCGAGTTCACACATGAGGACTCAAGCCTCAATACCATACTCATTTGGGAATTACGTTCATTTAGATTGAGTATGTTCATTATCTTTCAAGATTCATTATCTTTCTTCCTCTTGTGTCGGTACGTGACACTCCGCTCCTCTATTTCTATCCTGATGCCGGAACGTGGCACTCCGATCCTCATATACTATCCTGGTACCGGAACGTGGCACCCGATCCATATACTATCCTGGTGTCGGAACGTGACACTCCGATCCTCATATTCTATCCTGGTGTCGGAACGTGACACTCTGATCCTCATATTCATTCTATCCTGGTACCGGAACGTGGCACCCGATCCATATTCTATCCTGGTGTCGGAACGTGACACTCCGATCCTCATATTCATTCTATCCTGGTACCGGAACGTGGCACCCGATCCCCTAATTCATCAAGCCTTCTTTCACACTAAGGCATCATCATTCTCATTATATAATATATCAAGCGAATTAGGGTTATTTCAAGATTTGGGATTCAATAGCTTCATCATGCTTTGTTAATTCATCACAATTTCATAATCATAATCATGCAAGCATACAATTTAAGCACATAGCAGGGTTTACAATACTATCAACACATAACATTCACTATTAAGAGTTCACTACGAATATCGTAACATAACCATAACCTACCTCCACCGAAGAATTGGAACCCACAAGAAATCTCCCAAGCTTTGTTATTCCTCTTCCCTCTTCGATCGATCAATACTCTCTCAATTCGTGTCTCTCTTCTCTCTCTTGTTCTTTCTCTCTTGTTTTATTCAAACCCTCTTTCCTTTACCCTAATTAAAATATAATTAAGTGTAAAAGAGGACAATAAAACCCCACTAATTAACCCAAAGTTACCCCTTTTATCCCTCAAGGAATTAGACTTATTAATATTAACCCTCAATCTTTATAATTAAGGAAAGAATAGTCCAAAACGATCCTTAAAACGTGTGGAGAAATCCTAAACTGCCTGGGAATTGCGCGACCTGTGACGGGCCGTCGTGCCTGCGACGGTCCGTCACGGTGGCCGTCGCAACCTCCCCAAATTCCAGGTGGGCTGTGACGGCCCGTCACCCCTGTGACGGTCCGTCCTGCACCTCCGTCCTGACGGTCAGATTCTCGTTTCTTGCACCAAATTCCCAAAAGTTGAAGTGTTTTGCAACGGAAACTCACGACGGTTCGTCGTGGATGTGACGGCACGTCCTGCAGGTCCGTCACAATTTACAGAGAGTCAATTTTAATATCCAAATTGAAGAATTCTAAGTGTAATGGAACGAAACCTTCCTCGACGGGCCGTCGTGACCACGACGGTCCGTCGTGACCACGACGGTCCGTCGTGACACCCGTCGTCCCAGCCAGTTTTCCCAGAATTTCAATCTGCTGCTCAAAACGACTAAACAGGTCGTTACACTCCATTTTCTTCAAGTTCGTATTTGGATTAGTCACACATGACATATGTTAAAATAAATGGTTAAGATTTAATTTTTCAAAGTAAATCTTTTATCATGATTTAATTAATAAATACATTATATAATAAGTATTAAAAATTACTATAATACATAACCATTTATTTTTTTCTTTAATTTAAAAATTTTTAAATACAAAATATTTCAACAATTTAATTTCTGCTAATTAAATATAAAATATACTAATATTATGTAGTAAAAAGGATTTAAAATAGGGTAATGCAGTTATAAAAAGAAAAAAATGAATTTTAAATTATTAAAATAAAAGAAAGAAAAAATAATAATATATAAAAAAAATTATAAAACACCATAACTATCGAAACAATTTGTTCATTCGTAGCCAATAATATGCTTTCTCTCTTTTACTCATTATTTTCAACGTGAATTTTGTTTTTTATTTGAAAGTTCGAGAATTGGCAATTAATGATTGATTTTGTATTTTGTGTTAACTTGATTTATTTTTTTATAGAATGAACTAAAAAATTTAAAATTAAATGTTCGGTCATTTTTTGTTGAGAACGCTAAAGAACTTCTCAAATTTATGGATATCTTTCTCTTTTATTGCAATGCATAAGAGAAAAATCACTTTGTATTATTACTTTTCATATCATGTAGTTTCTTTTAAGATTTTTTCTTCTTTTTCTATTTGAATATGTTTGAAGCAAATTTTATCTAAAAGTAATTAAGTAAAAGAATTTAAGTTTTCATTTTCATGAGATTTTACTGAATATAGTATTATTGTTATTGCAGTTGCAGTCTTTATGCACATCAATTGTATGAGATGATATAGACGCATCATGTAAATATAAAAATATTTACTAATAAATGAAAACAAATGTGTTCGATGTTAACAATGTTAAATTTTTGAATCATCTTTATTCTGCTTTATCGTGAAGCATAGCCCTTAACTAGTATGGAATCAAATTATCTTAAAAACTCTAAATATGACTTTATCCATAGGATTTCCAAATAAAATGATGTTATGAATCAATTTTAGTCAAGTACTCTTTATTTTTATTTATATTATGACGCATGACTTATGAAATAATTAGAAAATTTCAAGAAATTACAAAAAGTATTGGTATAAAATCTATTTTCATTATATTTGTAGTATAATTATTATTTTTGTGAGTATTTATAAATACTATAATAGTATATAAACGCATAATTTCTTTTATCTTTATAGTATAAAAAGATAAACATTATGTTTATTTGAATTGGTGATGAGGTAATTTTGTTTTGGTTAATTAAAATAACAAAAGTAATATGTGCGCGGTTAGTGTTTATATATATATATATATATGGATATATGTACGCACGCTCCCACAATTTTGACTTTTTAATGCTAATTAAAAGATGAAAATTTAAAATATATAGTTTTGAAGCTGTTTATAACTTCATACTCATTTAAAATATATTAATCCTAACTGCGTCTTCAAATTGGGTTATTATAACATCATAATTTGTTTTCCTGAAGATTGGAAAGGTAAAAGAAGCAACTTAGCACTTAATAGACAAATTTTAAGAAATTAATAGAAAATGAATTAGCTTAAACCAAAATTTCTATTTCTGAGCTATTTGTTAAAATTTAATCAAAATATCTGTTTGGAGGTATATTTAACATTAAATAATTTTTGAAATGATTGCAACTTCCCCCAACTAGCGATTTATGTGCCAAAAATGAAAGAAAATGAGAGTACATGAAAAGTATAATTAATAACTATTACTAATTTACTAATGGTTATTTACGAATTTCAATGATAAATTTCTTTATTTGACGTAGCTATTGAATAAAATTATCTTTAAAAATTATAATGTTATTTGACTAACATGATGTTAAAATAAATTGATGCTAGGAATCAATTAACATATCTCTTTAAGAATATATCACTAAATTGCTTGTTTAGTCACTTATTTTATATGTAACAATAACAAAAGATAATAAGGGTCATTACTAAAGAAGATGAAAAAAAACTTAAAGTTTGTTAAAAAAGTTTGAAAACATAAAACTAAAATTAAAAAGTTTATACGAAAAGAGAAGTGAAGAAAAATATTATTATTTATTGCACTTATAGAAGAACTAAGACGAAGGTTATTTAAAATATTAATAGATTTCATGATAAAAAAATAAATAAATTATGTATACACATTTTACCTTAATTGTTTTTCTTGCATATGATGTTTGGGTATTAATTTGAGTTTGAGTATAAATTTTAAAACCAACTCTTACAGTTTTTACTACATAAATAAATAATTTTCTTTCTAAGAATATTTAAATATACATTTTATCTTCGTTTTTAACACTAAACTATTTTTAGCATTAAATTTGTTTAAGTTAAATTACAAAATCAAACTATAACATAATAGTTGAAAATCTTAGCCTTAACTTAATGAGTAGTTTAGAAATCAATTCTTGAAAAAAAAAAGAGTACACCAATTCATCAATAAATTTTGAATATTATTCAAGTGTACTACATGGAGAAAGATATCTCTATTTATAAGTAGAGAAATCATTTTCAAAATCACCAAGTTCAATGTTCAAACTAGTAAATTCATTGTTATCCATATTGTTATCTAAAAAGGGGTTTATATCACCTAGGAATTATACATACATGAATTTGGTAGTTCATGAATAAACCAAATGGAAAATCCACCATTCAATGGATTAATAACACTCCCCCTTAGATGTCCATATATAATGTGTCTCATGAAACCACTATACCAATGCAAAAAGTACTAACCTGGGATCCAAATGGTCCTCACATACGGGCTCGTACCCAATAATATAACCGTAAGCTCAATAAGAATACAACATGTCTGTCGCTAATCAACAAGAAATCAATTAAGAGGGAGCAAACTCAAGGGACGCCCTACCTCAATCACGCCGATATAGTCCCAAATTGAGCACAACTAAGACCAACCCATGACTATGACGATTCGTTAAGGTCATAAGCATTATCACAAGGAGAACGATCCAAAACAAGTTCTAAAGAGTGAAAATCAGGTGACAAAACACAACCTAAAGCATCTAATGTCCATCCTTGTGTAAGGCCACCACAAATTAATCCTAACAAGGACAAACAAGATCATCTATACCACAAGCAAAGCCATAACCTAAACTAAGGATAACAACACCCACAATAAGCCCAAGGCTTCTACGGAATTAAGAAAGGATGGAATAACAAGAGGAAGGCTAAACCGGGAAACACCATCCTAAATTACATGAAATATGTATTATGCATCATCTAAGAAAGTCAATCAATAATGTAGACGGAAGTCTACCTTAAAGCCGAACACGAGCACTCTAAATCCACCACAAATAAGCTATCCATATCGGAAACACCTCCGAATATCAACAACTATCGAATTATCAATCACAATGTCATTACGGACGTTTCGAAACTGAAGACACAACAACTAGAAATTGACCCAAAATTGAGTCAAAATGGGAATTAGAAAAATGACTCTTTTAAAAGGTCCTAAACTAGACCTCAAACCTTTGTTCCAAATTGAACAAAATTTGAAGCTTAAAAACTTCCACAACAATAACATGCAAAATTAACAAGAAATCCTAACTAAGGCAGAAACTCCGAGCTTAAATTTACCTCAAAAGAATGTTGTTCAATAGCTTCTAATCATAAAGCCAAGTATCCATGCTCCCAACAGACACACCGGACTTTGAATCACTCAAATCAGAGCTTAAATGATGGAGAAATCATCATTTAAAATTTTGTACATATAAATGCCCAAAATTGGTCTCTAAAAGTAAACTATGATAGCTAAAAAGTTTGATATCTGGTCTTAATTAGATATCAACATTTTAGCTGGTTCGCTCCGACTCTAAATTTTCGACGGGGTGTCCGGGATTCATTCGCAACCTCGGCGTTCAAATAAAATATGCTACCCAACCAATTCGATATTCTAGGCTCAACAAAACCATCAAAACTTTCATCCGAGATTGTTTCGATTAAAAGTGGGTTCCCACACCGAAGTACAGTTCTAAGCTAAGAACAACAAGAAGGCTAAAAATGAGACTGGAATCCCAGGGAACCGCATAAAAGGTTATTCTAGACCAAACTCAATATTCCAAAACTAACCGCCCTGACAAAACTCTTATCCGAGCACGTCTATCAAGAATATTGACCAAAGTCAACCCTTGAATTAATCTTCAAAGTTAACACGCCTAACGACACAAACTCACACTAGAAGTCTCGCGATCCGAACCAACCCTGCTTTAACTTAAAATGACCGTTTTGGGGCTAATGAAACCGTCATAATTGCATTTAGAAGTCGCCTTCCTAAACCTTTAAATGAAGTCAATCACTCAAGTTTCAAAGGCTCCAAAATACGAAAACTTACACAAAATTTAAACAAATAACCCAGTGACCGAACTGTCAGTCCCAACAAGTCATAAATGACTTGTGGTCACTATAGGAAATCTCTAACATTGAAAAGATTGGAAAACGATGAAAATGACTTGAAAGGTCATTATAATTACGGAGTTCAAAATGAACATTTTTGTCCTTAATATTTTCATGTCTAGCTAAAAATTGTTCAACAAGTATAACCACAATTACAACCACAACAATTCTTTGGACCAGCCATTGATTTTTTTCCAAATATTATTGAATCAGGAAATGACCTACGGGACTACTAAATTATTGTTGTGATTTTAAAAACTATTATGTCGTGTAGTGTATTGTTATCTTGTATTTAAATTATTATGTATGTATTGTATTTTTAAATTTAATCTTTCCATATTATCGTTTAAATTATGTGCATTCTAGTGAAACTTAATAGCCAAATCAAATTATATCACTTAAAATGAGGAAATTAAAAAAATATATTATTAATTCAGAAAAAAATAGTATCTATTAAATATTACATATTTAAAATGTTATATTACATTCAAAAGTTTATTAATATTAGAGATTTAGTCAATAACCTTGTATAAAAGTAATTTGTTAACTACGCAAAAATAAATATAATAATATATTATTCAAAAAGTGATATAGATTGTATGAATAGTTGTTCTCCAAATTCAAGAATTTGGAAAACTATTATTCAACTTTTTTTTATAACGAGTTAATACCTCAAAGGGTTATTCAAAGAATTTGGAAAACTATTGTTCAACTTTTTTTTTTATAACGAGTTAATACCTCAAAGGGTCATTCAACTTTCGAAATTTATATATCAAAGTCACTAAACTTTATTTTTATTAATAAAATCACTCAACTTAGACCTTTATATCAATAAAATCACTCAACTTGACATTTATATCAATAAAATCACTCAAATAAATTTATCATTGTAATTATTTTTTAAAAATATATGATTACAATTATAGTAATAAATGTATAACATAAAATTACTAATTTATCTTATATTATACAAATAAATAATTAAATATCATTTTATTAATTTCATTTGATAAATTACTACTGCTTCATTGGACGGTAACCACACTTGTTGTAGTGGTTTAATCAACTTCTTTTTAGTGTGAATCTCCTTTTTCATTTTAAAAAAAATAAAATAAAAGTAAGGTTCCATGTACCATGACGCTAGTTTGGAAAAATTTAGGTTCAAAGTTTTAGAAATTTATCTTCTATTTTGATTTTTTAATTTTATAATGATAATTATAAAATAACTATTTTTTCGATGGTAGGGATGAATAACTATTGGGTTCGAGGATAGGGGTGGAAAAACATAAAATTTGAAGTTGAATTTTTCTTTAAAAATAATATCAATTTTTTTTGTAGGGGTGTGTGGTGGGTGTGTGCTAGGGGGTAGTAGTGGAGTGGGGGGTGGAGGGTCGAGGGTAGGGGTGAAAAATAAATTTTTGAAGTCAAAAACATTTTTTAAAAATAAGCTTAATTTTTTTGGGGTATGGGTGGGTGGGTTGGGGGTTGGTATGGGTGGGTTGGTGGGGGTGGGTTAGAGGTTGGTAGCCTGGTAGGGTGGGGTGGATAGGGGGAGGTTGGAAGAGAGTTTTGGAAAATTATTTTCCTTATGACACACCCTGAAAATTTCATGACCTATACTAGAGCCTCAGGGTTGTATAATGATGATTTAGACCAAAAATAGTATATACAACTTGTTTGAGAAGTATTTGAGCCATAGCTTTAAAGAAAAGCCTTAACGTCCGGAAACTAGCGAGATTTAACTAGTTGACTTCCCTATGTTTGGTGAAAATTTCGGAGGGTCATATGAAATTCAAAACTTGTAAAAAGACTTTGAATAGGTAAAATGTAATATAGAGGGTCAAACCGTACATTCACAACACCCCAAGGACCACCGGAAGGGTCCTCGAGGAGAACCCAAATATAGGCGAGCAGGCTGCCAAAGCAGCCTGCGTGCAACAGGATTGTGGTGGCTGCTGCGCGACGCCGTGCAATACGAGGAGATTTGAACTTGGCCTCGCGGCGGGGGGCCTACACGAGGTCTACTGTCTCAACTCGGATTTCAAAAATAAATCGTGAAATTGACCATGCGACGAGCATCTACTTCTCAGATTCGTAAAATTTATATTTTTAGTATTTTGACTTCAAAAAAAGACCCATTTAAGTGAGTGTCTTTTGGGTAATTTAATGGGTGACTATATAAGGTCTTAGGGTCAGTTTTAGGTCAATTTTAACACTCAAAACAAGTCCCAAAAGTTGAAATAAAAAATCACTCCCATCTCTCTCAAATTCTCTCTTCCTCCAAACCTCAATTGAAGACCATTAGAGCTCCAAGAAGAAGATCAATACTTCAAGTTTCCAGCCCAATTTTGTGGCTTTATTATCTTTAAGGTATGATTTGTTTCACTCTCTGGATCCTTTACCCCAAGAGGTCCCTCCAAAAGATGATTTCTAAATTCTCCAAAAGTTAGGGTTTTTTCTACACATGAGCCTTCTTTGAAAATCAAAATTATGAATCAATTGTGGTTAATTATGATGAATTAATGTGTTTTAAGTATATATTGATGGTTAATTGATGATAACATATGAGAATACCCTAGACCCATGTCCTTTCCCCAATTTGATGAAAACCTTGAATTGGTATGGTGAATTGTGAAGATTATGAATATGTAGATTAACTACATTGTTGTCAATTATGTAATTTCTTCTTGAATTACCTTTTCTATGTAATTGGTTATGTATTCTTGGTAATGGAAGTACGAAGGTTCATAGAAAGGCAATGAGGTATGTTAATTGGTTCTTCTTGGATTCAATAACGAATTATGAGTTACTTAGATAGTAATGCTTCTAAGTCTACTGTGTGATTGTGATGTTGATGCTAAGTATTCCTCATCCCTAACCCTAAGACATTGAACTAGACATGAGCTATGTATGTAAGTTATGATACGATTATTGTATGATTGAAAGTATTTCTTATGATTACAATGAAGTTTTAAGTGTAAAGTATACTCACTTGTGAAGTAATGTCTAAAGTGAAAGGATTGTTCTCACTTGTGATGACGTATGAGCTATATATGATAAGATGTTTACATAGGGGTCTAGAAAAGACTAATGTGAGCTTGTATGTTGAAATAATATGATTACTAAATGGAATAATTTCTTAGCACTAAAAGGGCATGTATATGAGATAGAGGTCTCACGTTAGTAAGTACGGCCTCCCACATGGGTTCCTCACATTAGTAAGTTTGGATTCCCGAATTATGTGTTGTCTCATGAAATGGAAACCTTCACGTTACCAAGTCAAGGTTTCTAGAAACAATCTCCTTGACCTTTAAATATGTGCACACATAAGACTCTATCTTAGTGGATCCACCTAGATAACTATGTACGAATGGTTAAACCTTAGGCAAGTGTTAACCCTCTCTTTTCGGTGTAGTAGTAGAACACCAGATTCCATGTATCTCACATGGTCTCATATCGATTATTGCACTTCTTTCCCTAATGTAAATGTAACTGAACAATTTATGTGAAATCTTATTAGGGTTGTCTTGAAGGATACTACATAGGGTGAGGGAGGGTATGAGACTTCTCCCACTCATTGCACATGTGGGATTCCAAGTGATGGTTCTAGTAGCGTTCTTTTATGATTATGACTATGATTATGATTATGTAGATAAGCTATGAGTAGTATTCATGTATTAATCATGTTATGATGACTTTAAGATAATATGTTTTAAGTAAGAAGTGGGTTGCTTAATGTGATACTTAGCCTTGGATAGGATTATGAGGTTCTATCTTTGACATTGCACAAGTATTGCTTGGGCGATCTACATGTTGGGTTGATATTTTGTTGAATTGACTTATTGTTCTTCATATATATGCATGATAAGTTAAATTGATAGAAAGTATGATT
This sequence comes from Solanum peruvianum, assembly GCA_027705065.1. NCBI lineage: Eukaryota > Viridiplantae > Streptophyta > Magnoliopsida > Solanales > Solanaceae > Solanum > Solanum peruvianum. Next base: position 19,254,154 of record JAKWJD010001761.1, read on the forward strand.
TTGATTAAATTGTCCTTTTGTCATACATTGATGATTTTTGTGCATAAGAGCCATACATAGTACATGTGGTTTGTACTAACCCATATTTTCTCCCTTTTTTCCATAAATTTTAGGTTCGGTCCATTGAGGAGATTCGTGGTCATTGAAGAAGAAGACTTGGCTCCTTCCTAAGTCAATCGGTGAGTCCTCATGAGTTTCAAGGATAGAGTCACTCATCAAACCTTATTAGTTTTGTCTATGTTTTGAGACAATTATTCTATTCTCATATTGCGACTTCATTGTAGCCTATATGACATATTGTAATAGACTAAGGGCTATACCTAAACTATTGTGATTCATACTATATGATTTGTTATGCTAAAAGAGAAGTCTATATACACTTTGTATTTAAGGAGTCTCTCTAAACTCAATATGTAAATTTTTAAATCTTTCCGCAAATTTTTGACCTATGATGTATGCTAAGGGCTTGTCTCCTCAATGAAGGTGGCATTAACTTCAATACTAGATAACACCCCACCCTTTTTGAGATGCCCAACTGTATGAACTTGGACTCTAAGGTTTGCATTTCTTTGGCTAAAGGTCACTTGGTTACACTCAATCAAGATAAGCTATCCATACTTATCGATTTTTGACTCAAATCGTCTACCACAACATCAGCCTTGCCGTATGGTATTGAATGGTCACATCATAATCCTTGAATAAATCCATCCATCCTTGCTGTCTCAAATTCAGAATATATGTTGCAAACTACGATGATCGGTAAACACTTCCACACTTAATGCGATAGAGGGAATACCACAAAATCTTCAGAGCAAACAATACCGCTGCCAATTCTAAGTCATGCGTTGGATAATTCTTCTCATGCACATTCAATTGACGTGAGGAATAAGCTATAACATTTTTATTCTGCATTAATATAGCATCCAAACTATGATGTGAGGCATCACAGTAAATGATAAAATATTTACCTTCAACTTGTATTTCTAGAATGGGCGCAGTGGTCAAGAGAGTGTTGAGCTTTCAGAATCTCTCTTCATATTTTCAGTCCATTCAAATGGTATCTTCTTCTTAGTCAAATTAGTCAAGTGGGTAGCAATATAGGTAAAATTCTACTTGACGATAGTAGCTAGCAAGTCCCAGAAAACTCCTAATTTTGTCACAGAACTAAGACGAACTCAATTGTTAACCTCTTCAGTCTTTTGAGGATATACCATTAATCCTTCCTTTGAAACTACACGCCTAAAAAGTGCAACCGATTTCAACAAAAAATCACACTTAGAAAATTTTAGCATACAAGTTTTGCTTTCCAAGATCATCCAAAATAGTTTGAAGATGGTTGATATGTTTAGAATAAATTAAAATATCATTAATATATACTATCACAAATGAATCAAGAAATGGTTTGAACACCCCATTGAACAAACTCATGAACGATGCAAACGCATTGGTCAACAAAAAATTCATAGTTTCCATAACGTGTCCTAAACGTCATCTTTGGCACATCCTAAGACCTAATTTTCAATAAATGGTACCCAAATATTAGATCAATCTTAGAGAAAACCGTTGCACCTTGCAATTGGTCAAAGAGATCATCAATTCCCGGCAAGGGATACTTGTTCCAAATAGTGACTTTATTTAAATTTTGGTAACCTATACATATTCTCATACTACCATCCTTCTTCTTAACAAAGAGTACCCCATGGGGAAACATTATGGTAAATAAATCCCTTATCAAAAAGCAATGGGATTTGAGCCTTAAACTCTCTTAAGTTTGCCGGAACCATGCGATATGGATAGATGGAAATGGGGCGAAGGCTAAATCAATACAAAAATCTATATCTCTATCTGAAGGCATGCCAGACAAGTCATTGGGAAACACTTCTCCAAATTCGGACACCCCAGGAATAGAATCAATAGATGGAACCTCAATATAAACATCTCTAATATGAGCTAAATAAGCCAAATAAGCCAAACAAACCTGCTCTACTAATTTAATAGCCCGAATGGAGCATATAATCTTAACTTTCTTAGGCTTGTAAACCCATTCCCACTCTTAGTTTTTCCAAGTGATACAATTAAGCACAACATACTATGGAGAAAACCAAGTCATGCCTAAGATTATGTCAAAGTCAATCATATCCAAAATCACCATATAATCCCAAGTTTGAAATCCCATAAATAAAATAGGATAAGCATGATATACAAGGGTAACTATGATTAACTATCCAACTAGGGTAGAAACATGAATGGGGGCAACAAGAATATAACAAACCATATAAGATTCTAAGGCATATTTCATAGACACATACGAATAAGTACAACACAGATCAAATAACACATTAGTAATCCGGTCACAAAGAATAATAGTACATATGATTACCCCGTTAGACGTCTCTACCTCATTCTTGCTCGAAAAAGCATAACATTGGGCCCTATCCTCTTGACAAGCTACTTCCCTGCCTGGTTGCACGTTTTCTCTACATGCGCCACCATTTGCTCGACCTGTACGACCTAGTTGATTACCTTCTCTCCTACCTTGTGGACGTCCTCTACTATTATTACAATTCTCCACGGGTACCACCACTTTAGATGGTTATTGAGCAGTGTTTAGCTCATGCGGATGGCAGCAACCTCTTCTCATATGTCAAAGTTCCCACAATTATAGAAAATATGATCACAAAATGGTCTGGTACCCGTCGAAAGTGCGACTCCCTGGCTATCCTAAAAATTATAAGATTGGGTTCCTGATTGGTTACCTGTAGAGGCGGGCATATCAGACTGAATTGGCTTGGCTGCCAATATTGGCCTACCAAATCCTCTAGAATATGAGCCCTAAAAATGACAAGAATTCTTGTCTCTCTTAGATAACGCCTTAGCCTGACTGTCTCACCTCACCACCTCCACTTTTTGATATAATATGTCACCTCTTTAAAGCTCCTCCCTGCAGAAGTCGTGTGGATAGATAACACTTGCAACTTTGAATTCAATCCTCAAATAAATAACTGGATCCTCTCCTCATCTGTATTCACTAACAGTGTAGCATATCTAGATAAAGCATGAAGCTTGGCCTCATAAGCAGCCACAAACATACCACCTTGCTCTAAGGCCATGAACTCATCCTTATTGCGATCTCTAAAAGTTTTAGGCATATATTTTTCCAAAAATAGAACATGAATCTGGGTCCAAGTGAGTGTAGGTAAAGTAGAATATGTTTTGTATAAGCTCTCCACCACTGCTTGGACTCACCGTGAAGTTGGAAAGACACGAACTCAACCCCATGTTGGCGAAAATACCCAATTTATGGAGCTTCTCATAACATTCTAAGATAAACTCATAAGCATCTTAAGTCTCAGAATAAAAATATACCGGAGGCTTAAGCTTCAAGAACTTAGTCAACTTGTCAAGCTCATTACTAGTAATAACGAAATCTAACAAAGAACGAAAGAAATTATCTGATACTACATTTCCATTCTTCTTGGGCACAGTGCTAGAAACAAGAGGATTAACTTGAGCTTGAGTAGGTGGAAGCACTTAAGGACCAGCCAACCCTTTTAAGAACTCCATAATCTGTTGAGATAACACCAAATCGATGGGGGGAACAACTGTAGTCTCTTCCAACACCTGTTACTCTTGTCCATTATCCTCAACTTTTGTACCCTCAATATCATCCTTTCTCTCTTCATTATTGATTGACAGGATCTCGTTTATAGGTGCATTTTCAATTTTTATTTGCACCTACGCTAACCCTCTAGTGGGAGAACCACTACTACAACCCATTTAAGAAACTACGTCAAATCTAAAGCAATTAAGTTACAAAATCAAGTTAATTTACTAAGCAAATGCTGAATTTAAATACCTAGAATCTAAAAGTCAATGTACCAAAATATCTAATAAGATCCATAAGCCTAATAAGAAGGTATACATCCCACACTAATGAACTACTCGACTATCTAGAACAGATGTTTATGTCCGGAAGGACCACTGATCTCCTGAGTGAGGTATATCAATAGCCCATTGAAGATGTCCTGTACTCAAAAAAATAAGAGCAAGTGCAGAATCAAAATATGGAAATCAATCCCAGTTAGCTTGTCGGAACATGGTAATCTGATCCCACAGTTGTGTCGGGACGTGGCAACCCTATCCAGTTAGCTTGCCAAAATATAGAGATCTGATCCACATTTACACACAACAATCACAACCACAAATATATCATCAAAATAATATATTTAAATCATGAATTCATAGTTACATCATGCATATATCTCATTAACAATAAGTGCAATCATTATTACAACATTCATATACATACAAGTATCACGATGAATCAAGAACATGCATATATCATACAATAATAGAATCACAACCTTCACCTACCTCGAAACAAGCTTGTAACCCTAAGAAACTTGATCCTTCACTTTCAGGAGTTGTTCCACTTGTTCTTGGTCTACAAACAATCAATAGAATACGAGAATGAACAAACAATCATTAATTACTAGAAAATATAACAATTATATGAACCCTAGATCAAACTCATGATCCCAACTAACCAATTTAGGATTTTTTCCACCATAGAATCTATATCAAATCTTTTCTTCATCATTCTTAACGCATTCTATTACGTTCTACGGATTAAAATATAGATTTGAGTGATGAAAACTTACCTTTAGCCTCAAGAGTATAAAGAGAAGAAATTGCTCGGGGTCATTCCTTAGCTCTAAAGTCGGAATTGTCAGATAAGGTCGTTTAGGGGTTTATTAACGACATTATATTGCGTCTGGCCCGCCACAACGGCAACCATCCCACCACAGTGGCAGAATCCCCCGCTAAGCGGGATTCTCAAACTAGTGAGCTCACTCAAGAATATCCAAAATTCTTTTTCACAACACACCTCTAACCCAAGACACTCAGAAAATACTCTTTATGCTAAGTTCGGTTCGCGGAGATCTACTCACTCAAATTCAATTTCGTAAAGTCGTACGAGTTTATTAACCAGTTATCTAACTACTCATGTAATCGAAATCATAAATGGTTCACCCGATTGCTACCATATTTCTCTAAACTTTAGTGACTCCGATTTCCTTAAAATCAGGACAAGGTTGATAAAATCTAAATACTATTAAAAAAAATTTCCAGACCCAGTATTTCCCCCTTGGCATTTCTCTAATGACAATATTATTTTTAATTTAAATTATCTCTTTATTAGAAGGTCATTCTTTTCTTTTTTTCCCTCACAAAGTTTTTTTTTTTAAAAGTTAAATGATGTTTTTACTCTTTACTTAATCAACAATTTTTGTATATCAATTTCTTGAAAGTAAATATGAAATAAATTAAGTCTATATATAAAAAATAAAATAAAATGATTTAATAAATACAAAAATAAAAAATAATTAAAAAAAACAATATAGTATCAATGCAAAATTTAAAGTATGGACATTATAATACATTTCGTTACTATTTTTTTCATGTAAAAGAGATTATGGCAGATCATTTTTATCAAGAAATGACCCGACATTGGATTTTGGTCTATTTGAGATTGTTTTTTAATCGTAAGCAAATATGTTTTCTTGTCTCTCGATTTCTTTTTTTCTCCCTATTTTTGTTTCATTTACCTTATATAATTGGGAAAAATGTATATAATAGCAAACTAATAACCTAAAATAAGTGGAGTACCTAGGGTTTGATTTAATTGTGTTTCATGACAAACGTTTGCAAAAAATTGCCAGACACTTCTCTCCCAAATTTCTCGCTCGCCACTCTCCTCCAATCTCTCGCTCGCTTCCTCACTTTTTATACAAATACAAGTGTATAAAAATTGTTTCTAATTGTATAAAGTAGATAAAATTGTATAAATACATATATTTTTGTTCTCCTCTTCCAGATCTTGCTGGCCAATTTCCAAAATTTTGCTCACCACCCTCGCCTTTCTCACTTATACAAACAAAAGCGAAATGTATAAATTGCGTTTCTGTTTGTATAAAGCGTGAGAAAATTGTATATACACATGCAAGTACATATATTTTCGTCCTATACACTTATAACTATAAAATAAAAATACTCCCCTACCCAGTTTCTTTTGTCTTTCTCTCTTTCTCGTTTTATGCAATTTTCAAATTGTATCTAATTTCTCTCTTTCTCGTTATATACAATTCGATTCAATTTTATATTCCTTTTCAAGTCTCTTTTCTCTTTTTCTCTTTCTCATTTTATTTAAATTCAAATTGTATATAATCGTTCTATACACTTATTATAATACAATTCATTTTATGCACTTCGTCTTATACAATTCTCTGCCCAAGTGTCTTTCTCTTTCTTGTTTTAAACACTTCGTTTTATATAATTTGCTTCAACTGTATATGTATAACGAATTATACAGTTTCTATGTTTGCTATGGAGCGCAATTATGCAAACTTTGCTATAGCATACAAATATGAATTTTTTATTTGCTATATGTGAAAGTTGCCCTATATAATTTGTATCTACACTACAAATAATATATTTGGTGACAACTTACTTAACTCAAATTTCTCTTAATTAGAAGATCATTCTTTTCTTTTTCTCCTCTTTTAAAGATTTTTCAAGTAAAAATTCTGACTATTTTATTAATTTGTTATTACTCTATATCAATTTCGGTAAATTATGAAATTAATTTAAAATATATATATGGAACAATTAAAATAAACTAAAAAAATGAAATAAAAAATAAAATAATACAACCAAATTGAAAATTTTAAAATTTGGAAGTTAATTTTTTTTTTCATATATATACTTCTTATTTTTCGCTCCATTTTCCTTAATTCCTTCCATGCTAATAGAAAATAATTCCTTTCTTTTTTCTCCACATAATATTTCTTTTTATTTGACTAGTTTTTCATTTTCTATATCAATTTAGTTTCAAAACTATACATGGAACAAACTAAATGAATCATTAATAGATAATTGAACTTAAATTTCAAGCATATTATAAGAATTTTTTTCTTTCCTTTTACTTATTCCTCTCTACATTTTTTCCATTTTTTTTATTTTTTTGTCACTTTAGTCTCTACATAATGTTTACTCTAGCGTATCATTTATGCCGATTTTGTTTTATCTCCTCCCCATTTTATGAGTATTTCTCATATTCGATTTTCTCTCTAAAATACTTTATCATTTTTTCTATCATAAAATAAGCTAAAAAGGATATAAGAGAAAAAAGTACATTCATGCTAGAGTCTACGTTGACAAAATATGTTCCATTTTCTTCTGTCACTTTAGTCTCAATATATTCTTTACTCACAACCGATGATTTATACTTATTTTATTTGACTCCTTCCAATTTTATGAAATACCTCCCATATTCAATTTTCTCTCTAAAATACTGCATCATATTTTTCTACAGTAAAAAATAGGGAAAATTTTATATAAAGAAAATATAAAATTCTTAATCTTAGGCTATGACAAACTTTTCAAAAGTGGCCCATCAGATTCTGCAATATTACCATAGCCTCTGTAGTATTCTTGAGGACGTGGAGCGAAATTTTATCCCCTTTGTTGATTTTTACCCTGATCATCGGGTAATAACTGACCATGAACATCAACAGGAGCTGGGATGTTCTAGTTTGGATCATCATTATTAATACCCAAGTTTTGATTCATGTTGCATAGTGTACGCTCTAATTCGTGATCGTAGGGAAACAAGGGTTCTCTTCCTCTCCGTGTATTTGGCATACAAGGAAGATAGTTCTGCAAGAATAAAAAACAATAAAAAAATTAAGAAAATATCGACTAAAATTTAGTAATAAGTTTAAGTTAATCTAAAATCTACTTTCCCCGGCAGCGGCGCCAAAATTTGATACGCTCAAACTTAATTCTCAAATAAAAAGTAAAGCGGTCGTATCAAGTAAAGTATCCAACAAATGAGGTTGGGATCATTTCCACGAGGAAAATAGTTCAGACTTAACTTTAATATATTATTACTATTATTTAGTCAATTATTTCCTTAGAAAACAACAAACAATAAAAAGGGGGGGGGGGTTATTTCTAAATCAATGAAAATAACTAACTAAATTAAAGGAAACAACTATCAGATTCAAATATTGGAGTTTAATCAATTAATAAAAGTAACTAGGGTTTAAGTGTTCCCCACAGGTTCCTAACCTGATAATTCTAACTATAACAATTCTTTCCTAGTATCTTTCACGCAAAGTGATAAGTTATGTATTTCTAAATCCTTGGTCCGGCATCTAGAAAATTTCACTCTGCACCTTGATCCGGCTACGTGTGTTTCTATACCAACCCTTACCTTTACCTCATATTAAGCATTGCATTCGATATTTGACTAAGTTATTACCTTGCACCAATTGACACTAGCCTATTAGATAGTATACACTAAATTTATGTTGATGATTATTTTCCTATTATCTACTTCCTTGGTCCGGCATGTATCATTAAGGCGAGTTCTAACGTTGGCCATCCATTAAAAAGACTTCTAAACGAAAGAATTATTAATACTTGCAAGACACTAATCTGGAATTGTTATTTTAGTTAGATTTTACCTCATTATTCACCCATGGTTCCCACAATCCTAGTTATGGAGTTTAGTTATACCCATATTCATAATCACAATATTCATATATTTAATATAAGAATTCATGCACTTACTTTGATGAGAAAGAACAAAATCCAGAAATTCACTTGATTAATCAACAAAATCACAAACAATCTATTCCCGAAAAAGTGTAACAATTGCTTATATTAATCCTTCAATACTTGAACAAGAGAACTAAAGATTCTCCAAAATTCTAACAATCAAAACGTCTAATATCAAAGAGTCTACTAACAAAGAGTCTAACTAACAAAGAGTCTAACAACAAAGAGTCTAACCCCCAAAATGAGGTTTTTCAAACTATTTATAATAAAAACAAAACCTAATAAAAAATGATTCTAATTACTGAAAATCTGTCAAAACGCGGCTGGCTCGACGGATCTCGTGACGGACCATAGTGGTCACAACGGGCCGTCATGGCCTTCGTCGTGCCATACTTCACAAATTCTTTTGCTTCTCTCTTCATTACACTCGACGAACAGGTATGACGGACCGTTCTATGCACGACGATCGTCGATGGTCTCCGTTCCATAATACTTAAGCTTCTTGGAATTTGAATACAGGGACTACTCTCTGATCATTGCGACGAACCAGCAGGACGGACCGTAACAAGCTTCGTAGGTGGTCTCGTCTGGATTTCTCGCTCAAAACTTTCCGCGTTCATCTTTTTACAGATTTCCTGCAAATAAAGAGAAACGTACATACAAATCAATACAAAAAGGCTTTTGGACACAAACTAAATTTAGGAAAAAGCATTAAAAATTCCGTGAACCCACGGTATATCAACACCCTTAACTTAAATTCGTTTTTTGTCCTCAAGCGACGCACTATGACTCACTATAAAATCTTTTTATAATAATATCCATATTTTAGCTTTCACAATCATTTGGCTATAAATCCTGATCAATCTCATCATGTTTATGCATGTTATCACTATAAGGCTTGAATTATGTGGAATAAGACCATGACACAGACTCACCACGCACTGACACCTATGCTTTTAAATTTCTCACTGAGGTGCTTATATTTCCGGTATTGCAACTAGTGTCCTCACTTCAAAACAACATTCTCATTTTTCACACGATGATTTCAGTTTGAGTATAAGGATTACTTTTTAACACTCACTCTCATAACTAATTCACAACTCATTCATACATATTTCCATAAGCTTGCCCTTATTTTCACTGCTTTGAGTTCGCCATACAACTCTTAGGATAATGATAGGACTTTCTTAGCTTGTAACATAGGCTCAGGGTCTGGTAGGGTATATTTAGGTATTCTTTAGTGACTTTTTCCCTCCTTGACATATCGGCTAAACATACCCAAAATTCTCATCTAGTTTAAGAGTCTCATGCTCCTACAAGAGTTTAAAAAACAACTTTATTTGACATATAATTGATCGAGATTGTATATTAAGTTTAGTTAGTCGAGTAAAAAAATATTTTAAGATAATAAATAATTTGAAAACAAATGTTCAGAACAAATACACTATGTCAAACAAATCCAAGGATATGAGTTAGTTTGTGAAGCCATTAGGTAATTGAAATTGATGTTATTACTAGGATAATAATTATCAGCCTAGTAATTACACAACCTAGCAATTACGCTAACTTATTTGTTCGAAATAGTGTAATTATATGTTTACTCTATGGTTGCACAAGTATATTAAATTAAGAATGCAAATTAATTATTCAAAATTAAAAATTTATATTAGACAAATAAGGAGCTTTATAAATGATATTAGATTGAATATTTATGATATATATTGTCTTGTGAAAATAAATAAAATAGTAAATTGTTGTTAACTAAAATTATAAAAATAATTGATTTATATTTTCAATTTGGTGAATTTTAGTTCAATTAATCATAAACACTAAAAGTACAAAATTTATATGAACATTATGAAATGCTGTTTGACAAAAAGATTAGTATTATAAATATTTTGTCATAAAATTATAAAATATTTGACAAAAAGATAATCTATCGAGTCTAACTTAAAAAAAATAGTTTGCAATGTAAATTATCTACTCAACACTTCTAAAATAAATGAAGTAAAAATATAATATCAGTTCTAAGTTCAAAACATAAAATTAAACATAAAACTCTTATGTCAAATTTTAACATAACATATATAAATATGATTTATTTCAAAAAAGGAAAATGTAAATACATAACCCTATTCAACAGAGAATTCTACTTTAAAGAAAAAGATTGAGAATAACAAAGAAATGAAATATGAATATTAAAAAAAATATTTAGAAATATTAGAATAATAAAAATAAAAAATAATTTAAAAGTTATAAAAATAAAAATACATTAAAATGAAAATAAATAAATAAATAAATAAATAACAATATTTTAAAAAGTAAACAATTTGTAATTACATCATGTTATTACCAACGATTCACAAGCCTCCTATGAATTGGAGAGTGTAATTAGACTATGAAAATGATACATAGTTATCTCTTAACCAGGTAATTATACTAAATTACAACATATTTAATTATCGGGATAAGGCATAAGTAACCCCTATACTATGATTGAAATCTTAGTGACACACCTAAGCTTAACTAAGGTCCTATCCCCTATCAAAAACTCATTTTTAAAATATATTTTTGAGCACCTTTTGTGTTGATCTTACACCTTCTGTAAGAATCCATTCAGTCGTTTTGAGCACTAGAACTTTTTTCCTTTGATAAAGTACTTTCCGATAAATTTAAATTGGTGTTTTGAACTATTCATAATTATAGTTATAAATTAGAGGAGTAGTTTTAAATAATTTAATTAGTTAATGATTAAGATTAAGACATTAAAATAATTAGTGGACCAATTTTAACATTTTTATAATTGGTTTTGCAAAACAATTAGGTTAATAACTTCTTTGTAGAAAAGAATAAAATTTAGAAGAGAGGCGCACGGTGTAGAAGAAAATCAAATTGAGAAGAGTAGTTATCAGAAGGAGCCGACGAAACCGTCTTTTAATTGGTACAGTACTTCTTTGTTAACTGAGGATGCTTTAATGTTGAAAGAATTTTCTACTTTTGTAATAGTATATAAACAATAGTGATAGTTGTATATTTCTAGGAGACCGGTTAATAACAGCAATGTACTACATTTATAATGGGTTAATTGGACAAATGTTGAGTGAAAATCATAGCGTGATGATGACTTGTAATATGATGTTGTTTGGTTTAATGTATATTAATATAGTATGGGTAGTTTCTGCTATTATACCTGTTAGACTGAAAAGTTGAAGTTTGTTATTAAGAATCACAATTATTAGTATAAAATAGGTAGGATGCATTATTATATATTTATATGATATTAAGGTGTAGAAGAAAGAAGAAAATTGGTTGTTGAAAATAATTTTTAGTTGACACATATAATTGATTAGAGTTGGAGTTAGGAAGATGCTGATTGGTTTTAGGAATTAAAGTTAAATGGTGATTGGAGAGTTGAAACAATCATCAACACTTATCAACTAGAGTGTTGTTTGCAATTGTTAATCATTTTGCACGTCAAAGATTTATTCGGGTTCATGATTTTGCTAGCCTGCCACTGAATTTGGGTTCATGATTTTGCTAGCCTACCACTGATTTCATAATCAGTGGCATAATTTTTATATTATAATTTTGTTATGATATAATACATAAAAGTTGTTGATATACGTAATTAAATATTAGGTGTATTATATGATATGATTACTATTAAAATTGTGCTAATTGGATGAATTAAGACTTGCCCTTAGGTTTGAATTTTTGGAAATTGATGACAGAACTAGGAAGTTGTTGGGTCTAGGCTAGACATAGAATAATATGAATGGTTATAGGCTTGTTAACATACAAATTAAGAATATATATTTGATCAGATTGGAAAGGTTCGGAAGCATTAAGGAAAGGAAAACATTGGAGAAGTAGTTTCTTCACTTCGGTTCTTTGGTAAAGGTAGGTTATGGTTTAATTCTATTTGATATATAAAATCTCAAAAGCGTTTGATAAGTATTGAGTGATATTGTGATGTTTCCTATGTACTTGATTGTGTGGTTGTATATCTTGGTTGTGTGATTTGTGGTTGACCTAAAATTCTGAGACCGATGAATTTATAATCTTGAACCCTCTCGATTGATATGACGCTTTGAAGAAATAAGGTTTGATGAAATAAATTAATAAGATAATTGGATCAGAGTATCACTTTTGATACAGTATTATTGGATCAAAGTGTCATGATCCGACACAATATTATGGGATCGGGGTGTCATATTCTGACACGTTATAGGGGATCGGATTGTCATGTCCGGACACGATAATATTAAAGGAAAGAGATCTTAAATTAACGTAATATACATAATCTCAATAACCCATTATCTAAATGAGTATGGTGTGGAGGCATGAGTCCTCATAGGTGTGCTTGATATTGTGATTGATTGTGTACCTACTACGGTGTTATTGTACTTGATTCATGTTGTTTGTTGCTTGCCACCTGCCAAGTATTGTAGTTAATTTTATATTATTATTCAATATATATTGGAATCTCTTTTGGGTAGGCCGATGATACCTACTTAGTACGTGTTCCTTGTACTGACCCCTACTTGCATTTTCTTCGTTTTGTTTTGTGAAGTGCAGCAAGTGTACCATCGACTAGGCATTCTCCAGGGCATTAGAGATTAGGGTGAGCTATTATTTCTACCTCGTGCTAGATTTTCTCATTTAAGTCATGATGTCCTTAAATTTTGGACATGGTGATACGCTCAAACTTACTTCTCAAATAAGAAGTAAAGCGGTCGTATCAAGTAAAGAACCCAACTAATTAGGTTGGGATGGTTCCCACGAGTAAAATAGTTCAGACTTAACTTTAATTTATTATTACTATTATAAAAGGGGGGGGGGGGGTTATTTCTAAATTAATGAAAATAACTAACCAAATTAAAGTAAACAACTAACATATTCAAATATTGAAGTTTAATCAATTAATAAAAGTAACTAGGGTTTAAGTGTTCCCCACGGGTTCCTAACTTGATAATTCTAACTATAACAATTCTTTCCTAGTATCTTTCATGCAAAGTGAAAAGTTATGTATTTCTAAATCCTTGGTCCGACATCTAGAAAATTTCACTCCGCACCTTGGTCCGGCTACGTGTGTTGCTATACTAACCCTTACCTTTACCTCATATTAAGCATTGCATTAAATATTTGTCTAAGTTATTACCTTGTACCAATCGACACTAGCCTATTAGATAGTATACACTAAATCTATGTTGATAATTCTTTTCCGATTATCTACCTCCTTGGTTCGGCAAGTAGCATTAAGGTGAGTTCTAACGTTGGCCATCCGTTAAAAAGACTTTTAAACAAAAGAATTATTAATACATGCAAGAGATTGATCTGGAATTGTTATTTTAGTTAGATTATACCTTATTATTCACCCATGGTTCCCACAACCCTAGTTATGGATAGTTACCCATAGTCATAATCACAATATTCATATATTTATTATAAGAATTCATGCACTTACTTTGATGAGAAAGAACAAAATCCAGAAATTCACTTGATTAATCAACAAAATGACCAACAATCAATTCCAGAAAAAGTGTAACAATCGCTGAAATTAATCCTTCAATACTTGAACAAGAGAACTAATGATTCTCCAAAAGTCTAACAATCGAAACGTCTAATATCAAAGAGTCTACTAACAAAGAGTCTCACTAACAAAGAGTCTAACTAACAAAGAGTCTAACAACAAAGAGTCTAACCCCAAAAATGAGGTTTTTTGAACTATTTATAATAAAAACAAAACCTAATAAAAAAAGGATTCTGATTACTGAAAATCTGTCAAAATGCGGCTGGGTTGACGGATCTCGTGACGGACCATCGTGGTCACAACGGGCCGTCATGGCCTCCGTCGTCCCATACTTTACAAATTATTATGCTGCTCTCTTTATTATCCTCGACGAACAGGTATGACGGATCGTTCCAAGCACGACGTTCGTCGACGGTCTTCGTAACATGATACTTAAACTTCTTGGAATTTGGATACTGGGACTACTCTCTGATCATTGTGATGAAGCAACAAGATGGACCGTCACAAGCTCCGTAGGTGGTCTCTTTTGTATTTTTCTCTCAAAACTTTCCGCTTCCATTTTTTTTTACAGATTTGCTGTAAAAAAATGAAACTTACATAAAAATCAATACAAAAAGGCTTTTGTACACACACTAAATTTATGGAAAATGTTTAAAAATTATGTGAAACCACGGTATATCAACACCCTCAACTTAAATTCGTTGTTTGTCTTCAAGCGACGCACTATGACTCACTACAAAATCTTTGTACAATAATATCCATATTTTAGCTTTCACAATCATTTGGCTATCAATCCCGATCAATCTCATCATGTTTATGCATGTTATTACTATTAGGCTTGAATTATGTGGAATTAGACCTTGACACAGACTCACCACGCACTGACACCTATCCTCTTCAATTTCTCACTGAGGTGCGTATATTTTTCGGTATTGCAACTAGTGTCTTCACTTCAAAATAATATTCTCATTTTTCACACAATGGTTTCAGTTTGAGTATAAGGATTACTTTTTAACACTCACTCTTAGAACTAATTCACAACTCATTCATACATATTGCCAAAAGATTGCCCTTATTTTCACTGCTTTAAGTTTGCCATACAACTCTTTGGATAATGATGGGACTTTATTAGCTTGTAACGTAGGCTCATGTCCAGGTAGGGTATATTTAGGTATACTTTAGTGACTTTTTCCCCTTCTTGGCATATTGGCTAAACGTACCACTTTTTATTGTTTTATTTCGCCCAATCTCTCAGATTCTTGGCATATCAACATATTTAGGTTCTTTCTCTGTCTTTGTTCTTTCAACCCTTCTTTCTAGAGCATTCCTCATAATAGCCACCCTCAAATCATGGATTTTCTATGAGTCAAAGTACAGAATACCCAAAGTTGGGTCAGAGCCACAAAAATGTTGTTTACTGCATTAGCTACCCTCAAGTTATGCTTTTGGCATAAGCTGAGGTGCACATGTCCAAGGAGGGACTAGGGCCAACAAATTATTCCAGAAAAGATCAGCTGGGTGAAAAAAAAGGTCTATTTTAAGCTCAATTTCGATCAAAGAGGGATTAGTTTTATTCGTTTTTTTTATTTAGGCTAAAAATTAGGTATATTAACAAGGGCTTATGATCCTTTCCTAATTGTCTATTACAACTTACTTCGAGCAGGACTAACCAGGCAAGTTTTATCTCAGTACAAATAGTGGACTATTCAAATTTTCCTCACACTCAATTGACATTTCATTACTCTACCAGATTATCAGACACCTAGTTCGAGTCTTAGACTTAGGGTCATGCAGTGGTGTATCTCTATATCATGCTTAGAGACACACATTTATCAATTACTATGCCTAGACATGCATCATTTTCATTACATCAGAATATCATTTTTATTTTAGCCATCATGCTTCAGAGTAATACTATGTACACATAATATAGACATGCCGCTTCAACAATAAAACTAATCAGTCTCTTGGGGAAAAAGAACACAGGCAAGAAAATCCCAAAAGAGGATCATGACTTGGGCTACTCAAACTTCACCCTAGCACTCACTTTCCATTCACCCCACCCCCAACAAAAAGATATGCAAATTATCCCCAATGCATAAAAAAAATTGAAATACGAGAGTCGTAGGTGAAGCAAACCTAGGGCGCAAAGCGCCGGCAATCAGCAAGCTGGACACCCTATGTAGTGTCCTATGTAGTATGGACACCCTTAGTGGTGTCCTCATAAGAAACAACACTATCAGTAAAGCCTCCCGCTATCTCCACATCTCTGGAGCTAGATGCCCCATCAACTGCCTTTTCAGCCCTGATCCGACGCGCCTCCTCATCAGCAAACGAAGCTCTCCTCGCAGCCTCCATCTCACGGCACTCCTTCTTCCGTGATCTAGCCTCATCCTCCTCTCGACCCTTGTGCATCTTGGCATGCTCTTGAGAGGGAGGTGGTGGAATCTCAGAAGTGGCGAAAAAGGCAGCCACCACTGTGTCCTCAGCAGGCTCTGCAGAAGGGGCTTCAAACTCAGGCACCCTAGCCTCTAGGATCATATCAATATCCGCTCGAAGACTCTCAACCGCAGCTTGAAGGGTCAACACGTCCACCTGAGGGGCTGGCTGGGCTAGCACCCGCAACTCAAAAGCGTCCAAGCGCTGATGAACCTCAGCGATCTTCCGCTCTGTGTGTTGGACCATTTTATGCTCCAAGCGCTTCTCCGCCTCAGCAATAGATGCATCCAAGGCTGGATGTGATGCAGAAGTGTGGCCATTTGAGCCTCTAGTTTCTGGACCCTAGCAAGCAGGACCAGAGCGGAGAAAGGGGCTGAGCGAGAGGAGCTAGGGGTAGTGCTACTACTCCAAGATAGACTCGATCGTGGTAGTTATTTCAAAAGCAGCCTGCGTAGCCGTTTGATCATGTGCTACCATATCAGCCAAATTTTCACCAAGTGGAGGCAACTATGGACGGGGCCCTCTGCGTGGAGCAAACTCATTGGCCTCATCCCTGATGAGGCCGATATCAACAGTGCCCAGCGGAGTCTTGAGCTGATCAATGTGCCAGATGGGCACACCTGCGGACCTGCATAAGGAAAATATCATGCACGGAAAAGGATAAGTAGTTGTGACCTTAAAAGCCCTCTCGTGCATGACCGCCTGTAGAAGCCAAGGAAAGTCCACCTCAAACTCAGCTATCATCGCCATCATCGGAACTGCGTGATTCCATGTGACTATATTTTCAGCAGTCGTAGGGGAAAGGCAATGGCGGACAATCAACCATAAGAACTTAGCCGTGAAGGTCAAGTTACCCTTCTTGATGGCTCCTTTCGGCTTCGTTACCCAGTCGGCACCCTCTCCATCAATAGACAAGTGCAGGGCCATCCACCTCTTGTTGGTCTCTCTCAGGATGACTCACGCAAGAATTGACCATCTCTTACGATTTGCCACCGGTAGTCGAACTCGGCAGTGAGAGGGGTCCTTTTGGCATCAACATCCTCGCCGTACAGATACCGACGGATGGCGGGCAGGGAGATGTAGACCTGTATGCCGCGTACTCGGACGTTCTCAAGTGGGGCCTGTTTGGCGGGGACAACCCGCCTATCTATCTGTGATCGGGTAGCCACGTAAGAGGCGTAAAACTCTCAGGCCAACTCCTCACTATAGCAGCCTATAGAATGAGCTGTCCACTCCAGCCGGTGTCTGGTGAAGAGATTGTGGATCTCTCGCATGGTGGGGACACTTCCCGTAAGGACCAGCCTCTCCAGTGTAAGGGTCTGTGTCATGACGCCTTTATCATTTAGAAACTTGGCGTCTGGAAACACTTGGTGTTGCCCGTCAACACACCACCGGTTGGGCTGGTCGGCAACTGGGGTGAGAGCACCAGTCGGTGAGCCTGGAGTGGAATCAGGACTGTCAGCCTCATCAGACGAAGCAGACTGTGCAGCAGTGGTGGGTGTAGGGACTTCTGCGGACCCGGAGGCTTCCTCCGACCACAAAACTCCTAAGGAACCAGACGCTTCTACTTCATATGTATCTGACCCAGAAGGTGTGCCGGTCAGTGTGCGCTTCTCATCAAACTAGGAGGCAGTGACTATGCCGGATGCCACCTTTTTGGGCGTAGCTCTGGTTGCACGTGCAACTCGTGATGGAGTGGAAGTGCCTGGGGGCACGTACTCGCGATCATGCTCATCATCAGAGCCTTTAACCAGTCGGGCAGAAGGGCGGGCGACAGACCTTGAACGCCCACGTGCGTAAACTCGATCTTGTTTTGGTGCCATTAGAAATAGTACCTATAAAGAATCAATATTAGTACTACAAGGAGCAAAGAAGACAAGCAAAAACAACACAAAATAAATATAAGACAAAGCCGTAATGACCTATCTGGAGTAACAGTGAAGCACGACGGACAAGGTAACGACTCGTCGTGAGTATGACGGATCGTCATAGGGTCCGTCATGTCTTACTTCAACTATGTTTATGCGGAGTCCACTGAAGGAAAGTCTCTGACAGTTATGACGGATAAGCAGGACGGATCATCGTGATAATGACGGTCCGTCGTGGATGTCCACTATAGATACCCTTAGGAGAGCATTCTCTGACCGTCATGATGGTTGTGCAGGACGGACCATCATGGGTATGACGGTCCGTCATAGATGTACGTCAGAGGACACTTGGAAAAAAATAGAGACCGGTAGGACAAGGGTATCTGACAATCATGACGGTTGTGCATGACGGACCTTCGTGTTAATGACGGTTCGTCTAAGATGTACGTTAGAGGACACTCAGGAAAAGTTGGAGACCATTAGGAATATGATCTCTGACAACCATAACGGTTGTGCCGGACGGACCGTCGTGGGAACGACGGTTCGTCGCATATGTCCGTTGGTGGACACTTAGAGAAAACGAACAGTGGGGTGTTGGAACAGACCCTATGAAGGTCCGTCATGGGTACGTCGGTCCGTCATCGGGGTCTCGTTCTGTTATTCAGTGACAAAAGTGAGGATGCCACAATCATCCACTATGACTCAAATGGAATACTTAGTGTTATCCTACATGATACTAACCCAAGTACGTAGTAAACTAGCAATGCTAAAGAACGTATTTCTCGGGTTTTAAAAAGGCAATTCGAGGATTCTCAACCTAGGTCAGACAAAATTGGATCAAAAAATGAAGACCCACCAAAAAGAAATAGGCTAATACTAATTACGAAACAAAAATGCAATGTAAATGGGTAGAGATCAGAGACACATACATGAGAAGAGGAGAAAAACTAGCAAGTGAGGCACTTGGTTATTAAGAGTAGAAGTACAGTAGCAGACTCCGACAAGTAAAAAGGAATTTCCAGAATTGAGGATTTTGGAGAATTGATCAGTTTATAGAGAAGAGACGTAGGAAGTTGGAAGTTTTAAAGTGAGGGAAATGGGAGAAAGAGGGAAGGAAATGGTTGAATTTAAGGGGTGGGTTTTTTTAAATGTTGACATTTTTAAATACCCCAGCCGGGTCGGGTCGGGTATGCTAGTTAATGACGCAACGAGTCCCCGACGACGGTCCATCACAGATGCGACGGTTTGTCATGGGTTCCGTCGCATGTGCCCTAATTTTTAAAATAATTGAAATACATACCTGACACGACGAATTCATGCGACGGTCCGTTGCATGCGCGACGGTCCGTCGATGTATCCGTCAGTGACTGTTGCAGAGTGATTTTCTGCAGAATTTCCAAGCGATGTGCCTACAAATTTAAAACCCATTAGTAGAAAATGCTACCATTACTAGAAAGAGAACTATAAGTATTGGGTTGCCTCCCAAACAGCGCCTGATTTAACATCGCGGCACGACTGAATACACTTGATTACTCAGACTTCATCAAGATGGTATTCCTTGATCACTTCATTCGCTGATTCAGAATGCCCGAAATAGATTTTTATTCATTTTCCATTTACCTTAAACCGCACACCCTCCTTGTTTTCCAATTCAACTTCTCCATGAGGGAATAGTTGGATAACTATGTACGGGCCAGTCCATTTGGACTTGAGCTTGCCCGGAAACAAGTGTGACCTAGAATTGTATAAAAGTACCAAATCCCCAACCATAAACTCTCATTTTTCAATTTTTAGGTCATGGTACTTCTTCATCTTTTCTTTGTAGGATATAGCAGATACCGATTGGAGCTCACCACTCTGCCTCATGGACCTACAAATGTTGAACTTCGCTTTTTCATTGTTTAACTGAAATTTTGTCGGCCCCTTTTCCATATCAACTAAGTCTCTACCCGTAGCAAGGAAAGACCTCCCAAGAATAATAGACACTTCAAAATTGACTTCACAATCAAGAATAACAAAATATACTGGAAATATGAACGACTCCACTTTCACTAGCACATCATGGATTATCCCTATAGGCCTTTTTACTGTTTGAACGTCCATAAGTAGCCGCATCGCAGTGGGCTTTGGATCACCCAAACCCAACTTCTTGTAAATAAAGAGGTGCATGAGATTTATGCTTGCCCTCAGATCACATAATGCTTTCGCAAAATGTAATGACCCTACTGTACAAGTAATAGTGAATGCACCCGGATCTTCTTTCTTTTGTACTAGAGATCTTGTAGCAATAGCACTACAATGTTGCATTTGATCATCATCCTTAAAAGTGACCGATTTTTTCTTTGTAAACCATATCTTTAATAAACTTGGCATAACCGGACATTTGTTCTAGAGCTTCTACCAAATGGACATTGATAGAAAGCTGTTTCAACATTGTTATAAAATTCCGATATTTACCATCCTCAGTATTTTTCACTATTCTTTGAGGAAAGGGGTTGGTGGTCTAGGAATGAGAGTTAACTTTGTAGGCACTTCAGCATCTTTTCCAGTGTTATCTTCTACTTCACCACTAACCTCTACCACTTTATCATTATCTTTTATCACCTTTTCCTCATTAGACGGCATAGGTGGGTCAATGGTTTGCTTACCACCCTGAGTAGTGATTGCCATACAGTGTCCATCATTTTTTGGATTTTTGACAGTGTTGATAGGAAGAGTGCCCGGCTTCCGTGTGTTCACAGTCGCAGATAATTGGGCCATTTGCAACAGAAGCTGCTTAATCGATATTGCATGTGTATCGACTTTCTGCCCAATACCCGCTAAATCACTCCTTAACTCTTTAATGTGCTCATTACTAGCATCAAACCTCCTCATCATTTTGTGCAACATATCCTCAACTCACGCCATACTATCTCCACCATACCTTGAAGTAACATCACAATTTTGAGGAGGGACATTGGGCCCATTTGTATCATTTTTGTTACCATAGTTTCCCCTGTTGAAGTTTTTGTCGCGGTTGTAGTTTCCATGTTGGACATAATGACCCTCACGGTTATAGTTACCATAGATACGACATTGGTTTCCTTGACCTGGGCGCCAATTCTCCTGATTTGATAGCATTCTTTTTTGGTGGTGGCGGTTTAGACAAGTAGTTAACTGCATTTATCTTTTCTGCACCCCCAGTGAGATGTTTTAATACCAACCCAAGCTCAGTTCCCATCTGAGCCATCTCTTCACGAATCTCATCTGTGGCTAGGTTGTGTGTGGATTGCACTGCGAAGGTATTTCTTCCAGTATCTGACTTCCTAGTACTCCAAGCTTTATTATTCCGGGAAATTTTCTCTAACTTTTTGGCAATCTCGGCTTAAGGACACTCCCCATAAGAACCACCCGCTATAGTATCCAATACCGCTTTATTATTATCATCCTCTCCCCGATAGAAGTATTCCTTCAGTGACTCATCATCTATGCGGTGATTGGGGACACTTCTCAAAAATGAAGTGAATCTATCCCAAGAACTGCTAACTGACTCTCCTGGTAGTGCCGCAAAGTTGTTCACTTTGTCTTTGTGATTTAGTTTCTTGGAGACCGGGTAGTAACGTGTTAAGAAAACGTCCCTTAGTTGGTTCAAAGTGAAAATTGAGTTGTAAGGGAGCTAAGTGAACCAAATAGTAGCCTCTCCCGTCAATGAGAGAGGAAATACTCTTAGCCCTATTACATCCAAATATAAATTAGGCCTCCCTACACAATTTTTACACACTTCCCTTACCTTAGCTATATGTTCATGTGGGTCCTCAGAAGGCAGCCCTGAAAAGAAACCTCTAGCAGTGAACATTTGCATCAGACTACTAGTTACCACAAAGGTGTGTCCTTGTGGTAGAGGGGGAAAGACAAGTGGCCTATCAGAGTCTACAATATTATCATAGCCTTTGTAGTATTCTTCATAACGTGGAGCGGGATTTTGTCCCCTTTGTTGACTTTTACCCGGATCATCAGGTAATAACTGACCATGAACATCAACAAGAGCTGGGATGTTCTTGTTTGGATCATCATCATTAATACCCAAGTTTTGATTCATATTGCATAGTGTACGCTCTAATTCGTGATCGTAGGAAAACAAGGGTTCTCTTCCTCTCCGTGTATTTGGCATACAAGGAAGATAGTTCTGCAAGAATAAAAAACAATAAAAAATAAAATTAAGAAAATATCGACTAAACTTTAGTAATAAGTTTTAGATAATCTAAAATCTACTTTCCCCGGAAGCGGCGCCAAAATTTGATACTCTCAAACTTACTTCTCAAAGAAGAAGTAAAGCGGTCGTATCTAGTAAAGAACCCAACTAATGAGGTTGGGATCGTTCCCACGAGAAAAATAGTTCAGACTTAACTTTAATCTATTATTATTATTATTTAGTCAATTATTACCTTAGAAAACAATAGACAATAAAAGGGGCTTTTTAATTTCTAAATCAATGAAAATAACTAACTAAATCAAAGGAAACATCTAACAGATTCAAATATTGGAGTTTAATCAATTAATAAAAGTAACTAGGGTTTAAGTGTTCCCCTAGGGTTCCTAACTTGATAATTCAAACTATAACAATTCTTTCCTAGTATCTTGCATGCAAAGTGATAAGTTATGTATATCTAAATCCTTGGTCCGACATCTAGAAAATTTCACTCTGCACCTTGGTTCGACTACGTGTGTTGCTATACTAACCCTTACCTTTACCTTATATTAAGCATTGCATTCGATATTTGACTATGTCATTACCTTGTACCAATCGACACTAGCCTATTAGATTGTATACACTAAATCTATGTTGATAATTCTTTTCCTATTATCTACCTCCTTGGTCTGGCAAGTAGCATTAAGGTGAGTTCTAACGTTGGCCATCCGTTAAAAAGACTTCTAAACGAAAGAATTATTAATACATGCAAGACACTAATCTGAAATTGTTATTTTAGTTAGATTTTACCTCATTATTCACCCATGGTTCCCACAACCCTAGTTATGGATAGTTACCCATAGTCATAATCACAATATTCATATATTTAATATAAGAATTTATGCACTTACTTTGATGAGAAAGAACAAAATCCAGAAATTCACTTGATTAATCAACAAAATCACCAACAATCAATTCCACAAAAAGTTTAACAATTGCTGAAATTAATCCTTCAATACTTGAACAAGAGAACTAAAGATTCTCCAAAAGTCTAACAATCAAAACGTCTAATATCAAAGAGTCTACTAACAAAGAGTCTCACTAACAAAGAGTCTAACTAACAAAGAGTGTAACAACAAAGAGTCTAACCCCAAAAATGAGGTTTTTCGAACTATTTATAATAAAAACAAAACCTAATAAAAAAAGGATTCTAATTACTTAAAATCTGTCAAAATGCGGCTGGGTTGACGGAGCTCGTGACGGACCGTCGTGGTCACAACGTGCCGTCATGGCCTCGTCGTCCCATACTTTACAAATTCTTCTGCTGCTCTCTTCATTACCCTCGACGAACAGGTATGAAGGACCGTTCCAAGCACGACGGTCATCAACGATCTCCGTTCCATAATACTTAAACTTCTTGGAATTTGGATACTGGGACTACTCTCTGATCATTGCGACGAACCAGCAAGACGGACCGTCATAAGCTCCGT
This sequence comes from Solanum peruvianum, assembly GCA_027705065.1. NCBI lineage: Eukaryota > Viridiplantae > Streptophyta > Magnoliopsida > Solanales > Solanaceae > Solanum > Solanum peruvianum. The sequence goes on from JAKWJD010001761.1 coordinate 19,278,277, forward strand.
AGGTGGTCTCTTCTGTATTTCTCGCTCAAAACTTTCTGCGTACATCTTTTGACAGATTTCCTGCAAATAAAGAGAAACTTACATCAAAATCAATACAAAAAGGTTTTTGGACACACATCAAATTTAAGGAAAAAACATTAAAAATTCTGTGAAACCATGGTATATCAACACTCTCAACTTAAATTCGTTGTTTGTCCTCAAGCGACGCACTATGACTCACTACAAAATCTTTGTACAATAATATCCATATTTTAGCATTCACAATCATTTGGCTATCAATCCCGATCAATATCATGATGTTTATGCATGTTATCACTATTAGACTGGAATTATGTGGAATCAAACCATGACACAGACTCACCACACACTGACACCTATCCTCCTCAATTTTGCACTGAGGTGCTTATATTTCCGGTATTGCAACTAGTGTCCTCACTTCAAAAAACATTCTCATTTTTCACACAATGATTCAGTTTGAGTATAGGGATTACTTTTTAACACTCACTCTTAGAACAAATTCACAACTCATTCTTACATATTCCCATAAGCTTGCCCTTATTTTCACTGCTTTAAATTCGCCATACAACTCTTAGGATAATGATAGGACTTTCTTAGCTTGTAACATAGGCTCATGGTCAGGTAGGGTATATTTAGGTATACTTTAGTGACTTTTTTCCCTCCTTGACATATAGGCTAAACATACCACTTTTTATGCCCTCCTTGACATATCGGCTAAACATACCCTAAATTCTCGTCTAGTTTATGAGTATCCAACACCTCTCTGATTTTTCAAAAATTAAGAGTCTCATGCTCCTACAAGAGTTTAAAACAACTTATTTGACATATGACTGATCGAGATTGTATATTAAGTTTAGTTAGTCGAGTAAAAAAATATTTTAAGATAATAAATAATTTGAAAACAAATGTTCAGAACAAATACACTATGTCATACAAACCCCAAGGATATGATTTAGTTTGGGAAGCCATCAGGTAATTGGAATTGATGTTATTACTAGGAAAATAATTATCAGCCTACTAATTACACAACCTAGCAATTACGGTAACTTATTTGTTCGAAATAGTGTAATTATATGTTTATTCTATGGTTGCACAAGCATAATCACAAGGTTATATTAAATTAAGAATGCAAATTTATTATTCAGAATTAAAAATTTATATTAGACAAATAAGGAGCTTTATAAATGATATTAGATTGAATATTTATGATATATATTGTCTTGTGAAAATAAATAAAATTGTAAATTGTTGTTAACTAAAATTATAAAAATAATTCATTTATATTTTCAATTTGGAGAATTTTAGTTAAATTAATCATAAACACTAAATGTACAAAATTACTATGAACATTATGAAATGCATGTTTGACAAAAAGATTAGTATTATAAATATTTTGTCATAAAATTATAAAATATTTGACAAAAAGATAATCTATCGAGTCTAACTTAAACGAAACAGTTTGCAATGTAAATTATCTAGTCAACAATTCTAAAATAAATGAAGTGAAAATAAAATATCAGTTCTAAGTTCAAAACATAATATTAAACATAAAACTCTTACGCCAAATTTTAACACAACATATACATATATGATTTATTTCAAAAAAGGAAAATGTAAGTACATAACCCTATTCAACAAAGAATTCTACTTTAAAGAAAAAAAAAGAGAATAACAAAGTAATGAAATATAAATATTAAAAAAATATAATTAGAAATATTAGAATAATAAAAATAAAGAATAATTTAAAATTTATAAAAGTAAAAATACATTAAAATTAAAAATAATAAATAAATAAATAACAATATTTTAAAAAGTAATCAATTTGTAATTACATCATGTAATTACCAACGATTCACAAGCCTCCTATGAATTGGAGAGTGTAATTAGACTATGAAAATGATACATAGTTATCTGTTGACCAGGTAATTATACTCAATTACATCATATTTAATTTTTGGGATAAGGCATAAGTATCCCCTATACTATGATCGAAATCTTAATGATACACATAAGCTAAACTAAGGTCCTATCCCCCATCAAAAACTCATTTTTTAAATATATTTTTGGGCACCTTTTGTGTTGATATGATACCTTCTGTAACAACCCATTCAGTCGTTTTGAGCACTACAACTTTTTTCCTTTGATAAAGTACTTTTTGATAAATTTAAATGGTTGTTTTGAACTATTCATAATTATAGTTATAAATTAGTGGAGTAGTTTTAAATAATTTAATTAGTTGATGATTAAAGAGAAAAACATTAAAATAATTAGTGGACCAATTTTAACATTTTTATAATTGGTTTTCAAAAACAATTAGGTTAATAACTTCTTTGGAGAAAAGAATAAAATTTAGAAGAGAGGCGCACGGTGTGGAAGAAAATCAAATCGAGAAGAGCAGTTATCTGAAAGAGCCGACGAAACTGTCTTTTAATTGGTACAGTACTTCTTTGTTAACTGAGGATGCTTTAATGTTGAAAGAATTTTCTACTTTTGTAATAGTATATAAAGAATAGTGATAGTTGTATATATTCTAGGAGACCGGTAAATAACAGCAATGTACTACATTTATAATGGGTTAATTGGACAAATTTTGAGTGAAAATCATAGCGTAATGATGACTTGTAATATGGTTTTGTTTGGTTTAATGTATATTATTATAGTATGTGTAGTTTCTGCTATTATACATATAGACTGAAAAGTTGTAGTTTGTTACTAAGAATCACAATATTAGTATAAAATATGTAGGATGCATTATTATATATATATGATATTGATGTGAAAAAGAAAAAAGAAAATTGGTTATTGAAAATATTTTTTAGTTGACATATATAATTGATTAGAGTTGTAGTTAGGAATATGCTAATTGGTTTGAAGACTTGCCCTTAGGTTTGAACTTTAGGAAATTGATGATAGAACTAGGGAGTTGTTGGGTCTAGGCTAGACATAGAATAATATGAATGGTTATAGGCTTGTTAACTTACAAATTAAGAATATATATTTGATTAGATTGGAAAGGTTCGGAAGCATTAAGGAAAAGTAAAACATTGGAGAAGTAGTTTCTTGACTTCGGTTCTTCGGTGGAGGTAGGTTATGGTTTAATTCTATTTGATAGATAAACTCTCAAAAGCGATTGATAGGTATTGAGTGATATTGTGATGTTTCCTATGTACTTTATTGTGTGCTTGTATATCTTGGTTGTGTGGTTTGTGGTTGGCCTAAAATTCTGAGATGTCACGACCCAAAACCGAGCCGCGACTGGCACCCACACTTACCCTCCTATGTGAGCTAACCAACCAAATCTAAACTCTAACATTTCAATATAATATCAACAGAAAGTAATGCGGAAGACTTAAACTCATAAATAAAACCAATTCATTACTTCTAAAATTCAACATCTATTATTCCCCAAAATCTGGAAGTCATCACCACAAGAACATCTATGATCAAATTACTAAACTAAGAGTATTCTAAGAAGCTAAACAAGTAAAAGCTAGTCCATGCCGGAACTTCAAGGCATCAATACATGAGGAAGAAGATCCAGTCCAAGCTAGAAGCATTAGCTCACCCTGAAGATCCGGTGTAACGAAGACTGGCTAGAATTGCGGTTGAGTTGAAGACGACGGCACGTTTGCTGCACTCCACATATAACAAAGAAGAAAACATAAAAGTAGGGCGGATCAGTACAAACCACAAGTACTGAGTAGATATCATCGGCCAACTCAAAATAGAAAACAATATATATATATATATCAAGTAATATCATAAATCAACTACAATACTCAACGTGTAGCAACAACAAGTACCGTAATCATTAATAAGCACCGCCAAGTTCACACATGAGGACTCAAGCCTCAATATCATACTCATTTGGGAATTAGGTTCATTAGATTGAGTACATTAACATCTTTCAAGATTCATTATCTTTATTCCTCTTGTGTTGGTACGTGACACTCCGCTCCCCTACTACTATGTGTCGGAACGTGACACTCCGATCCCCTAAATCTACGTGTCGGTTCGTGACACCCGATCCCCTAAATCTACGTGTCGGTTCGTGACACCCGATCCCCTAAATCTACGTGCCGGTTCATGACACCCGATCCCCTAAATTCTATATGTCGGTTCGTGACACCCGATCCCTTATTTCTATGTGTCGGAACATGACACTCCGATCCCCTAATTCTACGTGTCGGTTCGTGACACCCGCTCCACTAATCTCATTATGTTCGTTCATCAAGCCTTCTCTTATACCAAGGCATTATCATTCTCATTACTTTAGTTCATCAAGCCTTCTCTTATACCAAGGCATCATCATTAACAAAGAGATTAGGGTTTTGCAAGATTTATAATTCAATAGCTTCATCATGCTTATTTTATCACAATTATATAATCACATTCATGCAAGCATACAATTAAGCATATAGCAGGGTTTACAATACTACCAATACATATCATTCGCTATTAAGAGTTTACTACGAATAGCATAAAAACCATAACCTACCTCCACCGAAGATTAGTGATCAACAAGCAATTTCCCAAACTTTGTTTCTCTCTTCCTCGTTCGATTCTCCCTCTTTCTCTTGTTCTTTCTATTTTTCTTATTCAAACCCTCTTTCTTTTACCCTAATTAGCATATAATTAAGTATAAAAGATGACAATAATAACCCACTAATTAATTCAAGGTTACCTCGATTAACCCCCAAGTAATTAGACTTATTAATATTAACCCACTAACTTTATAATTAAAGCAGGAATAGTCAAAAACGTCCCTTAAAACATTTAAAGAAATCCGACCCAGCCTGGGATTACGTAGTCTGTCACGGCCCGTCCTGCTGCTCCGTCACAGAGTTCAGAGACTCAATTCTATCAAAGGGTCTGTGACGGCCCGTCGTGCCTGCGACGGTCCGTCCTGCCATGTCGTCACAAAGTTTAGAGAGTCAATTTCAGTACGCAATTTCAGAATTTCTAAGTGTTTTGAAACGAGACCCTGCGACGGTCCGTCGTGCCCATGGCGGTCCGTCATGGGGTCCGTCGTCTCAGCCCGTTTTCCAGAAATAAAATCCGCTGCTCAAAACAACTAAATAGGTCATTACAATAGATACCAATTTACCCATTGTTCGTCCTCGAACGATCACAAGAAGAAATACAAGGGCGAGAAGGAGTACCTGAATCTCTAAACAGGTGTGGGTATCTTTCTCGCATATCTGCCTCCTTCTCCCAAGTGGCCTCTTCAACTGGTCGATTCTTCCATTGAAGTTTGATGGATGCAATATCCCTCGACCTCAACTTGCGGACTTCTCTATCTAAAATAGCAACAGGTTCCTCCTCATAAGACAAATTCTCATCAAGAAGGACGGAATCCCAATGAATGATGTAGTTTCCATCCCCATGGTATCTTTTCAACATAGACACATAAAATACCGGATGCACTCCGGAAATCCCTGGAGGCAAGGCTAATTCGTAATCCACCTCCCCTACTCGTTTAAGTACTTCAAAGGGACCAATATACCTCAGGCTAAGCTTACCTCGCTTACCAAACCGCATCACCCCTTTCATGGGCGAAACCTTCAACAAGACTTGTTCACCCTCCATAAACTCCAAGACACTAACCTTTCGATCTGCATATTATTTTTGCCTACTTTGAGCCGCTAGAATCTTTTCTTGAATGCACTTCACTTTATCTAACGAATCCCTCAAAAGGTCAATACCCCAAGGTCTAACCTCAAATGCATCAAACCACCCAATGGGAGACCTACATCTCCTCCCATACAATGCTTCGAATGGAGCCATATCAATACTTGAGTGATAACTATTGTTGTAGGAGAACTTTGCTAAGGGTAAGAAGCTATCCCAATGGCCACCAAATTCTATCACGAATGCACGAAGCATATCCGCATATCCTCCAACACTTGAATCGTTCGCTCAGACTGACCTAGTACCCAATTCAGCATGCAATGTTTTCCAAAACTTAGAGGTAAACTGCGTACCTCTATCTGATATAATGGAGAGTGGAACTCCATGCAATCGAACGATTTTTGAGAAAGGACACGATACGAACCGGATTGGATGTGTAGTCGCCCTCCCACACTAACGGATCTGTCCCAGGATTGGCTAACGTCACAGTTTTAACATTACAATCCAAAATCGCAAAATTCGGAGAAAGCCAAGTCATACCCAGAATTACATCAAAGTCAACCATTTCTAAGATAACCAAATCTACATAAGTGTTGCTCCCCACAAAATTCACCAAACAAGACCTATATACTTTTTCAACTATCACAGACTCACCCACCGGAGTAGAAACACGAATAGGCATGTCAAGTAATTCACAATGTAAGTTTAGAACATTAGCAAATGAGGAAGATACATAAGAAAATGTGGATCCAGGATCAAAAAATACAGAAGCCATGCAATCACAAATCAAAAGATTACCTGTGATAACAGCATCAGATGCCTCCGCTTCAGATCTCCCAGAAAAAAGCGTAACAATGGGCCCTATCGCCTGTCTGTCCGTTGCCCCTACCATGTTGTGATGTAGTGGCTCCAGTTTGCCCATCACCCCGGATGTTCTGGTGACCACCATTACCTCGACCACCGCGTCCTCCAGAATAACGGCCTCTACCATGACCACCTCTACCTCTAGCTATTGGGGGTCTATAACTATGTTTTGGAAAATTCCTCCTAATATGTCCAGTCTCCCCACATCCATAACACTCTCTAGAGTCAAGCATAGGTCTCTCAGATAAGTGTTGACCGGTCTGGGGTGGACCCCTAACTACAGTTTGTAGTGAAGACTGAATTGGTCGAACTGAGTAACCTCCGGAACCCTATCCTCTAGAGTAAGAACCATTAAACTCACCTCCCTTTCGAAACCTTTTTGATGTCGATGCCATGGTGAATTCATCTGGATTCACTCCTTCCACCTCTATCACGAAATCTACCACTTCTTGGAAGGATTTTGCCGTAGCCGCTACCTGTAAGGCTGAAATCCGCAATTCTGACCTCAACCCCTTCACAAAACGGCGAATCCGCTCTTGTGGACTGAAACAAAGTTGGGTCGCATACCTGGATAATGCACGAAACTTCTCATATCAGTAACCGACATCCTACCTTGCTCTAGGCTCAAGAACTCATCTCTTTTCCTATCCCACAAAGTCCGGGGGATATACTTCTCCATAAACAAACTAGAGAATGAGGCCCAAGTCATAGGTGGTGCCTCTGTTGGTTGACACTCAACATGTGACCGCCACCACATTTTGGCGTTCCCATGGAACTGATAAGTCACAAACTCAACACCAAACCGTTCTACTATACCCATTTTGTGTAGTAGCTCATGGCTGTCAACCAGGAAATCGTAGGCATCCTCAGATTCAGCACCCTTAAAGACTAAAGGTTTCAATTTCAAGAACTTACTGAAAAGTTCATGCTGATCATTTGTCATTATAGGCCCTGTAGTCAGACGAGGAAACGTGCCTATTTCCAATGAGGCATCCATACGGGGAGCCATAGTGGCTACATGTTGTACCTCTGAAACCGGAGGTGTTGGTGCAGAAAACACTGGAGGTGCCTGACCCTGATCAGATAACCCACTAAGATAAGCAAGAACCTGATTGATCATCTCTGGGGTAGGTTGGGGTGGCAATTCCTCATTTTGCACTTGTTCATTCTCCCCTTCCTCACCCTCTCTTACTACTTCCTCAGTCGGTGGAGGAGTAACCGCCCTAGCATCAGATGGGCTAGGTACTTGTCCTCTTCCTCTAGAGGACGTCCTCCCACGACCTCTACCACGGCCTCTTGCCGCTACTCCCCTTCGAGCTACCCAGTGGCTGGCTCAGATGCTTCTTGTCTTGCCGGTTTTAGTGTTGGTGTTGGCGCAGTCGTTGCTCTAGTTCTAACCATCTGCGAAATAGAGTGAAGATGGTCAGATACCAATTTGTATCACCTAGATACCAATTGGATTCAAGTAGTAGCACGAAAGAAAGAATGAAAGAATGGAATTTTCCTAAAGTGTTATAGCCTCTCAAAGAAAAGTAAAGGCGTCCCCCTACCGTTCCTTAAGACTCTACTAGACTCGTTCTTGTGTGATGAGACCAACAAACCTAATGCTCTGATACCAAGTTTGTCACGACCAAAAACCGAGCCGCTACTGGCACCCGCACTTACCCTCCTATGTGAGCGAACCAACCAAATTTAAACTCTAACATTTCAATATAATATCAACAGAAAGTAATGCGGAAGACTTAAACTCATAAATAAAACCAATTCATTAACTTCTAAAATTCAACATCTATTATTCCCCAAAATATGGAAGTCATTACCACAAGAACATCCATGATCAAATTACTAAACTAAGAGTATTCTAAGAAGCTAAACAAGTAAAAGCTAGTCCATGCCGGAACTTCAAGGCATCAAGACATGAGGAAGAAGATCTAGTCCAAGCTAGAAGCATTAGCTCACCCTGAAGATCCGGTGTGACGAAGACTGGCTAGAATTGCGGTTGAGTTGAAGACGACGACACGTTTACTGCACTCCACATATAACAAAGAAGAAAACATAAAAGTAGGGGGGTCAGTACAAACCACAAGTACTGAGTAGATATCATCGGCGAACTCAAAATAGAAAACAATATATATATATCAAGTAATATCATAAATCAACTACAATACTCAACATGTAGCAACAAGTACCATAATCATTAATAAGCACCGCCAAGTTCACACATGAGGACTCAAGCCTCAATATCATACTCATTTGGGAATTAGGTTCATTAGATTGAGTATATTAACATCTTTCAAGATTCATTATCTTTATTCCTCTTGTGTCGGTACGTGACACTCCGCTCCCCTACTACTATGTGTCGGAACGTGACACTCCGATCCCCTAAATCTACGTGTCGGTTCGTGACACCCGATCCCCTAAATCTACGTGTCGGTTCATGACACCCGATCCCCTAAATCTACGTGTCGGTTTGTGACACCCGATCCCCTAAATTCTACGTGTCGGTTCGTGACACCCGATCCCTTATTTCTATGTGTCGGAACGTGACACTCCGATCCCCTAATTCTACGTGTCGGTTCGTGACACCCGCTCCACTAATCTCATTATGTTCGTTCATCAAGCCTTCTCTTATACCAAGGCATTATCATTCTCATTACTTTAGTTCATAAAGCCTTCTCTTAAACCAAGGCATCATCATTAACAAAGAGATTAGGGTTTTGCAAGATTTATAATTCAATAGCTTCATCATGCTTATTTTATCACAATTATATAATCACATTCATGCAAGCATACAATTAAGCATATAGCAGGGTTTACAATACTACCAATACATATCATTCGCTATTAAGAGTTTATGAATAGCATAAAAACCATAACCTACCTCCACCGAAGATTAGTAATCAACAAGCAATTTCCCAAGCTTTGTTTCTCTCTTCCTCGTTCGATTCTCCCTCTTTCTCTTGTTCTTTCTATTTTTCTTATTCAAACCCTCTTTCTTTTACCCTAATTAGCATATAATTAAGTATAAAAGATGACAATAATAACCCACTAATTAATTCAAGGTTACCTCTTTTAACCCCCAAGTAATTAGACTTATTAATATTAACCCACTAACTTTATAATTAAAGTAGGAATAGTCAAAAACGTCCCTTAAAACATTTAAAGAAATCCGACCCTGCCTGGGATTACGCAGTCTGTGACGGCCCGTCGTGCCTGCGACGGTCCGTCCTGCTGCTTCGTCACAGAGTTCAGAGACTCAATTCTATCAAAGGGTCTGTGACGGCCCGTCGTGCCTGCGACGGTCCGTCCTGCCATGTCGTCACGAAGTTCAGAGAGTCGATTTCAGTACCCAATTTCAGAATTTCTAAGTGTTTTGAAACGAGACCCTGCAACGGTCCGTCGTGCCATGGCGGTCCATCGTGGGGTCCGTCGTCTCAGCCCGTTTTCCAGAAATAAAATCCGCTGCTCAAAACGACTAAACAGGTCGTTACATGAGACCGGTGAATTCATAATCTTGAACGCTCTCGATCGAAATGACGCCTTAAATAAATAAGGTTTGATGAAATAAATTGATAAGATAATTGGATCAGAGTGTCACATTTGACACAATATTATTAGATCAAAGTGTCATAATCCGACACAATATTATGGGATCATAGTGTCATATTCTGACACGGTATAGGGGATCGGATTGTCGTGTTCGGACACGATAATATTAAAGGCAAGATATCTTAAATTAACGTAATATACTTAATCTCAATAACCCATTATCTAAATGAGTATGGTGTGGAGGCATGAGTCCTCATAGGTGTGCTTGATATTCTGATTTATTGTGTACCTACTATGGTGTTGTTGTCACTGATTCATGTTGTTTGTTGCTTGCCACCTGCTAAGTATTGTAGTTAATTTTATATTATTATTTAATATATATTAGAATACTTTTTGGGTTGGCCGATGATGCCTACTTAGTACGTGTTCTTTGTACTGATCCCTACTTGCATTTTCTTCGTTTTGTTTTGTGAAGTGCAGCAAGTGTACCATCGACTAGCCATTCTCCAAGGCATTAGAGATTAGGGTGAGCTATTATTTCTAGCTTGTGCTAGATTTTCTCATTTATGTTATGATGTCCTTAAATTTCGGACATGGTGATACGCTCAAATTTACTTCTAAAATAAGAAGTAAAGCGGCCGTATAAAGCAAATAATCCAACTAATGAGGTTTCTAAATTAATGAAAATAGCTAACTAAATTAAAGGAAACAACTAAAAGATTGAAATATTGGAGTTTAATTAATTAATAAAAGTAACTACGGTTTAAGTGTTCTCCACAGGTTCCTAACTTGATAATTCTAACTATAACAATTCTTTCCTAGTATCTTGCAAGCAAAGTGATAAGTTATGTATTTCTAAATCCTTGGACTGGCATCTAAAAAATTTCACTCTGCTCTGTGGTCCAGCTACGTGTGTTGCTATACTAACCCTTACCTTTACCTCATATTAAACATTGCATTCAATATTTGACTAAGTTATTACCTTGTATCAATCGACACTAGCATATTAGATAGTATACAGTAAATCTATGTTGATAATTCTTTTCCAATTATCTACCTTTTTGGTTCGGAAAGTAGCATTAAGGCGAGTTCTAACGTTGGTCATCCGTTAAAAAGACTTCTAAACGAAAAAATTATCAATACATGCAAGACACTAATCTAAAATTGTTATTTTAGTCAGATTTTACCTCATTATTCACCCATGGTTCCCACAACCCTAGTTATGGAGTTAGTTACCCATAGTCATAATCACAATATTCATACATTTAATATAAGAATTCATGCACTTACTGTCACGATCCAAATCGGGGGCGCGACTGGCACCCACATTTACCCTCCTATGTGAGCGAACCAACCAATCTAACCTTTAACATTTTAATACAAAATCAACAAAAGAAATGCGGAAGACTTAACTCATAAAAACAAATCAATAACTATTATTATTATCCCCAAAATCTGGAAGTCATCATCACAAGAACATCTATCCTCAAAGTACTAAACTAAAATGTCTAAGAACAAAAATAACTAAAGAGCTAGCCCATGCCGGAAGTTCAAGGCATCAAGACTTGAAGAAGAAGACCCAGTCCAAGCTAGACGCATTAGCTCACCCTGAATTCTCCGAAGGTAGTGAAGACTGGCTCAAATTACTGTTGTGTTGAAGTTGACGGAACGTTTGCTGCATTACACAAATACAAAGAAGACAACATAAATGTAGGGGGTCAGTACAACCACACGTACTGAGTAGATATCATCGGCCAACTCAAAATAGAAATAATATATATCAAGTAATATTATAAATCAACTATAAGCTCAACATGTAGCAACAACAAGTATTATAATCGTCAATAAATACCATCAAGTTCATCCATGAGGACTCAAGCCTCAATACCACACTCATTTGGGAAATAAGTTCATTATGTTGAGCATATTATCATCTTTCAAGATTCATTATCTTTCTTCCTCTTGTGTCGGTACGTGACACTCCGATCCCCTACCACTATGTGTCGGTACGTGACACTCCGATCCCCTATATGTGTCGGAACGTGACACTCCGATCCCCTATATGTGTCGGAACGTGACACTCCGATCCCCTATATCTACGTGTCGGTTCGTGACACCCGTCCCACTAATACTATGTGTCGGAACGTGACACTCCGATCCACTAATACTATGTGTCGGAACGTGACACTCCGATCCACTAATACTATGTGTCGGAACGTGACACTCCGATCCACTAGATTCATTCTATCCGTTCATCAAGCCTTCTCTATACCAAGGCATCATCAATCCCATTACTTTAGTTCATCAAGCCCTCTTTTATACCAAGGCATCATCATTAATATCGTAGATTAAAGTTTCTTTCAAGATTTGGGATTCAATGGTTTTCATCATGCTTGTTTTATCAAAATCACATAATCATATTCATGCAAGCATACAATAAGCATATAGCCAGGTTTACAATATCATCAACACATATTATTCACTATTAAGAGTTCACTACGAATATCGTAAAAACCATAACCTACCTCCACCGAAGAATTGGAATCAACAAGAAATCTTCCAAGCTTTGTTATTCCTCTTCCCTCTTCGATCGATCAATACTCTCTCAATTCGTTTCTCTCTTTTCTCTCTTGTTCTTTCTCTTTTGTTTTATTCAAACCCTCTTTCCTTTACCCTAATTAACAAATAATTAAGAATAAAAGAGGACAATAAAACCCCCTAATTAACTTAAGGTTACCTCTTTTAACCCCTAAGTAATTAGACTTATTAATGTTAACCCTCAATCTTTATAATTAAGGAAAGAATAGTCAAAAACGACCCTTAAAACTTGTGGAGAAATCCTATTCTGACTGGGATCTGCGTGACCTGTGACGGGCCGTCGTGCCTGCGACGGTCCGTCACACCGGTCGTCGCAGCCTCCCCAAACTTCAGGTGAACTGTGACGGCCCGTCACCCCTGTGACGGTCCGTCCTACACCTCCGTCATGACGGTCAGAAACTCGTTTCTTGTACCAAATTCTCAAAAGTTGAAGTGTTTTGCAACGGAAACTCACGACGGTTCGTCGTGGATGTGACGGCACGTCCTGCAGGTCCGTCACAATTTACAGAGAGTCGATTTTCAGTACCCAATTTCAGAATTCTAAGTATGCTGACACGCTGCACCCTCGACGGGCCGTCGTGCCTGTGACGGTCCGTCGCAGTGCCCGTAGTCTTGGCCAGTTTTTCCAGAATTAAAAATCTGCTGCTCAAAACGACTAAACAGGTCGTTACAATAGATACCAATTTACCCATCGTTCGTCCCCGAACGATCAAAGGAAGAAAAACAATGGCGAAAAGGAGTACCTGAATCTGTAAACAGGTGTGGATATTTTTCTTGCATATCTGCCTCCTTCTCCCAAGTAGCTTCTTCAACCGGTCGATTCTTCCATTGAACTTTGATGGATGCAATCTCTCTTTACCTCAACTTGCGAACTTCTCTATCTAATATAGCAACCGGTTCGTCTTCATAAGTCAAGTTCTCATCCAATAAAACTGAATTCCAACGGATAATGTAGTTTCCATCTCCGTGGTATCTCTTCAACATGGATACATGAAACACCGGATGCACTCTGGACAGCCCTGGGGGCAAGGCTAATTCATAAGCCACCTCCCCTATTCTCTTAAGCACTTCAAATGGTCCAATGTACCTTGGACTTAACTTACCCCTTTTTCCGAACCGCATCACCCCTTTCATGGGTGAAACCTTCAACAAGACTTGTTCACCTTCCATGAACTCCAAGTCTCTAACCTTTCGGTCTGCATACTCCTTTTGTCTACTTTGAGCCGCCAAAAGCTTTTCTTGAATAGCTTTCACCTTCTCCATAGAATCTCTCAACAGATCAGTCCCCCAAGGTCTAACTTCAAAGGCATCAAACCAACCAATGGGAGATCTACACCTCCTCCCATGCAATGCTTCAAATGGAGCCATGTCAATACTGGAGTGATAGCTATTATTGTATGAAAACTCTGCCAAAGGTAAAAAGCTATCCCAATGGCCACCAAACTCTATCACACATGCACGAAGCATATCCTCCAACACTTGAATCGTTCGCTCAGACTGACCATCGGTCTGAGGGTGAAATGCCGTGCTAAGGTCCAACCTAGTACCTAATTCAGCATGTAATGTCCTCCAAAACTTAGAAGTAAACTGCGTACCTCTATCCGATATGATGGAGAGTGGAACTCCATGCAACCGAACGATGTCTGAGATGTAGATCTTGGCTAACTTCTCTGCATTGTAGGTCACCTTGACCGGAATGAAATGAGCGGACTTAGTTAACCTATCAACAATCACCCAAATAGAGTCATACTTACTCAATGTCTTGGGAAGACCAACCACGAAGTCCATCGCGATTCTCTCCCACTTCCATTCAGGAATGGGCATTCTCTGAAGTGTTCCTCCGGGCCTCTGGTATTCATACTTTACTTGTTGACAATTTGGACATTTGGCAACAAACTCAACAATATCACGCTTCATTCTGCTCCACCAGAAGTGTTGCCTTAGGTCGCGATACATCTTGGTTGCACCAGGATGTATAGAATATCCAGAACTATGAGCCTGGGTAAGAATAGTGGTGATCAATTCATCGATGCGGGGTACACATACCCTTCCCTTAATTCTCAAAACACCTTCCTCATCAATTATTGCCTCTTTAGCCTCTCCTCGCAACACTTTATCTCGGATTCGACTTAGCTTCTCATCATCAAACTGTTTCCCCTTAATCTGATCAAGAAAAGAAGATTTTGCCTCTACACAAGCTAGCAATCCTCCCTTCTCATTTATTTCCAACCTCATAAGGTCATTAGCCAGAATCTGCACTTCTCTAGCCAATGGGTGTCTAGAAGCTTGCAAATGAGCTAGACTTCCCATGCTTCCGGCCTTTCTACTCAAAGCATCTGCCACAACATTTGCTTTTCCCGGATGATACAAGATAGTGATGTCGTAGTCCTTCAGTAGTTCCATCCATCTCCTCTGTCTCAAGTTCAAGTCTTTCTGAGTGAATACATACTGTAGGCTACGATGGTCCGTGTAGACTTCACACTTAACCCCATACAAGTAATGTCTCCATTGCTTTAGTGCAAATACTACCGCGGCCAACTCCAAATCATGGGTCGGATAGTTACGTTCATGCACCTTTAATTGCCTTGAAGCATAAGCAATCACATTCTTCTCTTGCATTAGCACTGCACCCAACCCAGAATAGGATGCATCACAATAAACAATGAAGTTTTTACCCTCTACCGGCAAGGTGAGGATAGGCGCGGTAGTCAACAAAGTCTTAAGCTTCTGGAAGCTTTCTTCACATTCATCTGACCATACAAATGGAACATTTTGCTTAGTCAAGTTCGTCAATTGGGAAGCAATAGAAGAGAATCCCTTGACGAATCGGCGGTAGTAGCTAGCTAAACCCACAAAACTCCTTATTTCTGACACGTTTGTAGGTCTTACCCAATTCTTCACTGTCTCAATCTTGGATGGATCCACCATCACTCCATCCTTAGAAACCACGTGCCCCAAGAAGGACACTGAATCTAGCCAAAACTCACACTTGGAGAATTTCGCATAAAGCTTTTTCTTCTCAACAACTCTAACACCATTCTCAAATGCTCCTCATGTTCCTTCTTACTTTTGGAGTATATCAGTATATCATCAATAAACACAATCACAAAGAGGTCCAAGTATGGCTTGAAAATCCCGTTCATCAAGCTCATGAAGGCAGCAGGGGCATTAGTAAGACCAAACGACATTACCACAAATTCATAATGCCCATACCTAGTTCGAAAAGTAGTCTTTGGCACATCCGTTGCTCGTATTTTCAATTGGTGATAACCGGACCTCAAGTCAATTTTTGAGAAGACACAAGCACCTTGTAACTGATCGAACAAGTCATCAATGCGAGGAATGGGGTACTTGTTCTTAATAGTTACTTTGTTCAACTGTCGGTAATCTATGCACATTCGGAAACTCCCATCCTTCTTCTTCACAAATAGCACCGGAGCACCCCAAGGGGATGCACTTGGTCTAATGAAGCCTTTGCTCAACAACTCTTGAAGTTGTGCCTTTAACTCTCTTAACTCTGCGGGAGCCATTCTATAAGGGGGTAAAGAAATGGGGCGAGTACCTGGTTTCAAATCAATGCAGAAGTCTATATCCCTATCTGGTGGCATACCAGGAAGATCTGCAGGGAACACATCCAAAAACTCACGGACTACCGAAACTGACTCAATCGATGGTACTTGAGTAGTGTCATCCTTGAGATGTGCCAAGAAAGCTAAACACCCTTTACTCACCATTTTCTTAGCCCGAAGAAAGGAGATGATACGCACCGGATTGGGAGTGTAGTCACCCTCCCACACTAACAGATCTGCCCCAGGCTTGGCTAACGTCACCGTTTTAGCATTACAATCCAAAATCGCAAAATTCGGAGAAAGCCAAGTCATACCCAGAATTACATCAAAGTCACCCATTTCTAAAATAACCAAATCTACATAAGTGTTGCTCCCCACAAAATTCACGAAACAAGACCTATACACTTTTTCGACTATCACAGACTCACCCACCGGAGTAGAAACGCGAATAGGCATGTCAAGTAATTCACAATGTAAATTTAGACCATTAGCAAATGAGGAAGATACATATGAAAACGTGGAGCCAGGGTCAAATAATACAGATGCCATGCAATCGCAAACCAAAAGATTACCTGTGATAACAGCATCAGATGCCTCCGCTTCAGTTCTCCCAGGGAAAGCATAACAATGGGCCCTATCATTCGTCTGTCCGTTGCCCCTACCATGTTGTGTAGTAGTGGCTCCGTTTTGCCCATCACCTCTGCCGTTTTGGTGACCACCACGTCCTCCAGAAAAGCGGCCTCTACCATGACCACCTCTACCTCTAGCTATTGGGGGTCTGTAACTCTGTTTTGGACAATTCCTCCTAATATGTCCAATCTCCCCACATCCATAGCACTCTCTGGAGTCAGGCATAGGTCTCTCGGAGTAGTGTTGACCGTTCTGAGGTGGACCCCCAACTACAGTCTGTAGTGAAGACTGAATTGGTCGAACTGAGTGACCTCCGGAGTTCTGTCCTCTAGAGTAAGAACCATTAAACTCGCCTCCCCTTCGAAACCTCTTTGATGTCGGTGTCGTGGTGAAGTCATCTGGCTTCACTCCTTCCACCTCTATCACAAAGTCTACCACCTCTTGGAAGGATGTTGCCGTTGCCGCTACCTGTAAGGCTGAAATTCGCAACTCCGACCTCAACCCCTTCACGAAACGGCGAATCCGTTCTTGTGGACTGAAGCAAATTTGGGTGGCATATCTGGATAGTGCGCGAAATTTAACCTCATACGCGTTAACTGTCATCCTCCCTTGCTCTAGACTCAAGAACTCGTCCCTTTTTCTATCTCTCAAAGTCCTTGGGATATACTTCTCCATAAACAGGGTAGAGAATGATTCCCAAGTCATTGGTGGTGCCTCTGTTGGTTGACACTCAACATGTGATCGCCACCACATTTTGGCGTTTCCTTGAAATTGATAGCTTACGAACTCAACGCCAAACCGTTCTACTATCCCCATCTTGTGTAGTAGCTCATGACAATCAACCAGAAAATCATAAGCATCTTCAGATTCTGCACCCTTGAAGACTGGAGGTTTCAATTTCAAGAACTTACTGAAAAGTTCATGCTGATCATTTGTCATAATAGGCCCAGTAGTCAGTCGTGGAAATGTGCCTATTCCCAATGATGCATCCATGCGGGGAGCCATAGTAGCCGCATGTCGTATCTCTGAAACCGGAGGTGTTGGTGCAGAAACCACTGGAGGAGCCTGACCCTGATCGGATAACCCGCTAAGATAAGCAAGTACCTGGTTGATCATCTCTGGGGTAGGTTGGGGTGGCAACTCCTCATTTTGCACTTGTTCAGTTTCCCCTTCCTCACCTTCTCTTACTACCTCCTCAGTCGGTGGAGGAGTCACTGCCCTAGTATCAGATGGGCTAGGGGCTCGTCCTCTTCCTCTAGAGGACGTCCTCCCACGACCTCTTCCACGGCCTCTTGCCGCTGTTCTTCCTCGAGCCACAGCCCCAGTGGCTGGCTCAGTCGTTTCCTGCCTTTCCGTTGTTGCTGCTGGTGCGTTCGTTGCTCTAGTTCTAACCATCTGCGAAATAGAGTGAAGATGGTCAGATACCAATTTGTATCACCTAGATACCAATTGGACTCAAGTAGTAGCACGAAAGAAAGAATGAAAGAATGGAATTTTCCTAAAGCCTTATAGCCTCTCAAGGAAAAATAAAGGCGTCCCCCTACCGTTCCTTAAGACTTTACTAGACTCGTTCTTGTGTGATGAGACCAACGAACCTAATGCTCTGATACCAAGTTTGTCACGACCCAAATCGGGGGCGCGACTGGCACCCACATTTACCCTCCTATGTGAGCGAACCAACCAATCTAACCTTTAACATTTTAATACAAAATCATCAAAAGAAATGCGGAAGACTTAACTCATAAAAACAAATCAATAACTATTATTATTATCCCCAAAATCTGGAAGTCATCATCACAAGAACATCTATCCTCAAAGTACTAAACTAAAATGTCTAAGAACAAAAATAACTAAAGAGCTAGCCCATGCCGGAAGTTCAAGGCATCAAGACTTGAAGAAGAAGACCCAGTCCAAGCTAGACGCATTAGCTCACCCTGAATTCTCCGAAGGTAGTGAAGACTGGCTCGAATTACTGTTGTGTTGAAGTTGACGGAACGTTTGCTGCATTACACAAATACAAAGAAGACAACATAAAAGTAGGGGGTCAGTACAACCACACGTACTGAGTAGATATCATCGGCCAACTCAAAATAGAAATAATATATATCAAGTAATATTATAAATCAACTATAAGCTCAACATGTAGAAACAACAAGTATTATAATCGTCAATAAATACCATCAAGTTCATCCATGAGGACTCAAGCCTCAATACCACACTCATTTGGGAAATAAGTTCATTATGTTGAGCATATTATCATCTTTCAAGATTCATTATCTTTCTTCCTCTTGTGTCGGTACGTGACACTCCGATCCCCTACCACTATGTGTCGGTACGTGACACTCCGATCCCCTATATGTGTCGGAACGTGACACTCCGATCCCCTATATGTGTCGGAACGTGACACTCCGATCCCCTATATCTACGTGTCGGTTCATGACACCCGTCCCACTAATACTATGTGTCGGAACGTGACACTCCGATCCACTAATACTATGTGTCGGAACGTGACACTCCGATCCACTAATACTATGTGTCGGAACGTGACACTCCGATCCACTAGATTCATTCTATCCGTTCATCAAGCCTTCTCTATACCAAGGCATCATCAATCCCATTACTTTAGTTCATCAAGCCCTCTTTTATACAAGGCATCATCATTAATATCGTAGATTAAAGTTTCTTTCAAGATTTGGGATTCAATGGTTTCCATCATGCTTGTTTTATCAAAATCACATAATCATATTCATGCAAGCATACAATAAGCATATAGACAGGTTTACAATATCATCAACACATATTATTCACTATTAAGAGTTCACTACGAATATCGTAAAAACCTTAACCTACCTCCACCGAAGAATTGGAATCAACAAGAAATCTTCCAAGCTTTGTTATTCCTCTTCCCTCTTCGATCGATCAATACTCTCTCAATTCGTTTCTCTCTTTTCTCTCTTGTTCTTTCTCTTTTGTTTTATTCAAATCCTCTTTACTTTACCCTAATTAACAAATAATTAAGAATAAAAGAGGACAATAAAACCCCCTAATTAACTTAAGGTTACCTCTTTTAACCCCTAAGTAATTAGACTTATTAATGTTAACCCTCAATCTTTATAATTAAGGAAAGAATAGTCAAAAACGACCCTTAAAACGTGTGGAGAAATCCTATTCTGACTGGGATCTGCGTGACCTGTGACGGGCCGTCGTGCCTGCGACGGTCCGTCACACTGGTCGTCGCAGCCTCCCCAAACTTCAGATGAACTGTGACGGCCCGTCACCCCTGTGACGGTCCGTCCTGCACCTCCGTCATGACGGTCAGAAACTCGTTTCTTGTACCAAATTCTCAAAAGTTGAAGTGTTTTGCAACGGAAACTCACGACGGTTCATCGTGGATGTGACGGCACGTCCTGCAAGTCCGTCACAATATACAGAGAGTCAATTTTCAGTACCCAATTTCAGAATTCTAAGTATGCTGACACGCTGCACCCTCGACGGGCCGTCGTGCCTGTGACGGTCCGTCGCAGTGCCCGTAGTCTTGGCCAGTTTTTCCAGAATTAAAAATCTGCTGCTCAAAACGACTAAACAGGTCGTTACACTTACTTTGATGAGAAAGAATAAAATCCAGATATTCACTTGATTAATCAATAAAATCACCAACAATCAATTACAGAAAAAGTGTAACAATTGCTGAAATTAATCCTTCATTACTTGAACAAGAGAACTAAAGATTCTCCAAAAGTCTAACAATCAAAACGTGTAATATCAATGAGTCTACTAACAAAGAGTCTAACAACAAAGAGTCTAACCCCAAAAATAAGGTTTTTGAACTATTTATAATAAAAACAAAATCTAATAAAAGAAGGATTCTAATTACTGAAAATCTATCGAAACGCGGCTGGGTCAACGGACCTCGTGACGGACCGTCGTGGTCACAACGAGACATCACGGTATCCGTCGTCCCATACTTCAAAAATTCTTCTATTTCTCTCTTCATTATCCTCGACGAACAGGTATGAAGGACCGTTCCAAGAACGACTGTCCGTAAAGGGTCTCCGTTCCATAATACTTAAATTCTTGGAATTCGGGTACTTGGACTACTCTCTGATCATTGTGACGAACCAGGAGGACGGACCTTCACAAGCTCCATAGGTGGCTCTTCTGCATTTCTCGCTCAAAACTTTCCGCGTTCATCTTTGGACAAATTTCCTGCAAATATAAAAATCAATACAAAAAGGCTTTTGGACACACACTAAATTTAAGTAAAAAAACATTAAAAATACCAGGAAACCACGGTATATCACATGGACCATCTGATTTACTTATTTAAGTATTCATTATATTCTTAGACGTAGTATTTGGAGATTAGATGTCCTTATGTGATGACTTTTAGGTTGAGGAAAATGATACATTAATAAGTTTTGGAGCTTTCGTATTATTTTTGTTTGAATTATTGATATACATTGGTATTTAGATTCCTTGGTTCTCCCACCTAGGAGGCTAAGTGTAAATTCCACTCATGACTCAGTTTGGGTCATGACACCTTCAACCACTCAAGTTGGCTGTGGTTGTATCCACTCGCCCGCCACATGTGTAAATATAATTTTTTTGATTAAATTTATTTTTAACAATAATATAAAAAATATTTTGATTTTTTAAAATATATTCTTCCTTCCTTTATCTTGTATTTAAATGAAGTTAATACCCATTCTTTTACCATGTATCAGAACTTTTTTTATTTTACCTACATTCATTATTTTTTCTCTTTTATTTTTCTATGTTTTTATATTCTTTGTCTTTCATTTTAATTTGAGTTCAAATTTAGTTCCAAATGTCTTTTATTGACAATAAGTTAATTTTGAACGGATATCAAATTAAGTGAAAAGATAAAAAAAAACCATAAAAAAAAACATTAAAACAAAGGACATTTTAAAATTATTTTTAAAAGACACAAAACATTTCTACATTAATTAAAAGATAAAAATTTAATAAATCAATTTTAAAAATATTTAAAGTGAAACAAAATTAAAATAAATACTTTACGAAGAAATAAATAAAAATAATTAAAAATTTATAGAAGTTTTAAATCAATAAATATGTGTACTAACTTATTACTCCCTTTGTCCACTTTTTTTAGTCATGTTGCGCTTTTCGAAAGTCAATTTGTCTAGCATTAAAGTTAAATTAGATTATGTTAATTTTTTTTTTAAAAAAAATTAGATATCCAAAAACTATAAGAAAAGTACAATAAATTGCATTTTTTTTCATATCAATATGATAAAAATATACATCGTACAATATTGGTAAAAGTTCTTATAGTTTAAATCTAAAAAAAAGAAACAATGACAATAAATTATGGACGAAGGGAGTATAATATTAAAAATAAAAAAAATGGCATGTGTCCAATGTGTGCACCCATCACTTGTCTTTCAAGAGAGTATGCACACTTTATATATCCTGTCAACGTATGTAGTGTATTTATTTTATTTTAAATTAGTTTAGAACTAATAGACTTCACTAAGTTTAGATATATTTCTAAAATTTTGTTGATAATCTAAAAATACTTGTATCTTGTTCCTTAGTTATCATGATGATCCTAAAAGCCATCTCGCGTGGAATCTTGACCTATCTTCATTCTTATTATTTTGGGCTCAAATTTGAAGCCCATGCAAAATCTATAAGAACACCATTTACAATGAACAAAGAAACACACAAAACCCTAATTTGCGGCACGTTTATGCCTCAACCATTTAGCCATCATTGTTTTCTTTTTCCCAATTCTATTATTTTTAACCTTTTTATCTGTTGTGGATGAAGAAACCTTATCCTGAATTACAAGAACCAGGTTGTTGCAATTCTGTCGCAACACAATAAAAAAAAATGTCTGTTATAGTTGTAATATTTCATTTTAATTGAATAGTTAATATTCAGGCAACAAGAAAAAATTCCCATTTTTTATAAGATTTATCGTGGAAACCTTCCTAACTCAAGGAAGGAAAAAATCACACCGAAACTTTATATTATTTCAATATTTACAACTCAGTTAATCATTGAATATAAATTTAAACTTCTACTCTTTTTGATTAACTATAACCAAAACTCTTTGCTCACCAAGAAGTAAAACTCGCTTCTTGTTTACAAAACCTCTCAACTCTTCTTAACTCTAAGCATCCAAGAAGTCAAACTCACTTCTTGTTTACAATTCTTACAACCTCTATCCCAAGAAGTCAAAACCACTTCTTGTTAAAATTCTCTCTATACTCTACTCCCAAGAAGTCAAACCCACTTCTTCTTACACAATTTAGGAATTATTACAACTCAATCATAAACATAGAAAAAAATCAACAAAGACTAATAACCATAGACTTTAATTGATCAAACTTCAACATTCAATAGTTCAGAGTGGAATGAATTTTGTTTACGTGGTCCTTACGTTGTTGTGACGAAGCTCTGTGATTTTCCTCCAATAACTTCTGCTCTCAAGATGATATATTTTGCAAATATACAATAGCTATCGATCTGGCTTTACTGGAAAAATTCTTTTTATTTTTGTTATTGCAAAGAAACTTTTTTGCTTCAACTTCTTGATCCTTTTGTAGAGTTTGATTTGTCTTCAACTTCTAAAAGGAAAGAATTACAAATCCTTTTCCTTCTTAAATTTGTCTATATTTTTCTTTCCTTATTTGACTTGAATTGTAACTTCTTTATTTCTTTCCTCATTTGACTTGAAGTGCTACTTTTTATTTTTATTTTTTTCCTTCTTTATTTCCTTCCTTTCCTTCTTTATTTCTGCACTTTTTTTCTTTACTGAAATCTCTCATACTTGTACTTTTCATCTGCAGATAAAGTACACATACGACAATAAGTAGTGAAAGATGCCTTCACTTTATCAATCGTCAAAACTACTTTATATGTTCTCCTACTTCCCAAAATTTTCTCCCTTTTTGATGATGATAAACAATGATTTGTTACATATCAAGACTCTTTGTTAGTCATCAAAACTACAACTCCTTTTCATCCATCAAAACTACAAACTTCATGTTTTCTCATCCTCAAAAAATTTTCCCTATTTTTGATGATGACAAATTTTACATATTATGTCTATCCAAATTATATAATTTCCCCCTTTTGGCATCATTGAAAATTAATAACCAAAGAACTCGATTAACATTCAATGAGTGTAATATCATTTTAATTCATGGCCACTTGGGCGACACTTTATAGTACACTTCTGCTAAAAATATAGTAAGTTAATATAAGAATATTAGACATCTTAAACTCACACACAATCAACATCTTCAATGAGAAAATAAATAAATAAATATGTACTAGTTTAAGACCTTAGAGCCCTAAATCAAAAGCATATGATATCATAAGTATGAGAAAAACGTAAGTACATAAACGAGTCAGAGAGTCCAAAAAATTGAGGATAAGGATTGGGACAATGTTTGCTAAAGTGAGGAAGAAAGGGATGTTTACTCCCATTTATAATTTCTTTTCAGTATGCCTATTGTGCACCAGCTCCTTCGTTCTGATCAATTTTATTAGAACGTTCATCAAGAGAAACATGAGGTACATCATCAATTTTTTTAACTCTACTCCATAACATTTTCATTCCTCCATGAATTTTTTTAATAGCCTTTTTTTTGATGACATTTTGAAGAGTACCAACTACAAGTAAGAGATTCACCACATTTTGGTATGCAAAGAGATATGTTTACCAATAATGAAAGAAAGCAACAATTTATTTCTATGAGAATTGTTTCCCCTGAGACTTAGACAAGTTATATGCTTGGAATGGATGAAATATCAATTTGGAGTTTGTGAACTTAGTTCAGAAGTGAGAGGTCAAGCAAAGTTCCCCCTAAAATAAAGCATGAGTGGATTGAAGACTAAGATTTTCATCATTAGAATGATTTGTGATTGAATGATGCTTATGGTCACAGAGGGTTCTTGGTGTTTTTATAAGTTTTTAATTTTTGATGATCAACCAGGTTCGCTAGTGCTTATGTTTGACCCAAACTCAGGAAATTCATGCATTGAAAAAGGATGGTACATACTTGAATATTACAGAGAAACCAGTTTCCCCCTTTAGCAAAAGAGTTGAGATAATATCTGCAGACATTCTAAACATTATTAAAGATGTGCGTGGAGTGTGTACCTATCATAGTACCAGACTGAGTTAGCAGATATTCATTGTATAACTACACAAGCATAAGATTACTAGTTTACTATCCAATTGCTAAAGGAAATCACAATAATGCATCAACTTATTTCGATAAGCTAGGCTTTGGCTGATTTTTCTCAAGTTTTTCATATTTAAGGCCTTCATGAGTATGTCTCATCATCATATTCCCCCAGATAAAATGAATCTCAAGGCGAGTCACAGAGAACCAACCCTTGTAAACTTTCAATAACTTCAAATGAATAAAAAGGACTAGGTTCACACAACGAAGTTCCCCTTGAAGGTGTACCATAGTCTAACTATCCTATTGCTCTATTATTCCCCCCATCTCCAAGACCATAGGTTAGTACAATAATTCATCTTTCAGGTGCATCAATGATTGTTAGATGTGAACCAGGTTCATATTGCATCATCAAAGATGTTTGATATCATGTCACTTTCTTCAATTTATTTATTTATTTTACTTGTATTTTTCGCGTTTCTCATCCTTTTAAAGGACTAAACTGCCGCCTTGAAAATCAAAGAGCGAGAGGAAATTTTCTATCATTTTTAGCACATGTTTGGAGCATGCACTATTCATGTACTAAGTTGATCTTTTCCCTATCACCTTCACCTGAAACACTAGTCAAAGATTAGTATTGGGAACCCAAATTAGCTTGGTCCCCTTTATGTGAGTAAAAGGATCAATAAGATTTCTTCTAGCCCACAAAGGCAGATCAGAAAACTTTTTATCAGGAGCATTTTTATTTGGAACCAGATTCTTAGCTATATCAGTCTTTTCCTTTTTGGTGAACCTAACATTATTCTGAAAAGCATCAAATAGAGTTTTACATTGATGCTTTAAATGCCATGAGTTTCCACGATGAGTGCATACACTTTTAGACATGTGAATAGCGTGTGCTACAATATTATTTTGTTTTCTAAAAGCTATCCCACTTTGACTGGTGGTTTTTCTTTCTTGAATCTGAGTTAAAATTTCAGAGGACCTTCTCCATCTAAGATTTCGATCCAAATCAAGTTTTGTATGATCAAAGTTTTCTTGTAGCAACTTATTTTTTTGTATTTAAGGCCTGACAATTTATGGTGAACAATTTTTTTTCTAGAGCAAACTGAAGTTCACTAGAAGAGTTTATGCCCTTGTGACTTAATTCTGAGATTTTAATCTGTTCTTTTAATTTATTTTATAGATAATGATTGTGTTTCTCAAGATTGTCATTTTCTACTCTGAAAGATACATAGTTTTCCATTTTTGTTCTCTTTCAGAACTGGTTGACTGATATGCATCTATATGAGTACTCAATAGGGGATTCTAGTTCTTTTTTTTTATAATATGAATCAGTATTACCTTTAATGTGATGAAAACTTACCTTGCTTTGTTTGTCATCATCTTCATCATCTTTAGAATCTGTTTCAGCAATGAGTGCAATAAAATCATATTTATTTGATTGTTCTATTGCAAGTAGTGATTGATTTTCGAACCCTCCATCCTAGATTCTTCTTCTGATAAGTCCCCCCATAGCGGCAAAGTCCCTTTTCATTGAAAGATCAACTTCTTGATTGGTTATTCATCTGTTTGTGGGAATGTACTTATTATTCTTGATTTCCTTTTGATTCTCGGAACTATTCCTCTTTTTCTCTAGAGCTTTTAATGGACAAAACTTGACAAAGTGATCCGGACTTCCGTACTTGTGACATACTTGATCTGTTGGACTTTCAGTGATTGTTTGAGAGTTCCTTCCGTGGAACACTTTTCCCTATTTTAACATTCTTGAGAACCTTTCGGTCATTAACGCAATGTTTTCGTCCTCAAACTCTTCTGGTGTTATGCTTGTAAGAACCAGGTTCTTCTCCTTTCTTTTGCCTCCAATTTGTTTTTCTTGTTTTTTCTTGAGTTCATAGGTCATGAGATTTCCGATTATTTCATCCATATCTAACTAGATCAAGTGCTTCAGTAATGACTTCTTTTTTTGCATTCCCAAGATTCTGGAAGAACACTCAAAAGTTTTCGGACTGCCTTCCTATTGGAAATTATTTCACCTAGTGAGTAGATTTCATTAATGATAGTACTGAACCTAGTGTGCATCGCTTGGATTGTTTCACCTTCTGCCATTCGAAATAGTTCATATTGTCTGTTCAAGTTATCTATTTTTGACTTCATTACTTGAGTTGTTTCTTCATGCGCTGTTTACAAAGTTTCCCATATTGCTTTTGCATCTTTACATGATAATATTCGATTTTATTCATCTGTACCTATTTCACAAATCAAATATTGTTTTTGATTTAGCATTGTTTTGAATTGCAAGTTTATCTATAACATTCCATTCTTTCCGATCCATTGGTACTGGAGTGGTTCCATCAGTTCCATTCTTCATGGCTATGGTTAGACCGTCAAACACGACTCCCCATAGTCTGGATTTCTCCTAGTAAGTGATCCATCATGAGATTCTTCCACCATCCATAATACATTCGATTAAAAAGTAGTGGTCGAGTTTGAGAAGCTCCTTCCTATAGTTTAGGTGGTAAAGCGATTGATCCTTTTAAATATGTTAGTCTTTTAATGAAAAGAGTTTCTCTGGTACCAACTAAAGAAACCTTATCCTAAATCACAAGAACCAGGTTCTTGTAATTCTTTCATAACACATTAAAACAAAGATTTATCTTGGAAACCTTCCAAACTCAAGGAAGGGAAAAACTTATATTAATTCAAGATTTACAACTCCGTTAATCAGTGAATCTAAATTTAAACTTCTACCCTTTTCAATTAACTATAATCCAAAACTATACACTCACCAAGAAGTCAAACTCGCTTCTTGTTTACAAAACCTCTCAACTATTGTTAACTCTAACCACCCAAGAAGTCAAACCCACTCCTTCTTTACAATTCTCACAACCTCTCTCTCAAGAAGTCAAACCAACTTTTTGTTACAATTCTCTCAAGACTCTACTCCCAAAAAGTCAAATTCAGTTCTTGTTACACAATCTAGGAATTATTGCAACTCAATAATAAACCTCGAACAAATTAACAAAGACTAATAACCCTAGACTTTAATTGATCAAACATCAACATTCAATAGTTCAGAGTAAAATTTTTTTTGTGAACCTAGTCCTTACGTTGCTGTGATGAAGCTCTATGATTTTTCTCCAATAACTATTACTCTCAAGATGATATATTTCGCGAATATGAAATGTGTATCAATCTGGCTTTGCTGGAAAAGTACTCTCGATTTTTGTTATTGCAAAGATACTTTTTTTCCTTCAACTTCTTGATCTTTTTGTAGAGTTTAATTTGTCTTCAACTTCTACAAGGAAAATAATTACAAATCCTTTTCCTTCTTGAATTTTTCTATATTTTTCTTTTCTTAATTGACTTGAATTGTAACTTCTTTATTTCATTCCTTATTTGACTTGAATTGCTATTTTTTAACTTGTTTTCTTCTTTATTTCTTTCCATATTCGTTTCCTTCTTTATTTTTGCACTTTTTCTTCTTTGCCGCAATCTCTCATACTTGTACATGTCATCTGCAGTTAAAGTACACATACGACAACAAATAATGAACCATACCCACTTTATCAATCGTCAAAACTACTTTATATGTTCTCTCACTTCTGAACAGTTGATTAATTGTTAGGTGCAAAGATGATGACGCTTTTCTATTTCTGACACCTCTTGTATGAGAAGAGCCTTCAAAAGGTTCTTTCCTTGGGAACATTAAGAAAGAATCTGAACCCCCTCAAAAATTGCATCTCTATTATATTTTTCAATTTCAAATCCTAGAACAAATAATTTTCAATGTTTTTTTTCCTTTGATGTTTCGCTTTTGTAAATTTTTGAGTAGAAATTCAGGCAGCCGCTTTTCGATAATCTATGGAAAGAGAGGTGTTAACTAGCTCATAAATGAATTCGTTTTACGCTCTTAGATTCACCGAAATATACTTATATTTTTAAAGCTAGTCTAGTAATCTTAAGCAAAATTTCGATAATTGCTTTAATTAGCATAATATATTCCAGATTAATAATAATATATGTTATTATATGATTGCTTATATTATGGATTTGATGAATATTTTAATGTATTTTCTCATCTTGTGGGAAAATCCAAGCCATATATAATCATTATATTTTAGTTTCAATTGTTTTCTAATTTTTGGATATGAATATATCTAATTTGTTATGTTGTAGAGGAAAATCTTAAGTAAAATATTGTGATCCTTATACTTGTAATATAATTATTTATGTTTTGTGCATCTTTAGTGTTTGTTGAAATGCATACATGATATACTGATTACAATCGATGTTTATATATAATGATCGTTGTTTATAAGTCAATGAGATATGTATATTCTATTTTTGCTTCATAATTTGTCAACCGTGCTAGGATGATTGATAGTATTTGACATCCAAGAGAGGACAATGTCCCCAAGAGTCAGTCCAATGGCCGGGGTCGAGATTATGCACCCACAAATATCAGTGTTGACTAGCGCATGTAGCAATTCAAAGAACATATAGTGCTAGCAGACATAGTTCCAATCAAACTAGTCATGGTGAACATAGTAGTGGTTATACAAGGAGGACGTAGAACCCCTTTTGGTTATTTTTATCCTTGAAATTTCTATGTTTGTGATGAGTTTGGTCACAAGTCAAGGTATTGCCCAAACGTGCTCCTTCTAGTGTTTAATTTGAGATTTTTTCAGTGCTATACATCCTCAGTAGTTCATAGAGTGCTAGATGTTCTACGAAGGGTAGATCTTGAGGTAGTGATCATGTTGGTTCTTAGGCTAGTGGCTAAGTTATACTTAGACATATCTCTCAAATGCAATAGTCTCACTACAGTGTTACTTGATCCCCGCTTACATTGATTTTGTGTGTGACTTCCCTTGTAGTAAATACTAGGGGTTATTTGGTATAAAGATTAATAATGCATGTATTAATAATGTAGGGATTAATAATACATGGATTAGTAATACAAGATATATGATTAATTAATTGTTTGGTCCGTTCCAGCCCATCTAATCTTGTCTTGGGATAAAAGTCTTTAAAATATTTCTTTGTATTTATATCAATGAATTATTATTATATTATATAACTGGTAAAGTAGTTAGTTGCGAACAATATTAATTTTTAGTGACCTTCTAACTAAATAGGAGAAAAGCAATTTTGTTGTTATATTTCTATTTTCTCCCTTGAACTAATTGAGGGTAAATAATTGTTATCTTGATATATTAATCCCTCACGAAACACCAATATTCGATTTTAAAAGGATAGAATTGTATACTTTTAAAATCGAAAAGATGGTAAACAATAATAAAATTGAATAAACAATTTATATTTAGAAATAAAAATTGCAAGTTGTAATTTTGATATCTATGCAATTATATAAATTGTTCAAAACATAAATGATTAGAAAATCACATATATAAACAAATAATACAGTCAATTATGTTCACAAACCTCATGTGGTCATATATTTGCCTTTAAAATTGGTAAATGTAAACAACTCACATTAAAATATTCTATTGACTGTATTGGATTAATTTAGCAGCAACCGACTTTCTAAATAGGGAAAATGCACAAGTATCCTCTCAATCTATGCCGAAAATCTCAGAGACACACTTATACTATACTAAGATCCTACTATCCCCCTGAACTTATTTTATAAGTAATTTTCTACCCCTTTTTGACTTACATGACACTAGCTTGAAAAAAAGTTAACCAACATTGGGCCCACAAGATAGTGCCACTTAGGCTAAAAAAGGATAGAAAATTATTAATAAAATAAGTTCAGGGGGGTAATAGGACCTTAGTATAGTATAAGTGTGTCTCTGAGATTTCCGGCATAGATTGAGGGGGTACTTGTACATTATCCCTTTTAAATAATAAAACTTGTTAGTTAATTTATTTAGATAAATTTTCCAGTACAAATGTAAAACATAAATATCAAAAAAATAAACAAAATAATTATAAAGATTTTAGGGGTATTTTTGTTTTACATAAATTAATCCCATGGTATTAAATTCTATGTATAACTAATACCACTAAACTAAAGATATTAATAATAAATCCTATAATATCATGTATAGTGTATAACTAGTACATGGATTAGTACATGTATTAGTTATATATAGGCCAAAATCTCCGACCAAAGATAGTACTAAAGAGTATTATATGTGGTGCTTGGACTATGTCTCATAATAATCCCTACCAAACGACCCCTCAGTATCTCTACTCCAGTAGATGATTCTATAGGGATGCATCACGTGTACCGCGGTGTGTAATGACATTATCAGGTAGTGAGTCTTGGACAAACTTTATTTTATTAGATATGATTGAATTTGATGTGATCTTGAGTAAGAACTAGTTATCTCCCTATCATGTGATTTTAGATTATTTTTCTAAGACCATGCCCTTAGCTTCTCTCAATTTACCAAGATTAGAGTCGAAGGGTTCTCTGAGTAAGTGTCGAAATAGACTGATATCATTTCGATGTGCTCGTCACATGATGGAAAACACTTGCTTATGATATTTAATTCATGTTCGTGATCTTACAAAGGTCCGTCCTTTGTAGAGACCACGAGGGTGGTAAGAGAGTTTGTTAGCGTGTTTATTATAGATTTATCAGGTGTTCATCTGAAACGTGTTATTAACTTTGTGATTGATTTGGATATGAGCATCAAGACCATTTCGATTTCTTCTTATCTCATGGATCTGAACAAGTTAGAGGAGTTCAAAGAGCATAGAGGATTTGTTGAAGAAAGGGCTCCTTTGAGCTACTGTTTCTCTGTGGGGCGTAGTGATTTAGTTTGTGAAGAAGAAAAATGATACTATGAATATGTGTATTGACTTCCATCAATTAAACAAATTTATGATCAAGAATGACTACATTGTTCTTTGCATTAATTATTTATTTGATCAACTTGATGGTGCATCTGTTTTTCCCAATACTACTTGGGGTTGGGTTACAATCAGTTGAAGGTTTGAGATTTAGATCTTCGAAAGCAACTTTTAAGAGTTGTTACAAGAATCATGAGTTTATGTTCATATCTTTTCTGTTGACTAATGCCCCTGTTTTATTGAGTTGATGAAATGGTTGTTAAGACCTTCTTTGAATTCCTTCATCATTGTATTTATTGATGTCATATTGGTTTACTACAAGAATGAGGGTGGTAATATTTGTCCTTAAGGACCGTGCTTCAAAAGTTGAGAGAGAAGAAGCTACATGCAAAAAATTTTAAAAATGAGTTTTGGCTTGAGTCTGTGGGTTTCTTCGGTTATGTAGTGACTAAGGAGGGTATTATGTTTCATCCGGCTAAGGTTGCAGCAGTTCATGATTTAGTGAGACCCGCTTTCGCTGTCGAGATTTGGAGTTCTATTGGATGAGTAGGTTATTATCACTGATTCATTCAAAGATTCTCTTCCACTGTAGTCCCATTGACTAAGTTTACTTTGAAGACCGTTGGTTTTTAATGGATATATGAGTATGAGGCTAGCTATCTGTAACACCTTGCTATGTCAAAGAACTAGAAGGAACTAGAATTAGAAAGTAACCGTTTTGGACATAATAAAATTGGAAAGTTTGACAAAGTTAAGATAAGTATGAGTTTGGGGTAAACTTCAAACGACCATAACTCCTAAATTAGGATGATTAGGTGTGCTACAAGAAACCTTAGAAAACATCTATGAATCATCTTTCTAACATCGCTGAGTTTTCTAAATTTTCAGTTCGTATGAGGGAGATATGCGCATTCGAAGTTGGGATATATAAATAAGGAAGGTTAATATAGGATTAAAGAGGGGAATTTTGGTGTTTTCATTAAACAATTAATTAATCCATTTTTCGTAAATTACTTGGGGTCTTAACTGAGTTAGTTAAGTTTATGCAATTAATATTTATGCTAGGTCTTTGAGAGAAGAGAGAAGAGAGAAGAGGAGAAAAGTCAAGGAATCTTTTTGAGATTTCTTGTAGAATCGAAATCGTTTTGCCAAGGATTGATCCCTAAAGATGTATGTGAGACTTTCATAGTGTTGAGTACGTTCACCCAGTGTCAATCATATTTAGCTCAATGAAGTTCATTCTAGAAAGTTGTAAGTTGTTGATTTTGAATTGTTTTCTTGAATATTGGCTTTCACTCTTGAGTTAAGTTCGAATTTTTGAGTTCTTGAGAAAATCGTATCGATTTTAGAGTATTTTATGAATAGATTCTTGTGTACATTAACTAAAAATCCGAATCTAAAGAGAATTTGAGAAAAGAACAAATTTGGGGTTAGAAAATGAAGAAGGAAAAAGTTGGGAAAATAAAGGTACCAGGTTCCTCAGGATGTGAATTTTTTTCCATGTCCAGAAGTGGTCACAGACCCTTCTGGCTCAAAATTTCTTTCGCAATCAAATACTTAAATTCATCCCTGCATTGCAGAGTTGCTTCTAGACGATGATTTCTTTATCGTTTCTCATGTTTAATTATCTAAAAACACTCCTAAGAATTATCAAATTTTTCCTATATAAAAATAACAAATTCTTGAATCCATAAATTCAAATTCAAGGAAAGTTAAGAGTCAAGTCTGGAGATTTCTTAGAGGCCTTTAAAAAAGTCTTTTGCAAACACTTTAAAATTGGTTTAAGACTTGAGTTTTGAGTTAATTAAGAGTAACAAATGAAGTTCATTTCTTCAAAAAGAGTATGAGAACTAAGTATTTGCAAATAATAATTGTTTTCACATTTAAACAAGAGGGGAAACACCAAATTTCAAGAGAGACTTTGAGCTAGTTTTTGAGTAATTATCTCAAACCACAACAAGAGTTTATGTTTTCAAACATATAAACTGAGTATCTTAAGAGTAGTATTGAGCATGACTGTGGGGACACGTTCATAAAAACTCAATGTCTCTATAAACTATGTAGTCAAATGGGTAGAGAATCATACATTTTAGATGATTACTTAGTGCTTTTAGTGCAAACTAGTGGATCCACTTAGTTGAGGCATTTTATATCCCGATAACTTATAGGATAGTTTTGGCAGTGTGGTCTAGACGTTGTATCATTACATACTTCATATGATGATTTTCGTTAAAGAATCTCCCACAGAATTATATTAGTTTACTATATGATTAAACTTGAGTTTCTATTTACTGTTGAAATGCTTTATATAAACTGCACCTTTCTTGTTGTTTATTTATGCATTAAGTGGTGTATCCATGAGTTGAGTAAAACTGAGGGAAGAGTTTCTTTCAGAATTCGTTTCAAGCTAATGTCATGTTTAGTTTTTCCCTCGCATTCTCTTATAACAAGCTAATGTCATGTTTAGTTTTCCCCTCGCATTCTCTTACATTTAATGTACTGATATAATCTGACTTGCATCGTTTTATGATGAAGATACGAGAAATTAGGATCAACATCCAACAACTCATTGATCTAGTTGAGCACTCAGAGTCAGTTGTTGAGCTTTCTCGCTTTTCGGAGGTGTGATGACCCGAAATGTCATTTTTGGAAATTTTGAAGTACTTTTTGAACTTTACTTAATTATTTGATGGGTAATCGTAGATATCCGAATTAATCGATAGTTCATGGGCTAAAATGATCATTTATTTAAGAACCTATACCACTTGACCTGTACATACTAAAATAATTAAATAGAGTTTTTCACTTTAAATTTTATAATTATTATTATTCTTTTTCTTTAAAAAAAAACTACACTTAAATAATTGTGATCTCCACATCAATAACGAAGAGGAAGTCGATCTCCTAGTAAGTATTTTCTCAAGTGTGTGCTCACAATCAATTATTATGGTTGCATATATGCAATTAACCCAATAAGATATTAAATGAGAATATAAAAAAGGGTAAGTTTTAAAGTTGACAGGGCACCGAGTTCCTCCCGATCTATGCCTCCATCAGCAACACTGGTCCCGCTTGCTAGGGTCCAAAAGTTAGAGTCCCAGATGGCTACCATGTTGCACCATATCCAGTCTTGGATGTAGAGATCCATTGCTGAGGCTGAAGACCTGATTGAGAAGAAGGTAGCTCAGCAGACGGAGAGGATGATTCAGGCGGTCCACCAGTGCCTCGATGCTTTTGAGTTGAGAGACTTCGCACGTCCAAACCCTACTATTTATTTGACGATTCTCAAGACGGATATGGTGAGTCAGAGGGCGGATATTGATGTCATCTTAGACATGAGGCTTCCCGATCCTAAGACCGAACCTACGAAGCTCGCTGAGGATACAATGCTTGCTGCACTGTTCACTACCTCTACTGCACTACCGCCCCCACCATGGGAACATGCCAAGAGGCACCGATCCACAGAGAATAAGGAAGCTCGGGCTACAAAGAAGGATCGCACTAAGATGGAGGCCGTGAGAAGAGCTTCATTGGTCGATGAGGAGGCCTGACAGATGCGGGCTCATGAGTAAAATGCTGGGGCATCTAGCTCCATGTTTGATAATTTAGAAAGGAGCACCATTGAGGGTGCTGACATTGTTGTGGACACTACTGATGGTGTCCCTACTAGTGATGGAGCGGATTTCGAGAAACTAGACCCGCCCAACTTATCAATATTCGGTGGTATGCGCCTCAGGTTTGCTTCACCTACCATCTTGTTTTTATATTTCTTATGCATTAGAGACAATTGCATTCTTTCTTGTTGGGTGGGGTAAATGGAAAGTGAGTGCTAGGGTGAAGTCGGAGTATCACAACTCATGATCCTCTCTTGGGATTTTCTTGCCTGTGTTCTTTTGCCCCAAGAGACTGGTTATTTTACTATTGAACCGATATTTTCAGTATCTTGTACCAAGTATGAATATGAAATATGAAGCATGATGTCTATACACGAGTGATATCCCATTCTAAAGAGAATATTTGCATGCTTAGGCATAGTTAATGTTGAATGTGTTGTCCCTAAGCATGACATAGAGATACACCATTGCATGACCCTCAATATAACAGTCGAACTAGGTGTTAGATAATTTTATAGGGTAATAATGTGTTAAGAGAGTGTGAGGAAAGTTGATTATTCCACTTTTGGTACATAGATAGTACTTGCCCGATTAGTCGTACAAAAAGTAATCTGTGTTAGAAAATTAGGAAAGGATCATAGGACCTTGTTCAAATTAGCCAATCTTTAGACTAAATAAAAGAAAACCAAATGAAATTGATCCCTTTTTAATCCAAATATTTTGAGCTTAAAATGGACCTTTTGCTTTCTACCCCAACTCATCTTCCCTGGGTATAATGTGTTGGTGTTAGTCCCTTCTTGGACATGTGCACCTCAACTTAGGCCAAAAACTTAAGTTGAATGTGGCTAATGAATAAACCGATCTTGTCTTGGCCCTGACCCAACCTTGGGTATTGTGTCCCTCGACTCATGGATTTTGCCATTAGTCGAGGGTGGCTATTATGAGTAATGGTACGAAA
This sequence comes from Solanum peruvianum, assembly GCA_027705065.1. Taxonomy (NCBI): domain Eukaryota; kingdom Viridiplantae; phylum Streptophyta; class Magnoliopsida; order Solanales; family Solanaceae; genus Solanum; species Solanum peruvianum. The sequence goes on from JAKWJD010001761.1 coordinate 19,314,719, forward strand.
ATTAGGGTTGAAAGGATTAATGTGAAAGGGAAAAGAGAAGAAATGGTGAAGAAGAAAAGTGACTCTATCAAAGTAGAAATCAAGTGAAGAATTTGAAAAAATATATAAATAAAAAAAAAGTGTTTTAAAAAGTCATTTGCACAAAAGGAGAAAGAAAGGAGAAAACAAGGCAAAGAATACAAGAGAAGGAATAGTAGGGCATAATAGACAATGAAAGAGGTAGGATTCTTAACCGTAATGTCAAAGAGGGAAATAAGTCACTAAAATATATCCATATGTACCATACCTAACCCTAAGCCTATGTTACAAGCCAAGAAAGTCCTATCGTGATCCTAAGAGTCTAATATGATGTACTTAAGCAGTGAAAATAAGGGCAAACCTATGACGACAAGTACCAACTACGTGTGAAGTTTTTTTGAGCGTGAGTGTCGACTAATGATCCTGATAGCCAAATTTGAAATCACTGAGCAAAAAAGGAGGATATATCTTTTGAAGTGAGAACACTAGTTGCAATATTGGAAAGTTGGTGCCTTTGTGAGATATAAAAGAGTAGAGGCATTGGCTTGGTGAGTCTGTGTCATGGTTTGATCCACATGAATGAGCCTAGTGAGCCTAAGAGTGAAATATGCATTAAAGCAATGCAAATAGTTTGGATTGATAGACATATGATTGTGAAATCTTAAAAGAGGATACTTTTGTACAAAGGTATTGTGGTGATTCATAGTGCGTCGCTTGAGTACAAACAACGAATTAAAGTTAAGGGTTTGATGTACCGTGGTTTCACGATACTTTCAATTTTTTTTCCTTAAGTTTAGTGTGTCTAAGAAATTTTTACAATAATATTAATGTGTTTTTATCTGTGTTTTGTAGGAAAGTTGTCCAAAACAGAAATGCAGAAGATTGTGTAGAAGAGGTGACCCATGACACCATTGATGGCCCGTCGTCCCATCTACGGTCCGTAGGTGGTGATCGTCGACTGGAGGTACAAGCATTTGGAAGAAACTCGGGGAATTCTCACCAAGTGTGAAGCTATGGAAGGAACTACGGTCCATCGATTGATTGAGAGACCATTGTGGAAAATGTTCGATCATATCAGAGATTAGTCACATTATCTGGTGTTGAAGAAATAACTAAGTATGGAATGACGAAGTCATCGACGGACTTTAAGTGTATCGATAGACCGTGCTGTTGGTCCTTCGATTGGTTTAGAGAAGATTCAAGGATAAAGGCTGAAGAAGATGCTAAGTATGGAACGACGGAGGCAGTCAACGGTCCATCGTTCCATCATGGACCGTCAGTGGATTAGTCGATTGAAGACGCGTTTCTGGACATACTTTCCTTATTTTGACTCCTTTCAATTTAGGACTTTGTTATTATAAATTGGTTTAAAAACCTTGGTTTTGGGGTTAGAATTTTTTATTATTTTTCATACGTTAGTTCTTGGGAATTGACTTTTTAACTTGGGCAGTTACATCAAATTCTCAAAATTAATTAACTAGCGAATTTTGCTATTTCAAGTGTTATTTCTAGATTTTCTTCATACTTGTCATAGTAAGTACATGATTTATTGTTTAACAACCATGAATTGTGTATTCTTAAGCATGAGTAACTAAATCCACAATTAGGGTTTTGGGAACCATGGGTAATTAACAAGGTAAAACTAGCTAAATAACAATTCTAGAATAGATTCTTGCACGTATTGATAATTCTTTCATTTAGAAGTCTTTTCAATGAGTGTATGTGTTAGAACATGTCCTATTTGTACTTGCCGGACCAAGAGGGTAGTTAATATGAAAAGAATTATCAACATAGATTTAGTGGACACTATCTAATAGGCTAGTTTTAGTTGTTGCGAAGTAGTAACTTAGTCATAAGTTGAATATGATGCTTAATATGAGGTAAAGTTAATGTTTAGTAAAGTAGACACACGTAGCCGAATCCAGGTGCGGGGTGAAATTCTCTAGTTGCCGGACCAAGGAATAAGTGATACCTAACTTACCACTTTGCATGCAAGACATTAGAAAAGAATTGTTATAGCTAGAATTACCGTGTTATGAACCTATGGGGAACACTTACACCCTAGTTTTTTCTCATCACTTGATAAACACCAAAGCTTTAGTTTTGCTACTTGTTTTACTTAGAAATAATTAAACACTTTTGATTCACAAAACCCCTCCTTTAGTTAACTGTTTTCGGGAAGGACTTTACTAAATAGACGTAACCATAGACTAAAGTTAAGTCTAAATCATTTTCCTCGTGGGATCGACCCTAGCCTAAAATTTGAGTTCTCTACTTGATACGACCTTTTATACTTCTTTAGGGAAGTATAATTTGAGCATATCAGTTATGTCGAGCTAGATTGTTTAAAGTATGATAGGTAAATTATTGATGTTTAATGGTGATTTCCTACAATTTTACATGATTAATGACGATTTGAGGGGATTAAAACTATGAAGTGGATGAGACGATATAGATTATTATGATGGGTTACATAGGTATTTGTTGGTGATTAGAAGTTATGAGCTTATTACAAAATTAGTGAATTGACTAACAATTTCTTCTAGTTTTGGTATGGGGTACAGGATGGTACGAATGATTGAAAAGTGGTATGTGAAAGTTTGTTGAAGTTGACATTAAGTGTGATTCAATTACTTTACTTCGTTGGAAAAATATTTTTATATTTGAAATTAGTGTTATTATTCTTAGGGGTGACTTATATTTGTCATTTAATTCTTTAATGGAAAGAGATGGGGTCATATTTCAAAAATTTTAAAGGCTATAATGTATTTGTTGAAAATACTTTGATACTAGTAACAATTTGAGTGTAAGTAAATAATTGGTGTAGTTATGATGCTTGTTGGCATTAAAAGTGTTAGCTTCAATGGAGTATTGTGATAAGTATGTGGGATTTGACGAATCAGGTATTTATAATATTATAACGGATATCAGACTGGTCGATCGTGGGTGGCTAAAAAATTTAAAGATGGGGTCTGATGAATGAAATTTAGAGATTGGGTCAGATGAATGAAATTTAGAGATGGTTCACTAAGGAATATCTTGTGTCATTCAAGATTGCTTTCATATATTCTTATGTGACCACCTTATTTGTACTGGACATTATTTAGAGTATGATTTATTGCTTATGCTATAATTGTTTCCACATATATGGTTGTATCTCTAATAATGGATCGGGTGTGCCGATCATGTGATGTCCTCTTTGTAGGATATGATGCTTGAAAAGACGTGGTCATTTTATATATGATATATTTGGTGTTTTCTTAAAATAGTTGAAGTATTTCAGTTGTTTTACATACACAACTTTTCTTATGAAAATTTATTAGTGAGCTATCTTAATATATACACATGTTATACAAACTTTAGATTTATCTCATCATCGGTAGCCTGTTCTTAACCTATGAGTGATTGATTGTGGGGACCGTTGGTTCTAGTTTTTTTATTCATAAGGTTATTCTAGAATCACAACTACTGATTTAATATTTTGACAGTGTTGTGAGAGGTTTAGTATACTTAGAGGTATCTCTCTCTAGGTGGTTACTTGATTATTTCCTTCTTTTAGTTAGATAAGTTTGGTTCTCTCTTGATGACTAATTGGTGCCGAAAGATTAAATTTTTAAAACTTAAGCTCGTGAAAAGATTGTGTTGTGAAATGGAAATCTTGCTAAGAGTTGTGATGGTTCGTACATTATGAGTGTGTGGTGGTTAGTTAAAGTTCACCTCTAATTGTAGCCGATATCCACTCTGAATGTTATGTTTGTTATGTGAGAAAAGATTCATCATGATGTTTGGATTAAGGTCCAACGAGTTTCATTTAGATTGGGTTCATCGGTTTGTTTGTATCTTTACAATCACTCCCAAGTTGTAGATCTTTCAAAGTGTGATTTGAAAGTTTAGTTTTTACTAGTTAATCGTGATGGAATGGTCCTAAGGAGGATCCCACTTAGAGAGATAAACATCGACTGGTAGGTCATAACTTAGACTTTTCGTAATGTTAGTTATTTTTCATTCTTCTTCTTAATGTTCGAGGACGAACATGATTTTTATTGCTGAATAATGTAATGACCCGAAATGTCATTTTTGGAAATTTTGAACTACTTTTTTTTAAACTTTAGTTAATTAATTGATAAGTAATCATAGATATCCGACTTAATTGATAGTTCATGGGTTAAAGTGATCATTTATTTAAGAACCTATACTACTTGAGCTATATATATATATATATATATATATATATATATATATATATATATATATATATATTAAAATAATTTAATAGATTTTGTCACTTTAAATTTTATTATCATTATTATTCTTTTAAAAAAACTACCCTAAAAGATGTTTGGTCGCCGCATCTGCAACGAAGAGGACGTCGATCTCCTGGTAAATATTTTCTCAAGTGTGTGCTTGCAGTCAATTATTTTATTGTATGGTTGCATATATTCAATGTAACCAAATTCGGTTTTAAATGAGAATAGATAAACAAGGGTAAGTTTTAAAGTTAGCCGATCTATACCATTTTTGAAGTTTTGAAGGGTAGACAAGGTTTTAAGTACATTATCAACCAATTGATGAGTGTTTTTAGTTAGCAAGTTAGTTGATGGTTACATGATGACTAGGTTGATTTTAGCAAATTATTCTCGTAATCTTCTAGACAGTTAGCTTTGGTTTTAACTATTGCTATTTAATTATCACATTATGATTCAAGTTTTGATATAATGATATTCAATTTAATATTATAGGTATTGTGTTATATCAATATAATTAGATTCATGATATTTGGAGGAAATGAGTAATAACCTTAGGATTAAATTTTAAGAACACGAGATTTGATGTAAATATGAATGAGTTTTTATGGGTCTAGCTTAGACATATATTAATATGATTTTTTTTAGTTTTGAAATCTTATCGTGATCATTTATATGAATAGATTTCTTTGAGTTGGAAGTTCAACGAAAAGGGAAGGATAAAGTCTTCGAGTAAATCCTTGATATATTGAGGCGAGTAGATTTCTAATCCCTTGTTAAGTGTAAGAAATTCGTGTATTTCCTTGTGGTATGTGTTTGGAAGTAATGGGACTACATGAAGGATAGAATTGTCCACCTTGATTAATTCTAATGATGAAAGGGATAATAAAAGGCAAAGTGATTAATTGTTTATATGTGATGGGTTGAAAATGGTACGAGTACCAGTGTTACAAAGTCAAAGTTTATTACTATCGAATGTGGATTGTAATCCGAGAATGCCAACACATATGGACATTAGCTGAAATATTATCTACTCAATTTATTAAGCGTGATTTTGTTCTTTACTGAAGCGGTATAATTGTGACAATTAAGGTGATTATATGTTATAACGATATTTGATTCATTGATATTTTACATCATCCCATTTGTTTGATATCATATTGTGCACATGCATTGACAAGAGATTGACTATGAGTAAAGGTCTAACACATGGAGATCTTCTGTGTTAAGAACAAGTTATGATTATTTGGGATTATTTGGGCACATGGAGACCGTCCTTGTGATGGAGAAGTTATGATTAGAATTTGGACACTTAGACACCGTCTGTGCGGAATTGATTTGATCTATGATAGTGCATTGAGATTGTCCGCGCAGACACATGGAGATTTTTCTAGTTGGTATATGGACCTTGCAAGTCCCCCATGGGTCATGAACTCTCGATGTATTTCTGAGGAGTATCATGTATATACGATTGAGAGAGTTCTTGGTATTTTGAGGCATATCATTTGATGGTTTCATATTTCATTACCTCTCATTACATCCTTGATTCTTTATGATTATGTATTTTATTGGTGGTTGGATAGTACTTGATATTTGGTTACCTCTATTAGATGGACTTGATCTTGTGTGTTGCTGATATTTTTTTGTGGAGGTTGTAACTAATATATCTTTTTGTTCAGATATTTGCTTGTAAATGGTGAACTGTTAGGTTAAGCTAGTTTTATGCAGGTTGTTGTTGTGGAGGTTCGGTTGAGGTGTAAGAAGTACCAGCATTTTCTCTTCTTAGCTTGTGTTTAGAAGTTTAGTTGCTAAGTACCGCGTTATTTGATACTGACCCCTTGCTTCTACAATTTTTGTAGGTTATTAGCCGGAACCTTTGTAATATTTTATCTTTTTCTTGTCTAAGGCTTCTTATGGAGATGTGTGAGGTAGTTGCTTGTCATTTCAGCGGACCTTATTAGTCCTATTCATGATCTTGTTCAACTTTAAAAGCAATGTCATATGAGACTTATATTTTTTTGATTCATTTGTAATACTTTAGAGGCTTGTACATGTGACAACTAGGTCTTGGGGGTATAGTTAAGTTGATTGTAAATTTTCCGCATATTATCGTAGTTGTTGAGTTTTAGGTTGACATGTCTTTTTGGGATAAGACGAGTGCCATCATGACAAATTTTGGGTCGTGACGAGAGGATCTTTATTTACATTGATTTAGTAATTTAAGTTGTTAAGATGATCGGGGGTCTTATCCTGACATCCTTCACAGTTTAGAGGCTTCATAGACAATTAGTTAGTTCATTTGTCTTTACAATTCCATTTTGTTATTTTGAGACTTGTGTTTGACTTATTTTCCAGTTGAATGGTTTCTTTGTAGCATTATAGTTTATGACATGTATTAATCAGTGTTGAGTAATGTCTTCTGTTTAGTACCAAGAAAGACCAAGGGTTCATTCGGGGCAAGCAATGTTTCTCAAGTTCCAGTCCCGCCCGTGGTATAGGCTCGGGGTGTGACACTATCAAAAGGTTAATGAGTTTTTGACCTCAGTAATAATTTTGTCATAACCCAATCAGGATGTATCATTTGTTGTATTTTGTGATGCTTCAGGTGTTCGTTTTGGTGGTGGGTTGATGAAAAATGAGAGGTATAGCCTATGCTTCTCGACAAATGAATATATATGAGAAGAACTGTCTTACACTTGATTTGACGTTAGCGGCGATTGTCTTATGGTAATTTCTCAACATGTCTTGGAAAGAATGAAAAGTACACTTGGCTTGATCATTGGTCTGAGGATGAAAAGTTGTACTAAGCTTAAATTGAGTACGAAGATCATCCTGAAACAACCTGAAAAACTGAGAAGCAAACTGAGTACCTCTGTTTGAGATAATCGATAAAGGCGCTCTATGCAACTTCGCAATTTCTCGAATATATAGCCTAGCATAGTCTTCAACTGAAAATAAGGTACTCCCAAAAAGAAAATAGGCTGACTTAGGCATTCGATCCACAATAACCCAAGTAGAATAAACCATGCATATTCAAATCTTCCCAGTTTCAAGTAGGGATACTAATGTCTAGAGCAAAATCTCCCCTTTTTGATGCTCTACATTAGCTTGTTGACAACTAGGACACTTAATCACAAATTCTGACATATCATTTTTTATTACATTCCAGCAACATACCTCTAACAAATAAGGACACATCTTAATGTCTCCCATGTGAATAATATATACAAAATTATGGTCTTCAGACAAAAATTGTTGCTTCAAATCATAAACAATCAAAACACACAACCAACCTTGGTAACGAAGCAAATATATCTCCCCCAGAAGAATGTCACAATGGATTTTTCAAAAACCATTTTTTTTAACTCAATCATAGTCCAAAACAAGAAAGGATTTTAAGATACTTTGAAAAATGATACCACCATTTATATAGTTAACCAAGTGAACATCCGATCGAGCAAGTCTGTGAACATCCTGAACTAAATCCTTTTTAGCATCCTCGATATGAATAATGCTACTTATTGACAATCAAGTAAGAGAATCAACATCCACATTTTCCTTATTCGGATGATAAAGAACATACCAATCATAATCTTAAATATGTATTGCAACCTCTTCTGATCGGTGAACACATCTATATGGACACCATATCGATAATTTCTCTAATCTTTCAAATAAAAGCAATTGCCACTACCTCCAAATCATAAGTCAAATAGTTATTTTCATGCAAATTCAATTTCGTTGAAGTATAAGCATTTACCTTACCATATTGCATCAAAACACAATAAAGACCGATCCATGATGCATCAAAATAAACTACAAACCCAACGGATCCTTATAGTAATTTCAAAACTTATTTATCAACTCTTCTCACAAGCTTTTGACCATTGGAATTTCACATTTTTCTTAGTCAATATAGTCAAAAAAGATGCAATAAAGAAAAATTATTCCATAATCATTCTTTAGTAACCGAAATAACCTAAGAAAATCCAAATTTTTGAAGGGAAAAAGGCATAGGAAAATTCTTAACTACCTTAGTCTTCTTATGTCACGACCCAAAACCGAGCCGCGACTGGCACCCACACTTACCCTCCTATGTGAGCGAACCAACCAAACTAACCCTTAACATTTCAATATAATATCGACAGAAAGTAATGCGGAAGACTTAAACTCATTAATAAAATCTATTCAAAAACTATTATTATTCAACATCTATTATTCCCCCAAAATCTGGAAGTCATCATCACAAGAACATCTATCCTCAAATTACTAAACTAAAAACGTCTAAGAAGCTAAACAAAATAAAAGCTAGTCCATGCCGGAAGTTCAAGGCATCAAGACTTGAAGAAGAAGACCCAGTCCAAGCTAGAAGCATTAGCTCACCCTGAATTTCCGATGAAGTGAAGACTGGCTAGATCTACTGTTGAGTTGAAGTTGACGGAACGTTTGCTGCATTACACAAATAACAAAGAAGAAAACGTAAAAGTAGGGGGTCAGTACAACCACAAGTACTGAGTAGATATCATCGGCCAACTCAAAATAGGGAACAATATATATCAATAATAATGTAAATCAACTACAATACTCAACATGTAGCAATAACAATATTAATTCATCAATAAATACAACCGAGTTCACACATGAGGACTCAAGCCTCAATACCATATTCATTTGGGAATTACGTTCATTTAGATTGAGTATGTTCATTATATTTCAAGATTCATTATCTTTCTTCCTCTTGTGTCGGTACGTGACACTCCGCTCCTCTATTTCTATCCTGGTGCCGGAACGTGGCACTCCGATCCTCATATACTATCCTGGTACCGGAACGTGGCACCCGATCCATATACTATCCTGGTGTCGGAACGTGACACTCCGATCCTCATATTCATTCTATCCTGGTACCGGAACGTGGCACCCGATCCATAATTCTATCCTGGTGTCGGAACGTGACACTCCGATCCTCATTCTATCCTGGTACCGGAACGTGGCACCCGATCCCCTAATTCATCAAGCCTTCTTTTATACTAAGGCATCATCAATCTCATTATATAATATATCAAGCCTTCTTTTATACAAAGGCATCATCAATAACAAGTGAATTAGGGTTCTTTCAAGATTTGGGATTCAATAGCTTCATCATGCTTTGTTAATTCATCACAATTTCATATTCATATTCATGCAAGCTTACAATTAAGCACATAGTAGGGTTTACAATACTATCAACACATAACATTCACTATTAAGAGTTTACTACAAGTAGCATGAAAACCATAACCTACCTCCACCGAAGAATTGAATTCAAACAAGCAAATTCCTCAAGCTTTGATATTCCTCTTCGTTTCTCCTCTCACGTTCAATCTCTCTTTCCCTTGTTCTTTCTGTTTGTTTTATTCCAACCCTCCTTCTCTTACCCTAATTAACATATAATTAAGTGTAAAAGAGGACAATAAAACCCACTAATTAACTTAAGGTTACCTCTTTTAACCCCCAAGTAATTAGACTTATTAATATTAACCCTCTAACTTTATAATTAAGGAAAGAATAGTCCAATGCGTCCCTTAAAACGTGTAAAGAAATCCTATTATGCCTGGGATTTGAGCAACCTGTGACGGGCCGTCGTGCCTGCGACGGTCCGTCACGATGGTCGTCGCAGCCTCCCAAAATCCAGGTGAACTGTGACGGCCCGTCACACCAGTGACGGTCCGTCCTGCACCTCCGTCCTGACGGTCAGAAACTCGTTTCTTGTACCAAATTCTCAAAAGTTGAAGTGTTTTGCAATTGGAACTCACGACGGTTCGTCGTGGATGTGACGGCACGTCCTGCAGGTCCGTCACAATTTACAGAGAGTCGATTTTCAGTATCCAATTTCAGAATTCTAAGTATGCTGAAACGATGCACCCTCGACGGGCCGTCGTGCCTGTGACGGTCCGTCGCAGTGCCAGTGGTCTTTGCGAGTTTTTCCAGAATTAAAATCTGCTCCTCAAAACGACTAAACAGGTCGTTACAATAGATACCAATTTACCCATCGTTCGTCCCCGAACGATCAAAAGAAGAAAAACAATGGCGAAAAGGAGTACCTGAATCTGAAACAGATGTGGGTATTTTTCTTGCATATCTGCCTCCTTCTCCCAAGTAGCTTCTTCAACCGGTCGATTCTTCCATTGGACCTTGATGGATGCAATTTCTCTCGACCTCAACTTGCGAATCTCTCTATCTAGTATAACAACCGGTTCCTCCTCATAAGTCAAATTCTCATCAAGCAAAATTGAATCCCAACGGATAATGTAGTTTCCATCTCCATGGTATCTTTTCAACATGGACACATGAAACACCGGATGCACTCCGGACAGCCCTGGAGGTAAGGCTAATTCATAAGCCACCTCCCCTACTCGCTTTAGTACCTCAAATGGTCCAATATACCTTGGACTTAGTTTACCTCTTTTGCCAAACCGCATCACCCCTTTCATGGGTGAAACCTTCAACAAGACTTGTTCACCCTCCATGAACTCCAAGTCTCTAACCTTTCGGTCTGCATACTCCTTTTGTCTACTTTGCGCCGCTAGAAGCTTTTCTTGAATGCGCTTCACCTTATCTAACGAATCCCTCAAGAGGTCAGTACCCCAAGGTCTAACCTCAAATGCATCAAACCAGCCAATGGGAGATCTACACCTCCTCCCATACAATGCTTCAAATGGAGCCATATCAATACTAGAGTGGTAGCTATTATTGTATGAAAACTCTGCCAAAGGTAAGAAACTATCCCAATGGCCACCAAACTCTATCACACATGCACGAAGCATATCCTCCAACACTTGAATCGTACGCTCAGACTGACCATCGGTCTGAGGATGAAATGCAGTGCTAAGGTCCAGCCTAGTACCCGATTCGACATGCAATGTTTTCCAAAACTTATAAGTAAACTGCGTACCTCTATCTGATATGATGGATAGTGGAACCCCATGCAATCGAACGATTTCTGAGATGTAGATTTTTGCTAACTTCTCTGCATTGTAAGTCACCTTGACCGGAATGAAATGAGCAGACTTAGTTAACCTATCAATAATCACCCAAATGGAGTCATACTTACCCATTGTCTTTGGAAGACCAACCACAAAGTCCATTGCGATTCTCTCCCACTTCCATTCCGGAATGGGCATTCTCTGAAGCGTTCCTCCGGGCCTCTGGTGTTCATACTTTACTTGTTGACAGTTTGGACATTTGGCGATAAAGTCAACGATATCACGCTTCATTCTACTCCACCAAAAGTGTTGCTTTAGGTCACGATACATCTTGGTTGCACCCGAATGTATAGAATACCTTGAACTATGAGCCTCTGTCAGAATAGTGTTGATCAGATTATCGACGCGGGGTACCCTTCCCTTTATCCTCAAAACACCTTCCTCGTCGATTGTTTCTTCTTTAGCCTCTCCTTGCAACACTTTATCTCGGATTCGCCTTAGTTTCTCATCATCAAACTGTTTTCCCTTAATCTTGTCAAGAAAAGAAGATCTTGACTCCACACTAGCCAACAATCCTCCCTTCTCATTTATTTCTAACCTCATCAAGTCGTTAGCCAGAGTCTGAACCTCTCTAGCCAATGGGCGTCTAGAAGCTTGCAAATGAGCTAGACTTCCCATGCTTCCCGCCTTTCTACTCAAGGCATCTGCCACAACATCGCCTTCCCCGGATGATACAAGATAGTGATGTCGTAGTCCTTCAGTAGTTCCATCCATCTCCTTTGTCTCAAGTTCAAATCTTTCTGAGTAAAGACATACTGTAGACTACGATGATCCGTATAGACTTCACACTTAACCCCATATAAATAATGCCTCCATTGCTTCAATGCAAATACTACCGCGGCCAATTCCAAGTCATGAGTTGGATAGTTACGTTCATGCACTTTTAATTGTCTTGAAGCATAAGCAATCACGTTCTTCTCTTGCATTAGCACTGCACCCAAACCCGAATAGGATGCATCACAATAAACAATGAAGTTCTTACCTTCTACCGGCAAGGTGAGGATAGGTGCGGTAGTCAACAAAGTCTTGAGCTTCTGAAAGCTTTCCTCACACTCATCCGACCATACAAATGGAACATTCTGCTTAGTCAAGTTCGTCAATTGGGAAGCAATAGAAGAGAATCCCTTGACAAATCGGCGGTAGTAGCTAGCTAACCCAACAAAACTCCGTATTTCTGACACATTAGTGGGTCTTACCCAATTCTTCACTGTCTCAATCTTAGAAGGATCTACCATCACCCCATCCTTCGAAACCACGTGCCCCAAGAAGGACACTGCATCTAGCCAAAACTCACACTTAGAGAACTTGGCATAAAGCTTTCTCTCCCTCAACATTTCCAATACAATTCTCAAATGCTCCTCATGTTCCTCCCTACTTTTAGAATATACCAGTATATCATCTATAAATACGATCACAAAGAGATCCAAATACGGCTTAAAAATCCCATTCATCAAGCTCATGAAAGCAGCGGGGGCATTTGTAAGACCAAAAGACATCACTACGAATTCATAATGCCCATACCTAGTCCGAAAAGCGGTCTTTGGCACATCCGTTGCCCGTATTTTCAATTGATGATAACCGGATCTCAAGTCGATCTTCGAGAAGACACAAGCACCTTGTAGTTGATCAAATAAGTCATCAATGCGAGGAAGAGGATACTTGTTCTTAATAGTTACCTTGTTCAACTGCCGGTAGTCTATGCACATCCGAAAACTCCCATCCTTCTTCTTCACAAACAAAACCGGAGCACCCCAAGGAGATGCACTTGGTCTAATGAAGCCTTTGCTCAACAACTCTTGAAGTTGTGCCTTTAACTCTCTTAACTCCGCGGGAGCCATTCTATAAGGGGGTATAGAAATGGGGCGAGTGCCCGGTTCCAAATCAATGCAAAAGTCGATATCCCTATCCGGTGGCATACCACGAAGATCTGCAGGGAACACATCCAAAAACTCACGGACTACCGAAACCGACTCCATCGAGGGTACTTGGGTAGTGTCATCCTTGAGATGTGCCAAGAAAGCTAAACACCCCTTACTAACCATTTTCTTAGCATGAAGAAAGGAGTTAATACGCACCGGATTGGAAGTGTAGTCACCCTCCCACACTAACGGATCTGTCCCAGGCTTGGCTAACGTCACCGTTTTAGCATTACAATCCAAGATCGCAAAATTTGGAGAAAGCCAAGTCATACCCAGAATTACATCGAAGTCACCCATTTCTAAAATAACCAAGTCTACATAAGTGTTGCTCCCCACAAAATTCACCAAACAAGACCTATATACCTTTTCAACTACCACAGACTCACCCACCGGAGTAGAAACACGAATAGGCATGTCAAGTAATTCACAATGCAAATTTAGACCATTAGCAAATGATGAAGATACATATGAAAACGTGGAGCCAGGGTCAAATAATACAGATGCCATGCAATCACAAACCAAAAGATTACCTGTGATAACAGCATCAGACGCCTCCGCTTCAGATCTCCCAGGGAAAGCGTAACAATGGGCCCTATCACCAGTCTGTCCGTTGCCCCTACCATGTTGTGTCGTAGTGGCTCCCATTTTCCCATCACCTCTGCCGTTGTGGCCACCATTACCTCGACCACCACGCCCTCCAGAATAACGGCCTCTACCATGACCACCTCTACCTCTAGCTAGTGGGGTTCTGTAACTCTGGTTTGGACAATACCTCTTAATGTGTCCAATCTCCCCACATTCATAACATTCTCTGGGTTCACGCATTGGCCTCTCAGAGAAGTGTTGACCGATCTGAGGTGGACCCCCAACTACAGTCTGTAGTGAAGACTGAATTGGTCGAACTGAGTGACCTCCGGAGCTCTGTCCTCTAGAGTAAGAACCATTAAACTCACCTCCCCTTCGAAACCTTTTTGATGTCGATGTCGTGGTGAAGTCATATGGTTTCACTCCTTCCACCTCTATCACAAAGTCTACCACCTCTTGGAAGGATGTTGCCGTTGCCGCTATCTGTAAGGCTGAAATTCGCAATTCTGACCTCAACCCCTTCACAAAACGGCGGATCCGTTCTTGTCGACTGAAACATAGTTGGGTGGCCTACCTTGATAAAGCACGAAACTTAGTCTCATATGCGTTAACCGTCATCCTACCTTGCTCGAGACTCAAGAACTCATCCCTTTTTCTATCTCTCAAAGTCCTTGGGATATACTTCTCCATAAACAGGGTAGAGAATGATTCCCAAGTCATAGGTGGTGCCTCTGTTGGTTGACACTCAACATGTGACCGCCACCACATTTTGGCGTTCCCTTGAAACTGATAGCTCACGAACTCAATGCCAAACCGTTCTACTATACCCATCTTGTGTAGTAGCTCATGACAATCAACCAGAAAATCGTAGGCATCCTCTGATTCTGCACCCTTAAAGACTGGAGGTTTCAATTTTTAGAACTTACTGAAAAGTTCATGCTGATCATTTGTCATAATAGGCCCAGTAGTCAGACGTGGAAATGTGCCTATTCCCAATGGTGCATCTATGCGGGGGGCCATGGTAGCCGCATGTCATATCTCTGAAACCGGAGGTATTGGTGCAGAAACCACTGGAGGTGCCTGACCCTGATCGGATAACCCGCTAAGATAAGCAAGTACCTGGTTGATCATCTCTGGGGTAGGTTGGGGTGGCATTTCCTCATTTTGCCCTTGTTCAGTTTCCCCTTCCTCACCCTCTCTTACTACCTCCTCAGTCGGTGGAGGAGTCACCGCCCTAGCATCAGATGGACTAGGTGCTCGTCCTCTTCCCTAGAGGACATCCTCCCACGACCTCTTCCACGGCCTCTTGCCGCTGCTCTTCCTCGAGCTACAGCCCCAGTGGCTGGCTCAGTCGTTTCTTGTCGTGCCGTTGTTGTTGCTGGTGCAGTTGTTGCTCTAGTTCTAACCATCTGCGAAATAGAGTGAAGATGGTTAGATACCAATTTGTATCACCTAGATACCAATTGGACTCAAGTAGTAGCACGAAAGAAAGAATGAAAGAATGGAACTTTCCTAAAGTCCTATAGCCTCTCAAAGAAAAGTAAAGGCGTCCCCCTACCGTTCCTTAAGACTCTACTAGACTCGTTCTTGTGTGATGAGACCAATGAACCTAATGCTCTGATACCAAGTTTGTCACGACCCAAAACCGAGCCGCGACTGGCACCCACACTTACCCTCCTATGTGAGCGAACCAACCAAACTAACCCTTAACATTTCAATATAATATCGACAGAAAGTAATGCGGAAGACTTAAACTCATTAATAAAATCTATTCAAAAAACTATTATTCAACATCTATTATTCCCCCAAAATCTGGAAGTCATCATCACAAGAACATCTATCCTCAAATCACTAAACTAAAAACGTCTAAGAAGCTAAACAAAATAAAAGCTAGTCCATGCCGGAAGTTCAAGGCATCAAGACTTGAAGAAGAAGACCCAGTCCAAGCTAGAAGCATTAGCTCACCCTGAATTTCCGATGAAGTGAAGACTGGCTAGATCTACTGTTGAGTTGAAGTTGACGGAACGTTTGCTGCATTACACAAATAACAAAGAAGAAAACGTAAAAGTAGGGGGTCAGTACAACCACAAGTACTGAGTAGATATCATCGGCCAACTCAAAATAGGGAACAATATATATCAATAATAATGTAAATCAACTACAATACTCAACATGTAGCAATAACAATATTAATTCTATCCTGGTGCCGGAACGTGGCACTCTGATCCTCATATACCATATTCATTTGGGAATTACGTTCATTTAGACTGAGTATGTTCATTATCTTTCAAGATTCATTATCTTTCTTCCTCTTGTGTCGGTACGTGACACTCCGCTCCTCTATTTCTATCATGGTGCCGGAACGTGGCACTCTGATCCTCATATACTATCCTGGTACCATAACGTGGCACCCGATCCATATACTATCCAAGTGTCGGAACGTGACACTCCGATCCTCATATTCATTCTATCCTTGTACCGGAACGTGGCACCCGATCCATAATTCTATCCTGGTGTCGGAACGTGACACTCAGATCCTCATTCTATCCTGGTACCGGAACGTGGTACCCGATCCCCTAATTCATCAAGCCTTCTTTTATACTAAGGCATCATCAATCTCATTATATAATATATCAAGCCTTCTTTTATACTAAGGCATCATCAATAACAAGTGAATTAGGGTTCTTTCAAGATTTGGGATTCAATAGCTTCATCATGCTTTGTTAATTCATCACAATTTCATATTCATATTCATGCAAGCTTACAATTAAGCACATAGTAGGGTTTACAATACTATCAACACATAACATTCACTATTAAGAGTTTACTACAAGTACCATGAAAACCATAACCTACCTCCACCGAAGAATTGAATTCAAACAAGAAAATTCCTCAAGCTTTGATATTCCTCTTCGTTTCTCCTCTCACGTTCAATCTCTCTTTCCCTTGTTCTTTCTGTTTGTTTTATTCAACACTCCTTCTCTTACCCTAATTAACATATAATTAAGTGTAAAAGAGGACAATAAAACCCACTAATTAACTTAAGGTTACCTCTTTTAACCCCCAAGTAATTAGACTTATTAATATTAACCCTCTAACTTTATAATTAAGGAAAGAATAGTCCAATGCGTCCCTTAAAACGTGTAAAGAAATCCTATTCTGCCTGGGATTTGTGCAACCTGTGACGGGCCGTCGTGCCTGCGACGGTCCGTCACGATGGTCGTCGCAGCCTCCCAAAATCCAGGTGAACTGTGACGGCCCGTCACACCAGTGACGGTCCGTCCTGCACCTCCGTCCTGACGGTCAGAAACTCGTTTCTTGTACCAAATTCTCAAAAGTTGAAGTGTTTTGCAACGGGAACTCACGACGGTTCGTCGTGGATGTGACGGCATGTCCTGCAGGTCCGTCACAATTTACAGAGAGTCGATTTTTAGTATCCAATTTCAGAATTCTAAGTATGCTGAAACGATGCACCCTCGACGGGCCGTCGTGCCTGTGACGGTCCGTCGCAGTGCCCGTGGTCTTTGCCAGTTTTTCCAGAATTAAAATCTGCTGCTCAAAACGACTAAACAGGTCGTTACATCTTAGGATCAACCTTGATACCTTCGTCAGAAGAAATATTGCCAAGGAAAGTAACGTGCCTCAACCAAAACCCATATTTGCTAAACATAGAAAACAATTGACAACCCTTTAGAATTTTCATAACTATCCTTAAGTGATCAACATATTCATCATCACTCTAAGAGTAGATCAAATATCATCAATAAAAAAATCATGAACATTCAAGATATTGATTTAACATTCTATTCATAAGATTCATGAAAGACACCAGGGCATTAGTCTAAATAAATGACATCACCAATAATTCATAGTAATTATACGATGTTCGAAAAGTTGTCTTTGGAATGTAATTTTCTCTTAGCTTCAATTGATTATACCTTGATCGAAGATCTATTTTTGATAATAAAGTATCACCTTGGAGTTGATCAAACAAGTAATTGATCCTTGGAATAGGATACTTATTCCTTATTGTAACCTTGTACACTTATCGGTAGTCAATATGTATACCAAGTGAATCATTTTCGTCCAAATAAATAACACCAGAGCACTCCATGTTGAGATACTCAATCTAATGAAACCCTTATCCAATAAGTATTTCAATTGATCCTTTAACTCCTTATGTTTTGACAGAGCCATACGGTAAGGAGTAATAAAAGTAGGTTGTGTTTCAGGAAGAAAGTCAATACCAAAGTCTATTTTCTTTTTAGGAGGAACACCTGGAAGGCCATCGTGAAACACTTCTCAAAACTTATTTACAATCAAAACTGACTTAAACAGAATTATAACCGTAACCCAAACAAGATAATAGATGCAACCTTTCGACATTATTTTATAGACTTCAGGCAATATACAAACCGACCTATTGGCATTGAATTTTCATTCTTCCGTTCTATGTTAGTTTCATTTGAAATATGAAATATGACGAATCGAGTTTGACAATCTATGAAAGTATAATAAGAATGCAGACAAATCACCCCAAGAATGACATCAAGATCTATCATGTATTGCTTTACAACATCAACCTGAGTGAATCTATGAGAAACTCAAACTAAGAAATTTGTATAGACTTCTTTACCAATAATGGGGTCACAAAAAGGGTATCAACTAAAGTTCTAAAAGAATTTTTGAATAAAAATCAAACTTCATAGACACAAAGAGAGTCATAATAGACTAGCATCTGGATCAAGCAATGCATAAATATCAAACTGAAAGGATCGTGATTGTATTGAGTCTGAAGATCATAAAATCTATTGTGACGAGAAACACCACTTGAATAAGAAAACACAATAAGATGTGCATGGTGACCATCCTTACCCTTGCTAGACTACAAAGGAGAATCTCTCAATATGTGACCCATCATACCACGACCAAAGCAAGCACCTAAGCCAGGTAAACACTCTCCCAGTGGTTCTTCCCACACCTCTTACACGTGGGAAATTCTAGCCATTGTGAGCACCACCTTTGGTTCTTGGGGTAGACACCCTATTCTTGTTGAACATTTTTTAGCAGAAGCATTTGAATAAATCTAACTTGAGAACTTTTTTTCGAAATGAAGAACATACATGTCCATCAGACCTAGCATGAGAGAAATCAACACTATTTATCCTTGTCCTTTTTGACTCTCTAGACTTCTCCTTTAGATTTAGCTCCTTCATTTATTGGGAATCAATCCTAACCTTGAAACATATTTATATCTTTAATCAACATGGGAGTTCAACATTTTTTGACCACCATATCGAACAGACCCAAAGCAAACATCTAATTCATGTCATAAAGTTGGAAATCATTGTTGAAGCATACTTGGACAATTGAGTGGACTTCAACGAGTAGTCCTTCACACTCATGTCGTCTTGACTCATATTTCTAAACTCTTTAACCTTAGAGGCTCTCATCTGAATAAAAAATAACCTATCAACAAATGCACATTTGAACTTGTCTCAATCCAAAAGACCCTCATCCATTGCCTTTTCTTCATTGCATAAATCATAGCTTTAAAAAGCTCCTTTTTGAAATCAATATTCCCCTTTTTGTTCAAAACTCTTTAGGAACTTCTAGTTCCCCTCTTTACTCAAATGTGAAACATTTGTAAAACTCTAAGGAATACTTATTTCCCTTATATAATTTTGAGAATTGAACTTAACTCTTGCTCTTTACTTAACTTGAAAAGCAGAGGAGGGGTGCCGAGATCCTAGCGGGATTTTCCCATCATGATCGACTACATAAGTTTCATTCAATCAGTAAGAAAAGAACTTTAACTCTTAGGGAATACTTAGTTCCCTTATAGATTTTGAGATATGAACTCAACTCTTTACTTAACTTAACTTGAAACTTTAACTCTTAGGGAATACTTAGTAGCTTTTGAGAAATGAACTCAACTCTTTACTTGAATTGAACTTTAAGTCTTAAAAAGAAAGTGAAAACATTTGTGAAAGACTTTAGTAAACTTTACCTAGCCTTGCTTCTTAACTTCTAGACTTGGCTTTTAACCTCTTTGACTCTGGCCTTATTTTCCTTGAATTAAATTATGGATTCAAGGATCATGCTGTCACATTTATTTAAGATTTCATGCTGTTTATATGTACCGTAGAGTGTTGGAAAAATTAGGAAAGAGGGGTACATCACTTAGGAACTAGTTGTTGACACCCAATTTTTACCCTCCTCGATTGTAATTAATTAGCAAGCTTTATCAATCTCAAAACGACTTAAAATGGTTAGTTCTATGAAATTAAGAACATATATATACATAGATATATATAGATATACATATATACCTACACACACACACACACACACACACACACACACACACACACACACACACACACACACACACACACACACACACACACACACACACATATATAGAGATACATACACACACACACACACACACACATATCTATATCTATATATATATATATATATCTATATATATATATATATATATATATATATATGTATATATATACAAACACACACACACACACTCACACACACACACACACATACACACACACACACACACACACACACACTCACACACACACACACACATACACACACACACACACACACACACACACACACACACACACACACACATATATATATATGTATGTATGTATGTATATATTTACACACACACACACATACACACACGCGCGCGCGCGCGCGCGCACACACACACACACACCACACATACACACACACACACACACACACACACACACATATATATATATATATATATATATATATATATATATATACATATATATATATATATACATATATATATATATATATATATATATATACATAATATATATATATATATATACGTTTTGAAAATTATTTAACTAATTCTGTCAATCTTTAAAATTATCGTGATACTGTGTTTTATTCGGCATGATTATATTGGTTGTTGGTAGACATTTTACAAATATTAAATTTGTTTCCAAAAAAAAAGATTTTACACTTTAAGACAAGTATGCTTTTAGCTTAAGTTATTTGTTTTAGAATTATTTACTTCATTTTGTTAAGATTAAGAAGCTCCCAAATTGATCATATTAGTTCGTTTTATTTAAAAGTTTGTCTGACTCGAAATTTAATTTGGTTTGGCCTAATTGTTAATTCTTTTGGAGAACCAAATTTGGACCTTTCCTAATTCCCAGTCCAATATCTAACTCAGTCCATCCCACCCCATTTCCCCTCTTCCCTCAGCTACCCGGCAAGTCCAACTAGCAGCATACCGAAATGAAAACTAGCTAAGCCCATCCAATTTGTCCAAAAATTTTCTAGCCTCCACCTTTCTTGCCCGACCCTTTATACAACTCTTGGAGAAGTCCAAACAAAATACTCAAATCAGTAGCAACAAATCAACAGTAATTAGCGCGTGAACGTTTCCAACAGCGAGTAGCGGTGTGCGTATCAGAGAACCCAGCGTCCTTTTTCACTTTCGTACGACCTTGCAGTCCTAGCAGGCACGCGAAATCTTTCTTGTAGGATGTGGGATTGATCCACATAGCCTCCAAGGATGAAGGCGTCAATCTCAGTCGTCCATCCCATTTTGTGACCGTTCATATGGAGGATCATTCGGGAATATTCAATTTTTTGGGACGGATTTGAGGAGGAATTTCAAATATAAGGTTCAAAACTCAATTTTTCCCTTGTCCTTTTCCCTCCCATTCGAAAACCCTAAATCTTACTGATATATGCTCTCTTTGAATCTGTATTCAGGCATTTTTTTTTGGGAGAAAAATAAGAAACAAGGCTTACAGAAGGGGTTGGGAAATAGAGAGTTTTTTTTTTTCAGATAAAGAGATAATAGAGAAAGAGTCAAATATTCTGTATTTTTCAGATTTTACCTCTAGGAAAAAAACAATATAAAAAGAACACGTAGTGGTAAACTCGAGAGGGTGAAGATGAAAGTTTTCTAGTTTTCTTCTCTGATGTTCTCATCAAAGCATTCTTCATCGAAATACATTAGTGGTGATGGAAGCTCGTTATCTTTCGTTCATTGTCACAGTCGCTGCTCTGGAAAAGGTAATCCTTCTCCTTGATAGTTTATCTTTACTGTTTAGCTATGCTAAGGGTGTGGAAGACGCTATTTTGTTGGTCATAATTATTTAAGTAATTTATTGGTTTGGTAGTAGTTTAATGTGGAAATTCTCTTTTGTTTAATCGTGTTGTAGTGTCTAATACACATCTTGTCATTTCTGCAGGTTGGTTTACAATATTTAAATTAAAACATTTTGTGGAATGAGTATTTTACGATGAATCATGGTGATGATCTGTTGATTCTTTTTCTCTTGGTTAAGCATTACACTATGTCGATTTCGTATGTGTTAGATTGGGCTATGAGTTAAAAGAACACAAGAGATACTTATTCCGAGCTTCCCCTATTTCGATGTTTTTTTGTCATTCTCTTCCTTCCTTCTAGCCTATACAAATATTTTGCTTTATTTTAATTAATTTTGTCTTATCTCTTGTGTTTTTTTTTTGTGTTTTTTTATTTGGTTATTTATTTGTTTTGATTTGTCAAGAAAATGTCTATGGAAGATAAAAGAAAGGCTAGTGTTGAGGTTTGGGAATTAGCTACAACATATCGTAGTAGTTGTTTTGAATCTGTTTGCATTAGAGTTGCAATGCATGTGGTTACGACCCTAGCATGGATTTGTTCCTAAAATATTCTTACCTTTGTTTATTCACTCTCGGGTTAGGATGTGTTAGTTTGATATTTCTTGTTTTTCCACTTTAAGAAAGTTATACTACTTTGTATTTGCTACTTTTATAGGGAAAAATTATCGGTAAAAAATATAAATATACTTTGGTAACTTCATCTGTATATTATTAGCACCTCTTTGATTATTGTGTTCCTTTTTTATTTCTCCTCATATTTTCTTTAGTTTATTCCCTTTAAATGGTATTTGGGAATCAGGTACTATGCTAATGAGTTCATTCTTGATGAATTCGTCTTATCCCATTTGGGTTGATGCATGTTCGTGAAGAATCCATAGGATTTTGCATGGCCTCCTTAATCTTTATGATTATCCTAGTTTAAGTTGTGTATCTATTTTATACGAATTATCGTCCTTCTCATCTCGTATGTTAATATTTTCTTTTGTTGCATATAAAACTCTAGCGAGATCTTTATGAACTCCCGCTTCACCTTTTCTTGCATCTCGGGAGAAACACGAAGGCTCAAACCTATATCCTTCGAGTTGGGTATCCCACGAAAATAGACAAACAGATTCGAATTTAAAGAATTGAAGATAGTTGACGAAGTAAGGATTTGAAGGCCTTTTTTCTTAGCATATGTCGTATTGTATTTATTTGGGGCATAAGCGCTTGTCGGTTTTTTATTTCTGTATTTATTTGATATTAATTATTTTCTTAGTTTAGGACAGGTACAAAAGGGTTAAAAACAGGTGGGTCCAAATCCGGTCAAGGCAGACAGAAAAATTCAGACTTGGAACCAATCTCTTTCTCCCTCTCTCTCTTTCTCTCCCCATTTTTCCTTACTGTCTATTAGTTTATATTTATGTGCTATTAGTTTTAAAGTTAAAAGGATCCAATCCCCCTAGAACGTCGTAATATTTTAGTAACTTAAAATTGGGTCAAGTATAATTGAGTTTAAGATAATATTTTTTTTCAACTAGATGTATCATCTAAAAAGCTAAGAGTCCATTTCAAACAATTTCCAATAAATTTATGAGTCAAGTTATAGCAAAAAAAAGTTAGTTGCCGGAAAACCATATTTAACGGGTATTATAGGTACCTTAAACACCTTCCTAAAATACAATATGAATCCCCGAACTGCTGAAGATGTTTTTCACTAGATCTTATGGTTAAGTCTTTTGAAAACTAAACAAAGGTTTTCTTAATTTTCTCAAAATTAAGTGGCGACTCTTAAAAGTCAAAAATTCTTGAAAAAATTATTTTTTTAATAAAACAGAAATGGCGACTCCGCTGGGGATATTAGAGGACTTTAACCTTAAAACTAACATTATTTGGTTATAATTGCTTAATTGTTTACTTTATTATTATAATTCTTGCATTTTTCATGGAATATTTCTGTCAATTGGCAAATAGTTTGCATTAGAAAAACAAAAGTTATGTGGCTTTGCACAAATTTTTTCAGAAATACGCAAAAGTTTTATTTGGAAGTATCAAACGAATATTTGGAATGTTGTCATCCGACGTCATTTTGGTAGCTTTACCCAAATCTTTTTCTAACTCGGATAACCGTCTACTTGAAACCTTTTCTAGTAAGCCTAAGATAGAGCAAAACCAAAACCAAAAAAATTAAGCATCAACTTAAGACGGCTTAATACCCAAGGCGTATTAAGTCCATTTAGTAGAAAACGGTCAAAATTGTGTCTAAGGTCTCCGACCTCACTACAGATCATTTTATTTGACATTTGAATGATTTATATGTGAAAACCAATTTGGGGTGGGTAAACCTTACTAGTTTCTGATTTGTAGATACGGATCATTTCCCAAAGTTTGACATGGTCATAGCAGCGACACCTCAACTCATAATGTGGTTTAATAATCTCGATGGGGATCATCGGAGAACTCTCATCAAATACCTGATTGCATTGATAGAGTTTATCAACATGAATGGTTGACCGGAATCGGTTGAGGTCCTCACGGGATATTGGGATATCCAATGAATGGTGTTCCAATTTGGAACCTCCAAAATTACCCCAACTTTGAAGGAAATCAGATACTGCATAGACGCGGTAGGCACTACGATAGAAACAAAGGCAAGAAAACAAGAAGACATTTTCATCCCTAATAAGCCTTCTGTAGAAGATATTACCGACTGGCTCGGATTGGGGAAATATTTTGCATACTGGTGCCAAGAATCCCACATATCATTAAGAGACCTTTATATCAGATTTGGACCTACGAGTTTCTACTCCATTTACAACCGAGAGTTCGAGGTCCCTTATAGAGAATGGAACGACATCCATCCTCTAGCATTTGATGTAGCTTGATTGGGACCGATGGTCTTCTTGTATGGCCAAAGTCTGAGCATTAATGCCCGAGTTATAACACTCGCGCACATTCTATTCAAAGGGTACGAGAACCAAGGGATAACAAAATACTACAGTTTAATTCTACTCATCGTGTCCGACATGTACCGAGCTTTGGGAAAGTGCAAAGAGGTCCATCAATGCTTCCAAGGATGCAACCTACTCCTTCAGTGGTGGATTCTCAGCCACTTAGCAAAGGGTATTGGGACTCATGAGCTACATATTCTTGACAACAAGAATACCCTTATGTATTTGAATGACATGTTGTACAGGGTGAATATGGACCATCGGAGAACTAGAGGAAGATGGGCTCAGATTTTCTCAGAAATAACAGAAGATGATTTTCAATGGATGCTAGATTGCTTTATTTCAAAAGAGGTCGTCATAAAGAGCAGGAGAAAGCTTGTGCTTCCTCTACTAGGTGTTCGGGGAATTCGCCCTTATGCACCTTTTCGAGTCATGTGATAGTTTTGAAGGAGGCAGACTGAACCTCAAGATGCACATTGTGGCGCCTATGTGTATGATATTGGGGACGACAGAGTACCCAAAGCTTCAGAGATGCTGAGAGAATGGAATGGTGCTAAGCGATTTGATGAAAACACCATCGCCCCAAATTGATTCAATGTTGGATATATCGAGGGTTACAAAGAGTGGCTAAGAGACGACATACAAAGCATATCCTCTCCAATACCACAAACTTTTTGAAGTGTAACGGATCGAGAAGCCAAAGAGGTGGCCGAGGTTAGAGAGGTGAAAAAGGAAGATCAAGAAATGTATGTCAAGTTTGTCGATAAATAAGAGGTTGTTGAGAAGAAAAATAGAGAAATGGAATGACTAAGACGTGGTTATGATAATCTCAATACCTGTGTTAAGGATAAAATTGAAAAGATGCGATATGAAATCTTGGAGGACAAAGGACGCCTGAGAGAAGGATTTTTGCTAATGCTGCGATATATGTATCAACAATACAAGACTCAGGAGAGCAGAGAAGGAGCACGACCATTTGGAGCAGCATAGTGGATTTTTCCCCTGTGTGGGTTTTTATATGTATTTATGTTGTTTTTTTATCCCCTGCATGGGCCTGCCTTTATTGTACTTTCAAATGGCCCCTGCGTGGGTCTGTCTTTAATGTTTTATACTTTATTTTCTCCTTTGTGAACATTATTAATCATTTGTGAAATTTATTTGGGGGGAATTGTTTATTTGGCTCAAATTCACGTGTACATCATTCAAATGCGCTAGGCCTACCCTTGGAACAAAAGAGTCCCCATGTATGTGTTAGGACGCGATATGTGTGTTTAAGTGTTTATGTGCTATGTTGCTCTGAATGAGGATATTGGAAACCCACTCTTTTCCAAAATATATACAAAGGTCGCTATCACGAATATCCGACCAAAATTTTCTGAGTCTTAAGTTTCTCACTGAAAAGACAAACCTCATCTCCAAATCCTAAACATTACTCTACTGTCTCAGGAAAGGAAAAATCACTTCTATGGACAAAGGAAAGGGTATTCAAACTGAACCTAGTGAAGAAAAGAGTGTCGAGATGAAAAAGCAACGCGGAAAGCGTCTATATGAATCACTATTTCCTCTTGAGAGCCCCGAATAGGAGATCAACGAAGAGAGTAATGAAAAGGAAAGTTATGAGGAGTTACTTTCCTGACCACCTTCTTTCGGGAGACGTCTGGCAAACAAACACAACAAAATTTCTCTTGAGGCATATTGCATGAAGGTCGAAAGAAGATAGAGGTCATCTCGTGCACTCTTGTTTTTGAACCCTATCGATCTAGGGGCCTGCTAGGACCCGTTAAGAAAGTGTCCCCCCAAGTAGGATTAGGAGATCTCCGCAAGACAGGTGAATGTCATCCTTGGGAGAAAGGACATATAATAGAGAAGTGTATTGTTAAAAAGGCAGTCTGTTATTTATTTACTATGGATAGTACTCCTAACACTTGGTGTGACGACGTCATCCTTGCATTTGACGAACCACGTCTTGACATATTGGTCACAGAGGGAACCAAATTATTTTATTGCTCGTTCACACCTTTCAAGAAAATAATGAGGGAAATCTACTCGGATTTGATTTAGAATGGCGTCTTTACCCATTACTACAAGAATGTGGACATGCAATATTCTGTTCAGCACGAAATTTGAAAGCATTGTCCCTATCATCAGCACGCCACAGACCACCACATTGAATAGTATATTGAGTTCCGCCACGACCTCGAATTCCTCAACATGGGAAAGATTCGAGTAAAGTTTTTTCCTCGTTACTGATGTTGCAACAAGAAGAAGAATGATTGAGATGTAGTCATTATTATTATCTTTAAATCTTTGTTGTCTTTCAATTTCCTTGTAATTGCAATGAATGAATGAATGAATGAGATGCAGTCATTATTATTATCTCGAACTACGTTGTTCTTGTATT
The DNA here is from genome assembly GCA_027705065.1 of Solanum peruvianum. Classification (NCBI taxonomy): domain Eukaryota; kingdom Viridiplantae; phylum Streptophyta; class Magnoliopsida; order Solanales; family Solanaceae; genus Solanum; species Solanum peruvianum. Next base: position 19,342,040 of record JAKWJD010001761.1, read on the forward strand.
CTCCTTGTGAGAAACATACGTAGCCTACCAGGCCCGACCACTATATTTAAAAATTTTCATTCTCACCCTTCATGTTACGAGAAGATACGAAGACTAAATCAACAAACGTCAAAGAGCAGATGCAAGAAGACTGTATCTCAACGTGGTTTAGCCTTTTTGAGAAAGTGTCAAAACTAAAACAAGCAAGCTCCTGCCTTTTTAAAAAATGTGTTTCAATCCTTATTCGTGAGTTGAAAATATCCTCAACCAAAGAAACTTGTGTGTTTATCTTCTCTATGTGTGATATTATGCATTTTGTATTATGAATCTTCACTGACAAATCAACCTTTAGGTTGTTTTCCTTCTCAGGTACTTTGAAACTGATATGTGTCAATCAAATGCTGGTAGATCATCCCTATTTCTCTAGATCAAAAGGTCTCGCAAATTTCTTCCCTAGACAAAGCTCAAAAAAAGGAAAGACAGTTATGGGGGATAGTAATGAATAAATAAGTCTTACTGATGTTGTGGTGGCTCAACCCACCATAGCGGACCAGAATGAGTTGATTCTGCATGTAATGCAACAGATTGCAGAGATGAGGGTAGAAATGCAAAGGAGACAGGATTTGCCTGCACCAGGATTTGCTGGTAACAATGCTGATGGGAGACCTCCAATTTACATCCCCTCTTCAAACATGGATCCAGCCCAAAACAAGCCATCTACACCTTCTCAAAATCTGTCGGTTATAGATTTGACTACCCAAAATCCCCAATATGCTTCCGCATCCTACAAAACTCTACCCCCTCCTTAAAACAACCACCCCCAAATGCCACACCATCCATAAAATACCTACCATCAAACCGCTCCACCACCGCAAAATCAAAACCAAAATACTTTCAATCCCCAAACACCCCACCACCACTTAAACCAGAATACCAATCCACAGACTTACCCACAGAATTATCAAACTGCTCAAAATGCCTAGAGTCCCTCTATAGAACCACCTTTACCTAAAAGAACCACTTTCTGAATTCCTGTCCCCACCGAGCACGATGTGCATGGTTTTGAGATGGACCATTATGAGGATAAAGAAAGAGAGTGGAGGGCAAAAAAAGAGGCAAAGGTCGTCATAAAAGAACAGATCAAAAAAGCCATGAAGGAGATCCAATGCGTCACTGATATGGGGCTTAGTTATGAATACTTATATATTCATCCAAATTTTGACCTTTCAGAAGGGTTCAAGATCCCAAAGTTTGACACCTTCAGAGGAGTGGGCAACCCTATGGCTCATCTGAAAGACTACTATGACTAGCTCGTGAGAGTTTGAAGGGACGAAGCTTATTGATGCAGCTCTTTAGCCAAAGTTTGACTGAGGCTCTAGAGTGGTTCACCTCCCATGTAACCCGATAATGGCCCAGCTGGAATGCTCTAGCAAAGGATTTTATCGATCGGTTTGCATACAACATCAAAATCGTTCCTTATCAATATTCTTTAGAAAAGATGAAGCTGAAATCTACCAAGAGCTACAGAAAATTTTCTTATAGGTAGAGAAAGGAAGCTTCAAGGGTCAGACCGCCTATGTCATAAAAGGAAATTATAGAAGTGTTCGTGCGGGTGCAACATCCCGAGTATTATGATCAAAACTTGTTCTTGTAGGAGCAAAATCTTCCGAGATAGTCAACGTTGGTGAGATTATCGAAGATGGGTTGAAAATGAGAATATAGTCCATGTTGATGCATCACCCAGAACATTGAAGAAGAAAAGAGAATAAATCTTTGTTGTTTCATATCGGGGAACGAAAACCCCCAGAAGCTCGTCATATTCCCAAGGTCGTTCTTTGCTATCCGAAAATTCCTACCAAGATTGCTACACGCAAGCTAGTCATCAAATGATCCCCCAAATTTATCAGACTGCTACCTCCACTTATTCAAACGTCTAAGCTCCACTATACCAAAGTCCACCCCCGAATAACCAATCTCCCATATACCCAAATCATCCTCCACCCTACCAAATTCCATCTCCCTACCGGGGTGTTACTCCCAAATGTGCTAACGTGCAGTCGAGCTACCGAGCACCCCCTCCTGCATATCAATTCCAAGCTCCACCATATCAAAATCCCCACCCGAACTACCAAGCTACAATGCCAAACTACCAGACAAACTCATATCCCCGTCTGAACAATCGAGGTTATCAATAGATGCCTCCCCCACAAGGAAGTTATGATCCCCCTTGACTTCGGTTCGAGAAGAAACCTTCGAGGAATTTAAAGCTTGCAGAAAGCTGAACAAAGCTTTACAAGAAACTGGCTGCGGCCGGATATATTCACCAAGTGGGGCCTAAGCCTGTATCAACTCAAAATTCTATAGGCCAGATCAGAGATGTGCTTATCATTACAACAGTGTTGGCATAGTATTGAGGACTGTATCAACCTCAAGCACAAGATTCAGGATTTAATTAACCAAGAGGTAGTTTTTCTCCAACCATCTACACCTAATGTCAATACCAATCCTTTGCCAAATCATGGAGGCAGAAACGTTAGTATAATAGAAAAAGACGATGATTGGTGTGGGACAAGAGTGATAACTCCAATCGTTCATGAAAATTTGGAAAAGGTTGTAGCTTCTGTGAGCATCAAAGAGAAGAAATAGTTTGTTATTTTGACACCCACAAAGGTTATAACCTTGGTGCCATCAGAAACTCTTATCAAGCCAAAATTTGTGATTAAAGTTGTTGCTGCAAAAGGTATGACCCGATCCAGAAGATGTTATACTCTTGAGGATCTTGCTCATAGAGGTCAAAAGAAGGATCAAGCTAAAAGGCCAATAAGCGAGGGTGAGGCAGAGGATTTTCTAGAGAAGAATGTAGCCAAAATATTATTCTATTATGAAGCATTTTGAGAAGAATCTAGCCCAGATTTCTATGTAGGCCCTGCTGATGAGTTCTCAATCGCACAGGCAGGTTTTGATGAAGGCTCTTGATGATATGTATGTTCCCGTTGGCACATGTAGCGATAATGTGGCCGTTATGATTAACCAAGTTATCCAAGGGCATCAACTTAGTTTTTGCGATGATAAGTTACCTTTTGAAGGGTGGTCACACAACAAGGCGTTGCATTTCACTGCCGTATGCCACGAGAAGGTCGTAAATCACATTTTGGTGAATGATGGATCTGGTCTGAATATTTGCCCTTGGTCGACACTAAGGCTTTTATGGTTTGACCATGGGAAGGTCGAACAAAACCAAGTCAATGTAAGAGACTTTGATGGGGTTTAGAGAGATACGTTGGGAGCGGTAAATCAGATCATCCAAATAGGTCCTGCAGAATTCAGTGCACAATTTCAAGTCTTGAACATCGACACCAGCTACAAACTTCTTCTTGGATGGCCTTTTATTCACATTGCTGGAGTTGTGCCTTCTACACTTCATCAGATGATGAAACTCGTTTGGAAGAACGAAGAGCTAGTCATTCATGGTGAAGTTAGTTATTCTGGCAGATAGGCGCCGATTTTTGATGAACTCTCTCGAGGTACTGATTTCTACACGATGGAGCTAGTAAATGCCATCGGTGAAAACTTGTCCCCACAGGCTCTCATGCCTTCTGTGTATAAGACTATTGCTACTGTGATGTTGCAAAGTGGATTTGAACTAGGTTTCGGATTGGAAAAGGAATTCCCAAGGAATTGTTGAGCCCATTCAAGTTCCTTTCAAAGGGGAAAGGTATGGATTGGGGTACATCCCCACAGAGGATGATGAGAAGACAAGAATAAGAAGGATCAATCATTGGCCAAGACAATCCCTCATATATATAAATCCCTTCTAGTCCATGAATATGCCGAGCAGATGGGGCCCTGGGGAAGGAATCCATGGACTTTTTGAAGAGATCGATGCTATCATTGAAGAAGAGGTCGAGCTGACAAGATTCTCTGATGCTGAACAAGTAGAGATGCTTCAGAATTGGACCTCCTCGCCCATCCTGATCCCCCGTACTCCTTGGTAGAAGAGCATCGTTTTATGCATACTTAAATCAGTGGTAGTCCTGAAGAGGCCCGAGACCCACCATTTTGTATTTTTCTTAACTGTTTGAATTTTTAATTTTCCATCGTGATGTTTAAAATGAAACATGGCCCTATGCCATGGACAAACATTTCACCTTTCTTTCACATTTGAATGAAACCCTCTTTTAGGTTAAAATTTATTTATTTACTCATCTGTTATACTTTGCTTTCCTAACCTTGTTTGGTTATGCTTTCAGTAATGTAAGTTTTAAACCTACCAATGTCATGTCATGTCACGAGCTGAATGAACAAAATGAGGCAGGTGATGAAGAGGTTGATGAATACGAAGAGAAAAATTAAGTATCGGAATATGTTGCTGAAGAGTTTTTACAGTTTGAAACTTAGCATAAACCGATTATAGAGAAAACTGAAACGGTAAATCTGGGGGACCAAGAGTGTGTCAAAGAGGTCAAAATAAGCATTCACTTGAATGAAACTCAAAGAAAAGGCCTATTTCATTTGCTTGCTGAATATGTTGATGTATTTTTCTGGGAAGTAGGTGACACATAAGGGCTGAGTACTGATGTTGTATCTCATAAATTGCCGATTAATCCAGGGTTTGATCCAGTAAAGCAAGAGGTTTGGAAGTTCAAGCCCAAGTCGAGTCTGAAAATTAAAGACGAGATTACCAAACAGATTGAGTCTCGCCTGGTAGAAGTGACTCAATACCCAACCTAGTTGGCTAACATTGTTACGGTCATAAAAAAAGATGGGAAAATCAGAATTTGTGTCGACTATATAGATCTCAACAAAGTTAAGCCAAAGGATAGTTTTCCATTGCCAAACATTCATATTCTGATTGATAATTGGGTCAAGCATGAAATGTAGTCATTTGTGGATTGTTACGCAGGTTATCATTAGATTTTGATGGACGAGGAAGATGCAAAAAAAACAGCTTTTATTACACCTTGGGTGTATATCATTACAGAATGATGCTATTTGGCCTCAAGAATGCTGGTGCTACCTATATGAGGGCTATGACAACCATAATTCATGACATGATTCATAAGGAGATTAAGGTGTATGTGGATGACATCATAATCACATCCCGCGAGAGTTTGAACCACTTGATACATTTGAAGAAGTTCTTCGATTGTCTGCTTTGGTATAACTTGAAGTTGAATCCCATTAAATGTGCTTTTGGAGTACCAGCCGAAAAGTTGTTCGGATTTATAGTCAGCAGAAGAGGTATTGAGATCGATCCTTCCAAGATTAAGGAGATTCAAGATTCACCTCCGCTGAAGAGTAAGAAGGAGGTGATGAGTTTCTTGGGGAGGTTGAACTACATCAACCTTTTCATATCTCAATCAACTGTGGTGTGTGAGCCTATCTTCAAGTTGTTGAAGAAAGATGCTACAACAAAGTGGACTGAAGAGTGTCAGACTGCTTTTGATGCTATCATGAACTATTTGTATCTGCCGGTATTGGTTCCTCTGTGAGAAGGGAGTCCATTGTTGCTGTAGTTGTCCGTCTGGTATAGTGCATTCGGATGCGTACTTGGTCAACACGACGCGACAGGAAAAAAAGAGAAGGCTATCTATTAAATAATCAAGAAGTTTACTCCATACAAGTCTTGTTACACTTTGTTGGAGAGAACATGTTGTGCTTTGACTTGGCTTGCCCAGAAGTTTAGACATTATTTGTCTTCTTATACTACATATCTGATTTCCAAAATGGATCCGCTGAAGTATAGGCGATGCCGACCGGAAAATTAGCTAAGTGGCAAATGTTGTTGAGTGAGTTTGATAGTTGTGTATGTGACTTAGAAGGCGATAAAAACACAGGCTTCGGTTGATCATCTTGCGGAAAATTTCGTTGATGAAGAGTATAAACCACTCAAGAACTATTTTCACGATGAATAAGTGTCATTTGTGGGTGAAGATATTCTGAAGCATATCCAGGTTGGAGACTCTTCTTTGATCGAGCGGCAAATCATCAACGGAAAGGTATTGGGGCGATCTTAGTGTCAAAATCTGGTCAGAACTATCCCATGGCAGCTAAACTCCGATTTAATTGCACGAACAACAAGGATGAGTATGAAGCTTGTGTTCTTGGTTTGATAATGTCCATTGACATGAATGTCCACGAGTTGCTGGTTATTGGAGATTCAAATTGTTGATTCATCAAGTTCAAAGAGAATGGGCTGTGAAGAATCCAAAGATTATACCTTACGTACAGTATGTGCAGAAGTTGCGTAAAAGGTTTTGCAAGATCGAGTTCAGAGATACTTCCAGAATACAAAATGAGTAGGCTAATTCTCTCGCCACCATCACTTCTATGATTAAGCATCCAGATACTGATTATATCCATCCTATGGATATAGACTTGAAAGAACATCCAGTCCATTGTTCACATGTTGAACCAGAACCAGACAGGTTTGCCTTGGTATTTTGATATAAAGAATTATTTGATGTCCGGAACTTATCATGAAGATCCTTCGAGCCAGTTATTTCTAGATGACTATGGAGAATGATTGTTGTAAGTTTGTACAAAAATGTAATAACTGTCAAGTGCGCGGTGATTTGATCCGAGTGCAACCTCACGAACTTAATGTTATGAGCTCACCTTAGCCGTTTGTAGCGTAGGTCATAGATGTCATTGGTCCAATATAACTAACTGCTTCTAATGGACACAGATTTATTTTTGTTGCCATTGACTATTTCACCAAGTGGGTGGAAGCAGCTTCATAGAAGGCGGTAACCAAGAAAGTTGTAGCTGATTTTGTTCGAAATAATCAAATATGTAGGTTTAGAGTACCAGAATCGATTATTACTAATAATGGTTCAAATCTCAATATCAATTGATGAGAGATATATGTAAGCAATTTATGATTACTCACCGAAACTAAACTGCTTATCGCCCACAAAGGAACGGAGCTGTAGAGGCTGCCAATAAGAAAATCAAGAAGATTCTGAGGAAAATGATTGACAATCACCGAGGTTGGCATGATATTTTGCCATATTTTTTTGGGTTATCGAATGACCATTAAACATTGACTAGAGCTACTTCGTACTTACTAGTATATGAAAACAGAGGCAGTCATACCTGCTGAAGTTGAGATACCGTCATTGAGAATCATCCAAGAAGCTGAGTTGAGAAACGTTGAATGGGTTAGAAAGAGAATCGATCAGTTAACTTTGATTGACAAGAAGAGAATGGTTGTTGTTTGTCGTGGTCAGTTGCATTGACAGAGATTGATTCGTGGTTTTCATAAGAGAGTAAGAGCCAAAATTTCGAAGTTGGTCAATCGGTCCTTAAGCACATTTTTCCTTATCAAGACGAATACAAAGGAAAATTCACACCGAATTGGAAAGGATCCTACATGGTTTGTTAGGTATTATCCGGAGTTTCTTTGGTCTTGTCAGAGATGAATGGCACCGCATGGAAAAACCAATAAACTCATATGTTGTCAAAAGATACTACGTGTGAAGCTTCGGTTTCCATTTATGTTATTTCCTTGTAATTGTTTATATGCTTGTAATTGTTTTGTTTAGTGTTATACCCCTTTTGTAATGAACTACGTCTGACATGAATTCTTAAGAATGAGATACGTAGGCGGCCTATGTTGGCCTCGGCCACCCCATTTATCCCCTTTAAGTATTTCTTTGTATTTGAACTACGTTCGATCTAATTTCTCAAGAATGAGATATGTGGGCGGCCTATGTCGGCCTCGGTCAGTTTTCTTTGTAAATTTCTTATTTTATTAGCCTTTGAGGGGGAACTACGTTTGACCTAATTCCTGCCTCAACGAGATACGTAGGTGACACACGGGCTTTGTCAAATTTCTCATAGGATTTCTATTCCACTTTACAATAGAAACCGAGACATAATTTTTGAGTGGGACTAAAAAATTCTCAAGAAGAAGATACTTCCTCAACGAATCAAGACTGAGGATATTTCAATATTTGCAACTGGGAAAGAATTTTTGAGAGGATCTAAATAATTCTGTGACTCACTCATCGATAGTTAAACATAAGATGAGGCATGTAACTGGGACAGAAAATTTGGCCTCAAAGTTTCAAAATGGGTTTAGCTATAGTCAAGAGCGACTTTTAATACTCCCCATCGCATAAGAAGATATACCTCCAAGCAAAAACTCAAGGAAGTTGACTAAGCTTGACGTGACATGACACTTGGCAATGCCCTTTTTCAAAATTCACTTCTCAAAAATTTGATTTTCTTAAAGATTTTCCTTTTATGTTTCATTTGTTTTGACATAAAATATTTTGTTTTATCTATCAAGAGTTGGAAGATCAGGAAAATCAACCGGAGATAGCAGGACAAGGAGATGACAACTGAAGAAATTGACATAGATCAGTTCATTTTTAAAACTAACAATTTTTTGTAGATGCATGTTTATAGCTTTGCTCTGAAATCACCAAATTCTTCCGATGGAAGAATATGTAGAAGTCGAAGGAAGGAGGACTCTCTCCCAAAATTTAATAGAGTCTCTATAGACGGAGGAATTGTTTTACACTTGTTATATCGGAACTTGGGAGTAGGAATGGTTTATTTCAGTCAATTTCCAACAACATGAAGTCTATAAAGAACGTCAAGTTAGATTCGAGGGTGAATAAGGCAAAAATCTCAAGAAAGAGTTTATGGTTTCCGTAAAGGACGTCATCTGCATCATAATGTCAGATATGATACAATACACTACCCGGAGGGGTCATTTATTTTATTGTCGATCAAGACAATACACTACCCGGAGAGGTCATTTATTTTATTGTCAATCAGGACAATACACTAATCGGAGGGGTCATTTGTTTTATTTTCGATCGAGACAATACACTATCCAGAGGGGTCATTTATTTTATCGTCGATTAAGACAATACACTATCTAGAAGATCATTTTATCGTTATTTTCAATTACGATCATATGATTATCCGGAAGGCACCTTAGAGATCACTATGCTCCTTGATTTAAGCATTATTTTCATTTGGTACCAAGGATGACATCAATAGTTAAGATCATACATCGCGAGTCAATATTCATGCATCGCAGAAGATCATGCATTACTAGTAAATATTCATGCATCGCTGAATATCACACATCTCGAGTTAATATTCATGTATCGCTGAAGATCCATGCATCGCGAGTTAATATTCATGAATCACGGAAGATCACGCATCACAAGTAAAGATTCATGCATTGCATAAGATCATGCATCGCAAGTTAATATCCAAGCATCGCAAGCAGATATTCATGCTCGCCAAAAGCTATGCATCACGGGAAGATTACATGCCTCGCAGAGAGTTATGCATCGCGAGAAGATTTCATACCCCGCAGAAATCATGCACTACCAAAAAAGGAAATTGTTCATCTCAAGAGAACTATTTACCCATCGACAGCATTCTTTTATTTTGACAAAAGTAAACATCAAGAAGGACATCGAAGACGACGTCAAGATAAAATACCAATAATGCATCAGCTTCTATTTTTGACATCAAATGAAGAATACATTAAAAAATTCCATTCCAAGCACAAGACATCAACTTTATTTGCTTAGTGTCAAACCAATCGAGTTGACGTCAAATGCTGAAGGAGAGCGACTTAGTGTCAATGTGGTAAAAGATACTATCTCCCTATTTAATTGCATTTTTATGATAATGAGTTTTATATCAGCCGCTGTCGAGAGCATCCGAAAGGATGAATTATCCAAAACAAATCACAGGTGTGAACGACATCAAAAAGAATGAGCACAATGTGGAACTTTTCTTAGCAGCGAATTGGGACATAGTCCAAAGAGGAGTGTCAAACTCTTATTGACGCGAGCACAGGATGAGACTGCCACCACAATAAAACCACACTCCTATCAGAAGACATGTGGGTTTTTATTCGGCTTTTCTTAGTTTTACTTTCGCATACAAAAATCTTAGTATCTGCCTGAAGCAAGTTTCCAATCTGAGTGACAATGCATCAAGAGCCTTTGAAATTATGTCTGTGTAAGTTCTTATCTATGGATGTGAAGACATCTGCCTTCATGGCTAATAGGTTACAAGATTCTTTTCATAATCCCTTAATTTGTTACTTGTCCCAAAACAAAGGTTATCTAGCATAATAGATTCCCTTATCAACCGATCGAGTCAAACTACAAGCAGCCTGATTCTTGGAAGGATATGTAGGCAGGCTCGATGATAAAAACTCGGCTGTATTCTAACATTCCCTCTTAAATCTTATTCCCGAGCATCCCGATCCCTTCATAAATCGATATGGATATGACTTTTGATTTCTTTAAAAATGGTGCGTTAAATCTAGTGCATCGAATTACAAGTGGCATGAATTCTCATGTAGCCTAAGATATGTAGAAAACCCATTTTGGGGTTCGGCCATAATTCCTAATGTCCGTACAAAAGTCCTTTTGTTAAAGATGAATATGTGGTCGGTCAAAATTGGTTTGGTCAATTTCACTTTCTTTGAATTCCTTGCATCAATCCAAGTAAAATGAGGGACAGTTGTTGACACCCTATTTTGACCCTCCTTGATAGTAATTAATTAGCGAGTTTTATCAATATCAAAATGACTTAAATGGTTAGTTCTAAAAAATTAAGAACATATATAATTATTTAACTAATTTTTTCAATCTTTATAGTTGTCGTGATAATGTGTTTTATTCGGCATGATTATATAAGTAGTCGATAATGTGTTTTATTCAGTATGATTTTATAGGTAGACAATTTATAAATATCAAAATTTTATTAAAAAAAAAATATTTTACACTTTAGGAAAAGTATGCTTTTAGCTTAAGTTATTTGTTTTAGAATTATTTACTTCGTTTCGTTAAGATTGAGAAGCTCCCAAATTGATCATATTAGTTCGTTTCATTTAAAGGTTTGTCTAACTTGAAATTTAATTTGGTTTGGACTAATTGTTAATTCTTTGGAGAACCATATCCGGACCTCTCCTAATTCCCAGCCCAATTTCTAACTCAGTCCATCCTAGCTCATTTCCCATTTTCCCTCAGCTACCTGGTAAGTCCAAGTAGCAGCATACCCAAATGATATCTAGCTAGGGCCCATCCAATTTCTCCCAAAATTTTCTAACCTCCACCTTTCTTGCCCGACCCTTTCTACACCTCTCGACCCCGCCCATGCTTTTCATCTTCTCCACGCGCATATAGGAGAAGTCCAGAACAAATCCTCAAATCAGAAGCAAAAAATCAACGTTAATTAGTGTGTGATCGTTTCCAACAGCGAATAGCGGTATGCGTTTCAGACAACTCGGCGTCCTTTTTCACTTTCGTACGACCTTGCAGTCCTAGAGGGCACGCGAAATCTTCCTTGAGGGTTGTAGGGTTGATCCACATAGCCTCCAAGGATGAAGGAGTCAATCTCAGTTGTCCATCCTATTTTTCTATCCGCTCATATGGAGGATCTTTTAAGAATATTCGATCTTTGGGATGAATTTGAGGAGGAATTTCAAACCTAAGGTTGAAAACTCAATTTTTCCCTTGTCCTTTTCCCTCCCATTCGAAAACCCTAAATATTTGTCTATATATACTCTCTTTGAATTTGTATTCAAGTTTTTTTATGGGAGAAAAATAAGAAAGAAGGCTTACAGAAGGGGTTGGGAAATAGAGTTTTTTTTTCCTGATAAAGAGAAAACAGAGAAAGAGTCAAATATTTTGTATTTTTCAGATTTTACCTCTAGGAAAAATAAATATATAAAAAGCACGCATAGTGGTATACTCGAGAGGGTGAAGCTCCGAGTTTTATTTTTCTTCTCCGAAGATCTCATCAAAGCATTCTTTATCGGAATCCCTTAGTGGAAATGGAAGCTCGTTATCTTTCGTTCGTTGTCACAATCGCTACTCCGGAAAAGGTGATCTTTCTCCTCGATAGTTTATTTTTAATGTTTTGTTATGCTGAGGGTGTGGAAGACACTATTCTGTTGATCATCATTCTTTAACTAATTCATTGGTTTGGTAGTAGTTTAATGTGGAAGGTCTCGTTTGTTTAATCGTGTTGTAGTGTCTAATACACATCGTGTCTTTTCTGCTGGTTGGTTTACAATATTTGAATTAAAAGATTTTGTGGAATGAATATTTTACGATGACTCATGGTGATGATCTATTTTTTTTCTCTTGGTTAAGTTCTGTGAATTTCGTATGTGTTAGCTTTGGCTATGAGTTCAAAGAACACATGAGTACTAGCTAATACAAATATTTTGCTTTATTTAATTTAATTTTGTCTTATCTCTTGCATTTTTTTGTTGTTTTTTTAATTTGGTTATTTATTGGTTTTGATTTGTCAAGAAGATCTCTAAGGAAGAGAAAAGAAAGGGCTAGTGTTGGGGTTTCAGAATTAGCTACAACATGTCGTAATATTTGTTTTGGATCTGTTTGCATTAGAGTTAGAATGCATGTGGTTGCGACCCTAGCATGCATTTGTTCCTAAAATATTCTTACCTTTGTTTATTCTCTCTTGGGTTAGGATGCGTTAGTTTGATATTTCTTGTTTTTCTACTTTAAGAAAGTTATACTACTTTGTCTTTGCTACTTTTAAAGGGAAACATACTTAAATATACTTTTGTATCTTCATTTGTATATTATTAGCACCTCTTCGATTATTGTGTTCCTTTATTTATTTATATTGATATTTTATTTAGTTTATTCCCTTTAAATGGTATTCAGGAATCAATCAGTATGCTAATGAGTTCATTTTGGATGAATTCGCCTTATACCATTTGGGTTGATGCATGTTCGTGAAGAATCCATAGTATTTCGCATGGCCTCCTTAATATTTATGATGATCCCTAGTTTAAGTTGTGTATCTGTTTTATACGAATTATTGTCTTGCTCATCTCGTATGTTAATATTTTCTTTTGTTGCATGTAAATTCAACTGAGTTCTTTGTGAACTCCCGCTTCCCCTTCTCTTGCATCTCGGGAGAACCACAAAGGCTCAAATCTCTATCCTTCGAGTTGAGCATCCCACAAAAATAGACTAACAGATCCGAAGTTTAATGAATTGAAGAGAGTTGAAGAAGTCGGGATTAGAAGGCTTTTTTTCTTATCATATGTTGTATTGTATTTATTCTGGGCATAAGCCCTTGTTGTTTTTTTATGTATTGATTTCGAATTAATTATTTTCTTAGTTTAGGACAGGTACAAATGGGTTAAAAATCCAAAATAAATGGGCCAAAAACCCAAAACAGGTGGGTCCAAATTCCGGTCTAGGCGGACAGAAAACCCAGACTTGGACCCAATCTCTTTCTCCCTCTGTCTCTCTCACTCTCTCTCTCTCCCCCCTCCCCTTTGTTTTATCATCTATTAGTTTATATTTATGTGCTGTAGTTTTAAAGTTAAAAGAATCCAATCCCCGTAGAAAGCCGTAATGTTTTAGCAACTTAAAATTGGGACAAGAATAAATGAGTTTAAGATAAAAAAAAAATTCAACTAGATGTTTCATTTCAAACGCTATGAACCCATTTCAAGCAATTACCAATAAATTTGTAAGTTAAGTTTTAGCCAAACTAAGTTAGTTGCTGGAAAACTGTATTTAACAGGTATTTTAGGTACCTTAAACACCTTCCTAAAATACAATATGAATCCTTGAATCCTTTAAATGTTTTTCACTAGATTTTTCTGTAAAGTCTTTTGAAAACTAAACAAAGGTTTTCTTAATTTTCTCAAAATTAAGTGGTGACTCTTAAAAGTCAAAATTTCTTAAATTTTTTTTTTGATAAAACAATAGTACGAAAATATAGGGAAAGAACAGGGCCTTAACGGGGTTCTGGCGCTCTAAGAGGTGTGGAGAGACCTAGACTGACGGACAGAGTCTGTCCTCAGGCACTCAGAGAGTCACGACGCACCAAAGCCTGACGGATAGACTCTATCTTGAGAGTCATTAGAGGTGCAGCGCCCGAGCATCCCCCTAATAGGTTATCAGACTTTTGTTTTTTGTTTTTCATCTCTAAACCTTCCCAAACACCCATGGATCCCACCCCCAAACACTTAGGATTCCGAATAACTTATTACCCAATGATTTAGACCTGAAAAGAGTTCAAAAACATGAATTAAAAAGCGATCAACAACAATCAAATCAATGAGAACATCAAACTTTCTTTCAAGGTTCCAACCTCTTACATGAGTTAATTCATGAAATGGACGGATTTGAATAAAATTGGTGTGTGGGTGAAATAACTCAACACAAAAGAGACTACATACCTTGTTAGGGATTATCCCCAACAAAAATCTACGAAACTAAACTTGGTGTTCTTGCGTCTTCTTCTTCCTTCTCCTCTTTTCTTCTTACATTTAAAACCCTAGTCTCTTTTTCTAAGTGTGTAAACTTAATGAGATCAGTTTAGACCCGAACATATTAGTCCAAAACGAAATAATAAATTGGCTTACCCAAATACCCTTACTAAATGCATTTTTGGAACTTTCCCTGCTCAACAACCCATCTTCTGAAGCTTATATCTCAGTCATATGACCTCGTAAATTCTAATACTTGGCGTCATTGTAAAGACCTTCCAACGATCCTTCAACCCATATAAATAACTCACCCAAATTCTTCTTGAGTGGGGAGTTATGGCCTTTTTAAAATCACCAAAACTTTACTTTTGAAATCTGGAAATTTTCCCGATTTCCTTACTTACTTCCAAATTTGATCTTTATTATTTTTCTTAACGTAACCTTAATGTATCTAGAATTCGAGATGTAACAATATCTCCCCCTTGGGAACATTCATCCTCTAATAAGAATTCTTTCTCTAAACTAAGGATAGTAATATCATTTTAGTACTCAACCACAAATGCAAATAATCGCATGCTTATACATAATCTTATAAAGTGCTAAGAAGAGAGTTTAGTACCTTCATCTGCATTCTCTCCTGATTCAAATATATGTGGATACCTCTTCTTCTTATCCTCCTCATCTTCCAAAGTCGCTTCTTCAACAAAATTGTTCCTCCAAAGGACCTTAACCGAAGCAACTTCCTTTGTCCTCAATTTGCAAACCTGTCGACCCAATATCTGAACCGGAACTTCTTCATAGGATAAGTTATTCTTAATCCCCACATTCTTAGTTGGTACTATTGACGAAGCATCACTCAAACACTTCTTCAACATAAAAATATCAAATATCGGATGAACCGCTTCAAACTCATGGGGTAGATCCAACCATAAGCCACACTGCCCACTCTCTTGGAGATTCTATAATGTCCAATATATCGGGGACTAAGTTTCCACTTCTTACAAAACCTCGTAACTCCTTTAATAGGTGAAACCTTAAGATACAACCAATCATCTACCTTCAACTCTAATAGTATTCTTCTAACATGTGTGTAGGACTTTTCGCGACTTTTTGCAGTCTTCAACCTTTCTTGGATCACTTTCACCTTCTCCATAGCTTGGTGGACTAAATCTGGTACTATCAACCCTGCTTTGCCAACTTCAAACAACCCAATAGGATATCTTTATCTTCTCCCATAAAGAGCTCCATATGGAGGCATTTGGATGCTCGAATGATAAGTGTTGTTATAAGCAAACTCAATGAGAGGTAGGTGATCATCCCAATTTCCTATGAAGTAGATCAGAAAAGCTTTCAACGTATATTCCAAGGTCTGGATAGAATGCGCTTCTTGTCCATCTGTCTGAGGATGAAAAGCAGAGCTCAAATTCACCAAGGACCCAAACTTTCTAGAATGATTTCCACAATTGTGCGGCAAATTGTGCACCTCTATCTAATATAATGGATATTGTAATTCCATGTAGTCTTACCAATTCTTGGAGGTATAACTTTGCATAATCTTTGGCCAAATAGGTAGTCCTTACCAGCAAGAAATGGGCTGACTTTGTTATTCTATCGATAATCACCCAAACATAATCATGTTGCCTTCACGATCTTGGAAATCATGTGAAAAACCTCTAGGTCTTTGGAAATCATCTCCCACTTCCATTCTGGAATCTCTATAGTTTGAGAAAAACCTCTAGGTCTTTGGTGTTCTACCTTCACTTGCTGACAATTTGAACACTTGGAAACAAATTCAACAATATCTTTCTTCATGCTTCCCACCAATATACCTCTCACAAATCACGGTACTTTTTTGTGGAACCCGGATGAATGGAATATCTGGAGCTATGAGCCTCCTCTAAGATCCTCTCTTGAATTCCATACAACCTAGGTCCATATAATCTTCCTTGGTATTTCAGCACACCATATCCCCCTTGTTTGAAAGCCAATACTCTTTGGCATTGGACACTTACCTTCAAATCAAGTAGAATAGGGTCTTGGTCTTGTTTCTCTTTCACTTCAGACACCAAAGATGATTCAGCCCCACTGGTTACCACTATTCCTCCTTGTATTGAGTCCATATGTCTGACTACAAAACATGAAAGTTTGTGCACATCTTTTGCTAACTCCCTCTTTTCTTCTTCAACATGAGAAGCACTTCCCATGGATAACCTTCTTAAGACATCAACAACCACATTAGCCTTACCTAGATGGTAAAGAATACTCATATCATAATCCTTAAGTAATTCCAACCACCTTTTCTGTTTGAGGTTGAGCTATTTCTGATTGAATACATATTGGAGACTCTTGTGCTCAGTGAATATATCCACGTGAACACCATATAAATAATGACGCCATATTTTGAATGCAAACACTACTACAACCAATTCTAAGTCATCAGTTGGATAATATTATCATGCACTTTCAACTGTCTGGAAGCATAAGCTATGACCTTGCCATTTTTCATTAATACACAGCCCAAGACAACTCTTGATGCGTCAAAATATACCACAAAGCGTTGAGTACCCTCTGGTAAGGTAAAAACCTGAGCGGTAGTCAATCTCTTTTTCTACTATAGAAAGCTTTTCTCACAAGCTTCATACCATTGAAACTTAACTGTCTTCTTAGTGAACATGGTCGAATGAGAAGAGATAAATGAGAATCCTTCAACAAATCTCCTATAAAACCCAGCCAAACCCAAGAAATTCCTTATATCTACCGGAGATGTGGGTCTACGCCAAATCTGAACTGCTTCTATCTTCTGAGTGTCAACATTAATACCTTTATCAGAAATAATGTGACCTAGGAACGCCATAGACTTGAGCCAAAACTCGCACTTGGAGAATTTGGCATACGACTTCTTATCTCTCAAAAGTTTGAAAAAAAAAACCTTAGGCGACTAGCATGATCTTCTTCATTTATTGAATATAGTTGTATGTCATCAATGAAAACGATGACAAACAGATCCAAATAAGGTTTTTAACACTCTATTCATAAGATACATGAATGTTTCATATGCATTAGTCAAACCAACGGACATAACCAGAAATTCATAATGTCCATACCTTGTTCTAAAAGTTGTCTTGGCAATATCACATTCTCTAACTCTCAAATGATGATAGCCTGATCTAATGTAAATCCTGGAAAAGAAAGAAGCACCCTAAAGTTGATTCAAGAGATCATCTATTCTTGGAAGAGGATAGTTTTTCTTGATGGCCACCTTATTTAATTGGCGGTAGTCTATACACATCCTAAGGGACCCATCATTCTTCATAACGAACAAAATCGGAGCGCCCCAAGGTGAGACAATCGGTCGAATTATGACTTTATCTAGCATATCTTTCAAGCCATGAGTCATTAACTCAATTTAAGTGATAGATACACCCCTTAGAAACTAACTTCCTCGCCTTATGGTATGAAATTAAGCGGCCCTTCGGCACTGCTAAACTACTAGCCCACTCTATGACTGACTCATTTGGACTCTGGAATTTGATAACTTGAGTTTCGCAATCTATTAATGCATAACAGGAATCGAGCCAGTCCATACCTATTATGATATCAAAATCTACCATATCTAACTCTATTAACTCAGCCATGGTACTCTTGTGATTGATTGACATAGGCCAATCACGATAGACTCTTTCTGCTAGAATAGAATCCCTAACAAGTGTAGAAACACATAAAGGTTCACAAAGACTTTCAAGGAGAATTTCAAATTGATTCGCCACATAAGGAGTTACAAAATATAAACTTGATCCTGGGTCTAACAAAGCATAAACATTAAAATCAAAGACTTTGATCATACCCGTGATAACATCTAGAGAGTTCTCTTGCTCTTGGCGGCTACTGATTGCATAGAGGTGATTTTCCCCTCCGCCGGTACAAAAAGTATCTCCTCTAGGTGCAGCCCTCTTTGCTTGAGCAACTGATCAAGATTGGATTCATTGCCCGAATTTTCAGCACCTTGGTTCGTACTAGGCTTTATATCATGAAGTGATCCTCTTAACCACTCTTGAAGTAACCTTTTTGGCCATCACGACATTTTCTAGGGTGGATTCTACCACATTTTCCACATGCAGAACTCCCACCACCTCTTTGTGCAACACTACCTTGAGATTGGGACGGTCTAGCCTTGAAGTCCTGTGAATTGTGACGGCTATACTCACTTCGGTTTCTGGGTGCAGGCGAACTAGAAGATGATGGTGAATGCTCATTTGATTTCTGGAATTGTGGTCGACTTGAACCACCATTCTGTCGGCCAAACTCATTCCCAGTCTTCGCCTTCTTGTTTTGGATCTCTTCACTATCCTTCACCTTTTCTTCTTCAACTTGTTGAATGTATACCATCTGCCTAGATATATCGATGTCACCTATCAACATGGCAGCCCTACCTTTCTTGTTTGAAGTACGACCCAACCCTACAAAAAACAAACTCATTCTACTCCTCGTGTGTTTCACCGTCTCCGGAGCATAGTGAGATAACTAGATGAACTTAAATACATATTCATGAACACTTATGGGTTCTTGTTTCAGAGTAAGGAACTTCTAACTTGGCTTTCTTCAGTTCACGAGGAATGAACCTCCCAAAGAAGGATTCTTCAAAGAAAGCCCAACATAGATGTGGTGCGTCCTCAGCCCTACCATCCTTCCATTAATCGAACAATGTTCTGGCTACACCCTTTAATTGGTTTGCAACCAATTCGACCCTCTTAGCATCAGCCACATACATTACCTCATATACCTTCTTCAACTCCTCTATGAAGTTCTCTGGATATTCAGTAGTGTTTCATCTGGTGAAACTAAGGGGATTCATTATCACAAACTCGTGAAATCTCAAGGTATCAGCTCCTTCTTGTCGAGCTTTTCTCTGTTTCCCAAATTGGTTGGTCACAACCTGACTTAGCATCCAGATAGCTTCCCAAAACTTAGCATTGGTAACTTCTCCTTGGGGTTGCACCTCTGGTGAATTTGGAACCTCTTGTTTCTCAACATTTCTTCGTGGTCCACCTTTGAATTCTCTTCTTGGAGGCATCATGATTTGAAAATGCTTGTAAGAATGAATTAGAGAGAGAATTTTAGAGATAAACTCTTCGCACAAAATAAGATGGAAGAAGTGAAGCATTCCTAGATGTGGCAGCCTCCTAATCATAGATGTGGCGCCCTTCACACTGATGACTAAGACTCTGCAGATAGGACTTTATCGACTCCCTAGGTATCTTGAACTCTGTAATATGATACAAAGTTTATCACACCCCGAGCATACACACTTGGTGTTATTGGCACTCGAAGACCATTTTTGTCCCTCAAGCGAACCCCTGGCCTGGCTATTTATATAAGTGGAAGACAAACCTGAACTTTGCACGAGTGAAACATAATAAAGGAGAAATACATCATGTCATAAATTTGTCTAGAATGGAACTTGAGTATTAATAACTTAAAACAATTCCAAACTGAAATACTTTAATCTAAGAAGCCTCTAAACACTCTAGAGAGGGATGTACGGATAGACCCCACAACATCCTAAAATTTAATCTAATACAAAAATGAAAAAGGATGTCTTCCAGAATGCAAGGAGGCTCAACACAACATTGAAGCTCTATTTGGAATCAACGAAGCGTTGTGTGCTGATCTTGGGTACCTGCATATGCATCATGAAACGATGCAGGCCAACTGGCATCAATACATTGAATGTACGGGTATTCAAGTTGGAGAGCTAAACAACGATTTAAGCTTGAGGGGATTAGATAACTTGCCTTGGCTCTACTCAACTCAAGAGTATACTTATCTCAAATGATATACATATAAAGTAGTTTAAATCACATGAAATATGTTTGTGTGGATGTGTGTGTGTGTGTGTGTGTGTGTGTGTGTGTGTGTGTGTGTGTATATATATATATATCATAAAACAGTAAAAAAACATAGTTCATTAAAGGAAATCTAATAATAAACTCAACTTTACTTATATAAGAAAGTATTATCGCCTCTGTAGGAGTTTCTCTAACGGACAACCATAAGTATGAGCCTAAGTGATGATACAACGTCTTACCTCATGTTTCAAGAGGACCATCCTACACCTTACCATCGGTATATGACCTTACTCAATTTAGTGGATCCACTAGCTCTCCTTACGTAATCATCTAAAGAGTATGACACGTCAATTCCCATGTTGGCTACATGGCTTACATGTAGACTTAAGTTAATATGAAGTCTCGTCCCCACATCGGTGCTCAATACTACTCCAAAAAATGTACTTTAGCTCCTACTTTTAATAAAACTTCCTTCCTTTTAGCTTTAAAAAGCTCCTTTTTGGAATTAATATTCCCCTTTTAGTTCAAAACTCTTTTGGAACTTCTAGTTCCCCTCTTTACTCAAATGTGAAACATTTGTAATAATCTAGGGAATGCTTTATATCTTTTTTAGAATTGAATCTAACTCTTGCTCTTTACTTAACTTGAGACTCTTAGGGAATACTTAGTTCCCTTATACCTTTTGAGATATGAACCCAACTCTTTACTAGACATAACTTGAAACTTTAACTCTTAGGGATACATAGTTCCCTTATAGCTTTTGAGAAGTGAACTCAACTATTTACTTGACTTGAACTTTAAGTCTTCAAAACAATGTGAAAACATTTGTGAAAGACTTCTACAAACATTACCTAGCCTTTATTCTTAACTTCTAGACTTGGCTCTCAACCTCTTTGAATTTGAACTTACCTTCCTTGAATTGACTTATGGATTCAAGGATCATGATCTCATGTTTATGGATGATTTCATGATATTTATATATACCTTAGAGTGTTTGAAAAAACTAGGAATGAGGGGTACATTACTTAGGAACTAGTAGGAAAAGATAGGGAAAGAACGGGTTGTGGCGCTCTGGGAGGCGCGGAGCGCCCTTGTTTGATGGATAGAGTCTTTCCTCAGGCACTCTGATAGGCGCAGAATGGCAGGTCAGATCCTGACGGAAAGACTTTGTCTTGAGGTTCCTTGGAGGCGAGGCGCTCCAGCATACCCCCAACGGTTTTCCGACTTTTCTTCTTCGTTTTCATCTCTAAACCTTCCAAAACTTCCTTGGATCCCACCCCAAGCACTTAGATTTCCTAATAACTTATTACCCAATTATTTAGACCTGAAAATAGTCCTAAAACATGGATTACAACTAACAGCGATCAACAACAATCCAATCAACAAGAACATCAAACTTTCTTTCAAGATTCCAACCTGAAACATGAGTTAATCTATGAACTTGACTGATTTGAATGAAATTGGTGTGTAGGTGAAATAATCTATCACAAAAGAGTTCACATAACTTTTTACGGGTCTCCCTTGAAGAAAATCCACGAAGCTAAACTTGGTGTTCTTGCGTCTTCTTCTTCCTTCTCCTCTTTTCTTCGTACTTTCAAAACCCTAGTTTATTTTTATTAAGTGTGTAAACTGAATGAGAGTAGTTTAGACCCGAACATATTACTCCGAAATGAAATAATTAATTGCCTTAAGGAAAAGACCAAAACACCCTTAGTAAATCAAATTTTGCAACTTTTCCTACTCAACAACCCATCTTCCGCAGGTCATATCTCACTCGTACGACATTCGAAATTCGCAAACTTGGCTTCGTTGAAAATATCGTCCAATGAAATTTTCATACTTAAAATAACTCACCCAAATTCTTCCTGAGCTAGGAGTTATGATTTTTTAAAAATGACCAAAACTTTACTTTTGAAATCTGGAAATTTTCCAGATTTCCATACTTCTCTAAATTTGATCTTTCTGGTTTTTCTTAACTTAACCTTACTTTATTTAGAATCCATGATTTTACAGATATAGTACTCCAAATATGTCAAATTTCTTCTAATAATCCATTCATTTTTCATGAATTGTTGACTTTTTCTACAAATAGTAGAAATATTTGTTAAAAATAATAATTTATAACATATTATCATTTTAAAAAATAAGGCCTCTGAAGTTTGGGTGCCTAAGACTGTGTTTTTTTTTTAACACTGTTGAGCCACCATTGTGATCATGGATTATGTGTTCTATACAACAATATATAAATAAAAAAGTGCGATGAAAATACAAAGTTATAAATATTAAGTGAAATTGAATATAAAGTTGTGAATACAAAAAACTACCTCTTTCATTTAAAATACAAAGTCACTTCGAAAGGTAAATACAAACTAACCGGTCATGAATTATATGTTGAATACAACTATATATATGAATACCAAAATGAGATGAATATACGAAGTTATAAATACAAAATGGGATTGAATATAAAGTTGTGAATACAAAAGAAATACTCTGTTCATTTGAAATACAAAGTGACTTTGAAAGGTAAAGTAGACACATAAAATACAAAATTTGTTGGTATACGATTAGATAGAATACAAAACAAAAGAGAAAACACAAACTTGTTCACATATAAATTGAGATTGAAATGCAGAATGAATATCAAATGAAATATAAAATTGTTAGCATATAGTTAGGACGAATACAAATTAAGAAGGAAATACAAACATGTTCGTATACTGATTGAGATTGAAATATAATTTAAAAACAAAAAAATGTAAAACTTTTTGATATGTAGATAGAATGAATGCACAATAAATTGTTCATTCAGGCATTGTCGACAAACAAATGTATTCCCCGAATCTAAAACCCTAAAAGAAAATACAAATATATTAAAAATCAAACAAAATAAACATATGAATGAATTTGTAGATTCTAATAAATCTGAATATTCAAACGAAATCAGAAAAAAAATTATTCAATCGACTTAAAGTCTGAGATATATAAATATCAGATGAATATGTAAACAAACTTGCATAAAAATAAAAAATATTAACGAAAAATCTGTAATATGTACAATGTGATATATGTAAATCATAAACAGTGATATTGAAATCAGTAACACATACCATAATTGGTGATCTAAAACATCAAATCAAAATAAATCTAAATAAATAATGGAAATTAACTTGTCAATGGAGAAATAACTAATTAATAAAGAGATCTCGTTTAACAATAGAGAAAATTTGTTGAATTAAAATATAAATTTTGATGAACAATTTGCGAGCACATTCAAGAGATCTAAAAACGTGAAAAGGGGGCTTGAACATGAAAGGTGGGGGTAAAATCGTGAAAGGTAAAGAAGAAAGGTTATTGGGTATTACATTAATCGGGAGGGGTGAAATTAAAAAAAAAAAAAAAGGCAAGAATCCACCAAACTCTATAAAGAAAGAAAACAAAAAAAAAAAAGATTGATGATTCGTAATAGTTTCTCTTTAAAATATTCCAATGGTGGATGCTTTCAATTTGTTTCACTGCTATTGTAAATGGAAAAAGATATGTTAATTTCTTTTAATAAGGAAAGAGAATCATTAATTAATAGATATAATAATAGAAAAATCATAATTACCTTATATTATTATATTTGATATTTTTATTTTATAAAATAAAAATATTAATAATAATAAAGAAACTTGCCTTCAAAGTATGTGTCAATGTAAAAAAGTGTACATTGATAGTGGATACAATTTAAACTCAAATCTGAATACATATTATCTAAAATATTGTCATTCTGACATTGTAAATAAATTGTTATTTTGACTAAATATAATAGATATTATGACTTAATTGCTAATTTTTCCATAAATATATTAAAAGATAAAAACTATGAAATAGTTTAAGAGATATTTAAAAATTTTATCAACTTAAGTATTTTTACATGTAAGATAAAACTTTAAAATTATATATATAATGTCGGATTGTTTTGATCTCGGGTTGATTTTTTAAAGGTGAAACCAAACAAATCCAAAAAGTCTGGTTTATTTTTCCAACACCAAATCATGTCAAACCAAACTACTAGTCAAATTTTTTTCCCTATTTGAGTTTGATTTACGATTTGATTAGATTTTTGGTTCGGTTTGTACACCCCTAATTTGCATATAGTGCTCTTTAAGAATATATTACTAAATTGATTGTTTAATCACTTATTTTATATGTAAGAATAACAAAAATAATAAGGGTCATTACTAAAGAAGATGCCAAAACACTAATGTTTGTTCCAAAAAAAATATTAAACTAAAATTCGAAATTTATACGAAAAGTAATAGTGAAGAAAATATTATTACTTATTGCACTTATAAAACTAAGACGAAGGTTATTTAAAATATTAATAGATCTTATGATGAAATAATAAATAAATTATGTATACACATTTTACCTTAGTTTTTTTCTTGCATATGATGTTTCGGTATTAATTTGAGTTTCAGCATAAATTTTAAACCATATCTTACTGTTTTTACTAGATAAATAAATAATTTTCTCTCCACAAATACTTAAATATGCATGTTATCTTCGTTTTAATACTAAACTACTTTTTTAGCTTTATATTTGTTTAAGTTTCATTAAAGAATATAATTGTTAAAAATCTTCGCCTTAAATTAATGAGTATTTTGGAAATCAATTCTTGAAAAAAAAAAAAGTATAACAATTCATCAGTAAATTTTGAATACTCTTGCATATAACATAGAATCTGATGACAATCTAATAGACAATTTTAGATAGAAAAATATTTTTAAATATAATGTCATATAACATTAAGTTAATATGATTTATAAGTTATTCTTAATAACAAAAGAACTTTTTCCTCTTTAGTTGACATGTCATATCACATTAATTCAAGTTTTGTAAAGAGAAAAAAACCGAACATTACCTTCTTAGAAGAATTTTACTATGATGTTTATTATTATTATTTGAGAACATATACATTGACTTATGTAAAGCCTATTATAAAAGAAACAAATATAATATTTGATTTGTTATAAAACATAAGCTTAGAATAATATGATATAAAGAGAAGAAGACAAGATATGGAGTTGAAGAAGAAGACTTTTCTTTTATTGATGTGTGTCCTACATGGAGAGTGATATATCTATTTATAAGTAGAGAAATCACTTCAAATGTCACCAAGTTCAATGTCAAAACTGGTAGATTTATTGTTAAGCATATTGTTAGCCAAAAAGGGGTTCATATCACCTAGAGAATATACATACATGAATTTGGTAGTTCGTGAATAAAGCAAATGGACAATACACTATTCAATAGATTAATAACACTCCCCCTAGTATGTACATGGATAATGTGTCTCATGAAACCACTCTACCAAAGCAAAAGTACTAACCTGAGATCCAAATGGTCCTCACATACGGCCTCGTACCCAATAGTATAATCATAAGCTCAATAAAGATACAACATGTATGTGGCTAATCGACAAGCAAAGGTATCAAGAAGAGATTTCAAATCAATCAAGAGGGAGCAAACTCAAGGAACGCCCTACCCGATTCACACTGATAGTCCCAAATTGAGCACAACTAGGACCAACCCATGTCTACGACGATCCGTTAAGTTCACAAGCATCATCACGAGGAGAACGACTCAAAACAAGCTGTAAAGAGTGAAAATCACCACTACAAGGTGACTAAACCCAACCTAAAGAATACATTGTCCATCCTAGTTAAAGGACACCATGGAATAATCCTAACAAGGACAAACAAGATAATCTATGGCACAAGCAAAGCCACAACCTAAACCAAGGATCGGAACACCCATAATAAGCCCAAGGCTTCTACGGAATTAAGAAAGGATGGAATAACAAGAGAAAGGTTTAATGCCCGAAAAATACCATCCAAAGTTACATGAAATATATGCTATGAATTATCTAAGAATCTCAATCAATCAACTATACACAAGCTATCCATATCCGAAATACCTCCGAAAATCACCAAACTATCGAATTATTAATCACAACGTTATTACGGACGTTTAGAAACTAATGTCACAATAACTAGAAATGGGCCCAAAATTGAGTCAAAACGGGAATTAGAAAATTGACTCTGCTAAAAGGTCCTAAACTATACCTCAAACTTTTGTTCCAAATTGGACAAAATTTGAGGCCCAAACAGCCACGCTGTAACGACCTGTTTAGTCGTTTTGAGCAGCAGATTTTATTTCTGAAAAACTGGCTGAGACGACGGATCCCACGACGGACCGTCATGGGCACGACGAACCGTCGAGGGGGTCTCGTTCCAAAACACTTAGAATTCTGAAATTTGGGTACTGAAATCGACTCTCTGAACTTCGTGACGGAATGGCAGGACGGACCGTCATGGGCACGACGGACCGTCACACATCTTCCACAGAAATTAAGTCTCTGAACTTTGTGACGGACCTGCAGGACGGACCGTCACAGCCATGACGGACTGTCACAGGTTGCTTAATCCCAGGCTGGGTCGGATTACTGTTAAGTAATTTAAGGGGCGTCTTGGACTATTCCTACTTTAATTATAAAGTTAGTGGGTTAATGTTAATAATTTAACTACTTGAGGGTTAAAAGAGATAACCTTGAGTTAATTAGTGGGTTATTTCCTCATCTTTTATACTTAATTATATGCTAATTAGGGTAAAAGAAAGAGGGTTGGAATAAGAAAAATAGAAAGAACAAGAAGAGGGAGAGACGAACGAGAAAGAGGAAAAACGAAGAGGAAACAAAGCTTTGGGAAATTGCTTGCTTGATCACGAATCTTCGGTGTAGGTAGGTTATGGTTTTTATGCTATTCGTAGTAGACTCTTAATAGCGAATGATATGTGTTGGGTAGTATTATAAGACCTTCTATATGCTTGATTGTGTGTTTACATGATGTGATTATATAATTGTGATGAATAAGCATGATGAGGCTATTGAATCTCTAATCCTAAATTCACTTTGTTAACAATGATGCCTTGGTATAAAAGAAGGATTGATGAATTGATATAATGAGATTAGTGGAGCGGGTGTCACGAACCGACACGTAGAATTAGGGGATCGGGTGTCACGAACCGACACGTAGAATTAGGGGATCGGGTGTCACGAACCGACACGTAGAATTAGGGGATCGGGTGTCACGAACCGACACGTAGAATTAAGGGATCAGGTGTCACGAACCGACCCGTAGAATTAGGGGATCGGTGTGTCACGTTCCGACACATAGTAGTAGGGGAGCGGAGTGTCACGTACCAACACAACAGAAATAAAGATAATGAATCTTGAAAGATGTTAATATACTCAATCTAATGAACCTAATTCCAAAATGAGTATGGTATTGAGGCTTGAGTCCTCATGTGTGAACTTGGCGGTACTTACTTATGATTATAGTACTTGTTGTTGCTACATGTTGAGTATTGTAGTTGATTTATGATATTATCTGATATATACTATTTTCTATTTTGAGTTGGCCGATGATACCTACTCAGTACTTGTGTTTTGTACTGACCCCTACTTGTATGTTTCTTTCTTTGTTATATGTGGAGTGCAGCAAACGTACCGTCGTCTTCAACTCAACCGTAACTCTAGCCAGTCTTCATTACTCCGGATTTCAGGGTGAGCTAATGCTTCTAGCTTGGACTGGATCTTCCTCTTCATGTCTTGATGCCTTGAAGTTCCGGCATGGACTAGCTTTTTATGTATTTTAGTTTCTTAGATACTCTTAGATTAGTAATTTGAGTATAGATGTTCTTGTGATGATGACTTCCAGAATTTGGGGAATAATAGTTGTTGAATTTTAGAAGTTATTGAATTGATTTTCATTAATGAGTTTAAGTCTTCCGCATTGTATTTTTTTCATTATGTTTAAAATGTTGGGGTTTAAATTGGTTGGTTCGCTCACATAGGAGGGTAAGTGTGGGTGACACTCGCGGCTCGGTTTTAGGTCGTGACAAACTTGGTATCAGAGCATTAGGTTCGATGGTCTCATCACACAAGAACGAGTCTAGTAGAGTCTTAAGGAACGGTAGGGGGACGCCTTTACTCTTCTTTGAGAGGCTATAACACTTTAGGAAAATTCCATTCTTTCTTTCTTTCTTTCGTGCTATTACTTGGATCCAATTGGTATCTAGGTGATACAAATTGGTATCTGACCATCTTCACTCTATTTCGCAGATGGTTAGAACTAGAGCAACGAGTGCGCCAACACCAACACCGGCAAGACAAGAAGCGTCTGAGCCAGCCACTAGGGCTGTAGCTTGAAGAGGAGTAGTGGCGAGAGGCCGTGAAAGAGGTCGTGGGAGGACGTCCCCTAGAGGAAGAGGACAAGCACCTAGCCCATCTAGTACTAGGGCGGTGACTCCTCCACCAACTGAGGAAGTGGTAAGAGAGGGTGAGGAAGGGGAGAATGAACAAGTGCAGAACGAGGAATTACCCCCCCAACCTACCCCAGAGATGATCAATCAGGTTCTTGCTTATCTTAGCGGGTTATCTGAGCAGGGCCAGAAACCTCCAGTGTTTTCTGCACCAGCACCTCATGTTCCGGAGGTACAACATGCAGCTACTGTGGTTCCCCGCATGGATGCCTCATTGGAAATAAGCACGTTTCCTCGACTGACTACACGGCCTATAATGACAGATGATCAGCATTAATTTTTCAGTAAGTTCTTGAAATTGAAACCTCCAGTCTTCAAGGGTGCTGAATCCGAGGATGCCTACGATTTTCTGGTTGACTGTCATGAGCTACTACACAAGATGGGTATAGTAGAACGGTTTGGTGTTGAGTTTGTGACTTATCAGTTTCAAGGGAACGCCAAAATGTGGTGGCGGTCACATGTTGAGTGTCAACCAACAGAGGCACCACCTATGACTTGGGCCTCATTCTCTAGCTTGTTTATGGAGAAGTATATCCCCCGGACTTTGAGGGATAGGAAAAGAGATGAGTTTTTGAGCCTAGAGCAAGTTAGAATGTCGGTTACTGCATATGAGGCTAAGTTTCGTGCATTATCCAGGTATGCCACCCAACTTTGTTTCAGCCCACAAGAGCGGATTCGCCATTTTGTGAAGGGGTTGAGGTCAGAATTGCGGATTTCAGCCTTACAGGTAAGGGCTACGGCAAAATCCTTTCAAGAAGTGGTAGACTTCGTGATAAAGGTGGAAGGAGTGAAGCCATATGACTTCACCATGGCATCGACATCAAAAAGGTTTCGAAAGGGAGGTGAGTTTAATGGTTCTTACTCTAGAGGACCGGGTTCAGGAGGTTACCCAGTCCGACCAATTCAGTCTTCACTACAGACTGTGGTTGGGGGTCCGCCACAGACCGGTCAACACTTCTCTAAGTTTGGAGGTTATCCCCAGACTTCGTCATTCTCATAGAGACCTAAGCTAGACCCCAGAGAATGTTATGGATGTGGGGAGACTGGACATATTAGGAGGAATTGTCCAAAACAGAATTATAGACCCCCAATAGCTAGAGGTAGAGGCCGTCATTCTGGAGGACGTGGTGGCCGAGGTAATGGTGGTCACAAAAACGGCCGGGGCGACGGGCAAACTGGAGCCACTACAGCACAACATGGTAGGGGTAATGGGCAGACAGGCGATAGGGCCCATTGTTATGCTTTCCCTGGGAGATCTGAAGCGGAGACATCTGATGTTGTTATCACAGGTAATCTTTTGGTTTGTGATTGCATGGCTTCTGTATTATTTGATCCTGGCTCCACATTTTCATATGTATCTTCCTCATTTGCTACTGGTCTTAATTTACCTTGTGAATTGCTTGACATACCTATTCGTGTGTCTACTCCGGTGGGTGAGTATGTGATAGTTGAAAAAGTATATAGGTCTTGTTTGGTGACTTTTGTGGGGAGCAACACTTATGTAGATTTGGTTATCTTAGAAATGGTTGACTTCGATGTAATTTTGGGTATAACTTGGCTTTCTCCAAATTTTGCAATCTTGGATTGTAATGCTAAAACCGTGACGTTAGCCAAGCCTGGGACAGATCCGTTAGTGTGGGAGGGTGACTACACTTCCACTCCAGTTCGTATCATCTCCTTTCTTCGTGCTAAGAAAATGGTTAGTAAAGGGTGTTTAGCGTTCTTGGCACACCTCAGGGATGACACTACCCAAGTACCTTCAATTGAGTCGGTTTCGGTAGTCCGTGAGTTTCTGGATGTGTTCCCTGCAGACCTTCCTGGTATGCCACCGGATAGAGATATCGTTTTTTGCATTGATCTGGAACCGGGTACTCGCCCCATTTCTATACCCCCTTATAGAATGTCTCCCGCGGAGTTAAGATAGTTAAAGGCCCAACTTCAAGAGTCGTTAAGTAAAGGCTTCATTAGACCAAGTGCATCCCCTTGGGGTGCTCCGGTTTTGTTTGTGAAGAAGAAGGATGGAAGTTTTCGGATGTGCATAGACTATAGATAACTGAATAAGGTAACTATTAAGAACAAGTATCCTCTTCCTCGCATTGATGATTTGTTCGATCAGTTACAAGGTGCTTGTACCTTCTCAAAAATCGACTTGAGATTTGGTTATCATTAATTGAAAATACGGGCAACGGATGTGCCCAAGACTGCTTTTCGGACCAGGTATGGGCATTATGAGTTCTTAGTGATGTCTTTTGGGCTTAAGAATGCCCCTACCGCTTTCATGAGCTTGATGAATGGGATTTTTAAGCCATATTTGGATCTCTTTGTCGTCGTATTCATTGATGATATATTGGTATACTCAAAGAGTAAGGAAGAACATGAGGAGCACTTGAGAATTGTATTGGAAATGTTGAGGGAGAAAAAGCTTTGCGCCAAAGTCTCCAAGTGTGAGTTTTGGCTAGATTCGGTGTCCTTCTTAGGACACGTAGTTTCTAAAGATGGGCTGATGGTAGATCCATCTAAGATTTAAGCAGTGAAGAATTGGGAGAGACCTACTAACGTGTCAGAAGTAAGGAGCTTTGTTGGTTTAGCTAGCTACTACCACCGATTTGTTAAGGGGTTCTCTTCTATTGCTTCCCAACTGACAAGCTTGACTAAGAAGAATGTGCCATTTGTTTGTTCGGATGAGTGCAAAGAAAGCTTTCAGAAGCTCAAGACCTTGTTGACTACTGCATCAATTCTTACCTTGCCAGTGGAAGGTAATAATTTCATTGTCTATTGTGACGCATCCTATTCGGGTTTGGGTGCAGTCCTAATGCAAGAAAAGAATGTAATTGCTTATGCTTCAAGGCAATTAAAGGTGCACAAACGCAATTACCCGACCCATGATTTGGAGTTGTCCGCGGTAGTGTTTGCATTAAAGCAATGGAGGCACTATCTATATGGGGTTAAGTGTGAAGTCAATACGGATCATTGTAGCCTACAATATGTCTTTACTCAGAAAGATTTGAATTTGAGATAGAGGAGATGGATGGAACTACTGAAGGACTACGATATCACTATTCTGTATCATCCGGGAAAAGCTAATGTTGTGGCAGATGCTTTAAGTAGAAAGGCAGGAAGCATGGGAAGTCTAGCTCACTTGCAAGTTTCTAGGCGCCCATTGGCTAGAGAAGTTCAGATTCTGGCTAATGACCTTATGAGGTTAGAAGTAACTGAGAAGGGAGGATTGTTGGCTTGTATGGAGGCAAGATATTCCTTTCTTGACAAGATTAAGGGAAAGCAGTTTAATGATGAGAAATTGATCCGGATCCGACATAAAGTGTTGAGAGGAGAGGCTAAGGAAGCACAAATCGATGAGGAAGGTATTTTGAGAATTAAGGGAAGGGTATGTGTACCCCGCGTCGATGATTTGATCAACACTATTCTGACAGAGGCTCATAGTTCAAGGTATTCTATACATCCTGGTGCAACCAAGATGTATCGTGACCTAAAGTTTTGGAAAACATTGCATGCTGAATTGGGTACTAGGTTGGATCTGAGTACCGCATTTCACCCTCAGACCGATGGTCAGTCTGAGCGAACGATTCAAGTATTGGAGATATGCTTCGTGCATGTGTGATAGAATTTGGTGGCCATTGGGATAGCTTCTTACCTTTAGCAGAATTCTCCTACAATAATAGCTATCACTCAAGTATTGACATGGCCCCATTTGAAGCACTGTATGGGAGAAGATGTAGGTCTGCCATTGGTTGGTTTGATGCATTTGAGGTTAGACCTTGGGGTACTGACCTTCTGAGGGAATCGTTAGATAAAGTGAAAAGCAATCAAGAAAATCTTCTAGCGGCTCAAAGTAGGCAAAAAGAATATGCAAATCGAAAGGTTAGAGATTTGGAGTTTATGGAGGGTGAGCAAGTCTTGCTGAAGGTTTCGCCCATGAAAGGGGTGATGCGGTTTGGTAAGCGAGGTAAGCTTAGCCCAAGGTATATTGGTCCCTTTGAAGTTTTGAAGCGAGTAGGGGAGGTGGCTTATGAATTAGCCTTGCCTCCAGGGCTGTCTGGAGCGCATCCGGTATTTCATGTGTCTATGTTGAAAAGATACCATGGGGATGGAAACTACATCATTCGTTGGGATTCAGTCCTGCTTGATGAGAATTTGTCTTATGAGGAGGAGCCTGTTGCTATTTTAGATAGAGAAGTCCGCAAGTTGAGGTCAAGGGAGATTGCATCCATCAAAGTTCGATGGAAGAATCGACCAGTTGAAGAAGTCACTTGGGAGAAGGAGGCAGATATGCAAGAAAGATACCCCCACCTGTTTACAGATTCAGGTACTCCTTTTCGCCCTTGTTTTTCCTTTTTGTGATCGTTCGAGGACGAACGATGGGTAAATTGGTATCTATTGTAGCGACCTGTTTAGTCGTTTGGAGCAGCAGATTTTATTTCTGGAAAACTGGCTGAGACAACGGATCCCACGACGGACCGTCATGGGCACGACGGACCGTCGAGGGGGTCTCGTTCCAAAACACTTAGAATTTTGAAATTTGGGTACTGAAATCGACTCTCTGAACTTCGTGACGGAATGGCAGGACGGACCGTCGTGGGCACGACGGACCGTCACACATCTTCCACAGAAATTAAGTCTCTGAACTTTGTGACGGACCTGCAGGACGGACCGTCACAGCCATGATGGACCGTCACAGGTTGCGTAATCCCAGGCTGGGTCGGATTTCTGTTAAGTAATTTAAGGGGCGTCTTGGACTATTCCTGCTTTAATTATAAAGTTAGTGGGTTAATGTTAATAATTTAACTACTTGAGGGTTAAAAGAGATAACCTTGAGTTAATTAGTGGGTTAATTCCTCATCTTTTATACTTAATTATATGCTAATTAGGGTAAAAGAAAGAGGGTTGGAATAAGAAAAATAGAAAGAACAAGAAGAGGGAGAGACGAACGAGAAATAGGAGAAACGAAGAGGAAACAAAGCTTTGGGAAATTGCTTGCTTGATCACGAATCTTCGGTGGAGGTAGGTTATGGTTTTTATGCTATTAGTAGTAGACTCTTAATAGCGAATTATATGTGTTGGGTAGTATTATAAAACCTTCTATATGCTTGATTATGTGTTTACATCATGTGATTATATAATTGTGACGAATAAGCATGATGAGGCTATTGAATCTCTAATCCTAAATTCACTTTGTTAACGATGATGCCTTGGTATAAAAGAAGGATTGATGAATTGATAGAATGAGATTAGTGGAGCGGGTGTCACGAACCGACACGTAGAATTAGGGGATCGGGTGTCACGAACCGACACGTAGAATTAGGGGATCGGGTGTAACAAACTGACACGTAGAATTAGGGGATCGGGTGTCACGAACCGACACGTAGAATTAGGAGATCGGGTGTCACGAACCGACACGTAGAATTAGGGGATCGGAGTGTCACGTTCCGACACATAGTAGTAGGGGAGCGGTGTGTCACGTACCAACACAAGAGAAATAAAGATAATGAATCTTGAAAGATGTTAATATACTCAATCTAATGAACCTAATTCCCAAATGAGTATGGTATTGAGGCTTGAGTCCTCATGTGTGAACTTGGCGGTACTTACTTATGATTATAGTACTTGTTGTTGCTACATGTTGAGTATTGTAGTTGATTTATGATATTATCTGATATATACTGTTTTCTATTTTGAGTTGGCCGATGATACCTACTCAGTACTTGTGTTTTGTACTGACCCCTACTTGTATGTTTCTTTCTTTGTTATATGTGGAGTGCGACAAACGTACCGTCGTCTTCAACTCAACCGCAACTCTAGCCAGTCTTCATTACTCCGGATTTCAGGGTGAGCTAATGCTTCTAGCTTGGACTGGATCTTCCTCTTCATGTCTTGATGCCTTGAAGTTCCGGCATGGACTAGCTTTTTATGTATTTTAGTTTCTTAGATACTCTTAGATTAGTAATTTGAGGATAGATGTTCTTGTGATGATGACTTCCAGATTTTGGGGAATAATAGTTGTTGAATTTTAGAAGTTATTGAATTGATTTTCATTAATGAGTTTAAGTCTTCCGCATTGTATTTTGTTCATTATGTTTAAAATGTTGGGGTTTAGATTGGTTGGTTCGCTCACATAGGAGGGTAAGTGTGGGTGCCACTCGCAGCTCGGTTTTGGGTCGTGACACACGCACAACAACAACATGAAAAATTAACAAGAAACACTTACTAAGGGAGCAGCTCCAAGCTTAAATTTACCTTTAACTAAAGTTTGTCAATAGATTATAATCATAAAGAAAAGTATACATGCCCCCAACGGTCACACATGACTTCGAATCACTCAAATCAGAGCTCAAATGAGGAAAAATCAACATTTGACAATGACGGTTGAAAAAAAGCTGAAATTTCTACATGTAAATGCCAAAAATTGGTTGCTAAAAATAATCACTTGTTGCTAAAAAGTTTGATCTTTGGTCGCTAAAATTATTAATCAGATATCACCACTTTAGCTGGTTTGCTCCAACTCCAAATTTTCTGACGGGGTGTTGGGGATTCATTCGCAACCCCGTGTATTCAAATAAACTATGCTACCCCCATCGGATTTGATATTTTGAGATCAACAGAACCATAAAAACTTCTATCCGAGGTTGTTTCGATAAAAAGTGGGTCCCACACCTAGTACAATTTTAAGTTAAGAACTATAATAAGGCTAAAAATGAGACAGAAAGCCCAGGTATTACAGAAAAGGTTGTTCTAGACCAAAATATATATTTCAAAACTAACTGCGCTGACAAAAATCTAATCAGAGTATGTTTATCGAGAATGCTGACAAAAGTCAACCCTTGAATTAATCTTCAAATTTAAAATGTCTAACAACACAAACTCAAAACAAATGTCTCGGGACCCGAACTAACCAGGCCTTTAACGTAAAATTTCCCTTTTAGGGCTGATGGGCCTTTAACGTAAAATTTCCCTTTTAGGGCTGATGAAACCCTCAAAATTGCATTCAGAGGTCGCCTTCCTAAACCTTTCATTAATATCAACCATTCAAGTTCAAAAGCTCCAAACTACAAAAACGTGCACAAAATCTAAACAAACAACGCGGCGACCGAACTATCACTCCCAACAAGTCATATATAACTTATGGTTGCTACAGGAAAGCTCTAACACTGAAAAGAGTGGAAAACAAAGAAAATGACTTGAAAGGTCATTAAAATTACGAAGTTCAAAATGAGCATTTTTATAATTAGCTAAATATTGTTCAACAAGCATAACCGCAATTACTACCACAATAATTATTTGGATCATGCGTTGATTTTTTATAAATATTATTGAATAAGGAAACATCTGCAAGACTACTAAATTATTGTTGTGTTTTTAAAAACTACTATGTCGTGTAGTGTATTGTTATGTTTTATTTAAATTATTATTTTATGTATTGAACTTTTAAATTTAATATTTTCATATTGTCGTTTAAAGTATGTGCATTCTAGTGAAAATTAATAGTCATATCAAATTATATCACTTTATCACGCCACATCCTGGACGTGGTCAGCACCCTATGACCATTCTTAGCCTTGGGCGAACCATTGGCCTAGCTTACTTAACTAAGCATAAGAATTAACTCAATTATAAAGTAGGACACATTCTCATGAATACTTAAATCAACTTCTTGGCCAAAATGGCACTTATGTCTCAAAATGTAACATCTAAAATAAAAGAGACTCAACTGAACTAACTGACTATCCGTCTATGAAGCCTCTAAAATATTTTAATGAATGTTAGGACAGACCCCACAACATTCTGAAATAAAAATACTACAAATAATAAAAAAGGATCCTCCGAAATGCAAGGAGGCTCAACACTAAGTCTGAATACTCAAACTAGATCAATGATGCGTCGGATGTTGATCCTGGTTACCAGCGTCTGCATCGTAAGACGATGCAGGCCAACTTGTATCCGTACATTGAATATACGAGTATGCGAATTGAAATGTGAAACGACAACTTAAAGCTTAAACAGAATAAAACTTACCTTGCCTCTACTCTACTCATGAATACTCAACTCAACATATATAAGGAAAATAAATACATGTAAAATATATTAAGCTTTGTAAAACAGTAAAACAGTTTAGTTCGTTAAAAAATGCAATAACAAACTCAACTTACTTATGTATGAAAGCAATATGGTTTTTGTTGGAGATTCTCTAACTGAAAACCACCACCATGAGCCTAAGTGCTGATACATCATCTCGCCCACGCTACCAGAACTATCCTATATTTTGTCGTCGCGTAGAACTCCTCAACTTAGTGGATCACCTAGCATAACTTACCAGATCATCTAAAAAGTATTACCTATTAAAACCCATGATGGTTACATGGTTTACATATAGACTTGAGCCAATATGAACTCTCATCCCCAAATCGGTGTTCAATACTACTCCCAAAATATACTTTAGCTCATGCTTCTAAAATAACCTCCTTCCTTTGGGTTGAGATAATTTGCTCAACCTTTTAGCTTTAAAAACCTTCTTGGACTCAACTCTGTTGGAAAATCTTAGCTTCCTCTTAACTTAAATGTGAAAAACATTTATAAACTTTTAGGGAATACTTAGTTCCCTTATAACTGTTGAGAAACGAGCCTAACTCTTTACTGTTTGCTTAATTTGAACTTGAATCTTAAGTCAACTCTTAGGGAACACTTAGTTCCTTTATATTTCATTTGAAGAAAAGACTTCAAATTTTACTCGTCACTTTAAATTGAAACTTGAGCCTTAAAACGAAGTTAAAACATTCAATAAAGACTCTTTAAAATCTTTTTGAACTTTCCTTTGAACTAGTTCTTAGCTTTAGACTCGACTTTTAACTTCTTTGACTTTAATCTTACTTTCCTTAAATGGATTATGGATTCAAGGTTTTGATTTGAGTTCTTTATTGATCTCTAGGTTTTTAGAAATTATTTGAAGTAATTAGAATTATTCGAAGGTGCTAATATACCTTAGAAAGAATTACAACGGCTAAACTACAAAAAGTGGGCAAAAGTTGCTGATCTGGGCGCACTGGTGGCGCAGTGCGCCAGCCTTACTTGACTAAGTCTTAGTTCTGGCGCACAGGTGGCGCGACGCGCCTTCCCTACCCAGGTGCATCTACCAAAATTTTCAACTCTTTTTTCATCTCCAACCGCTCCAACCCTTCCTAGTTCATTACCAAACTTCTGGGACTATTCGTACTCTTCATTACTATCGAATTCAACTGAAAACCAACCCAGAGAAACAAGAATTCAACAAACAACTCAAACAACAAGAAACCAAAACCTTTCTTCAAGGACTTAACTTTTAACATGAAATCAACTAATAAATAGCTGAATTGAAAAAAATTGGTGTGTGGGTGAATATCCCAACATAAAAGATCCCACATACCTTAATAGGGATCACCCCTGACGAATTCCACGCGACGATCTTGGTGTTCTTGATGAATACTTGAACTTTTCTTTCTTTTTCTTCTTCTCTTCTCTTTTCTCCCAAACCCTAAGCGTGAATACATTTCTAAAACTTATTTAAGGCTTAGATTTACCCCAAATAAAACATTCAAACGAATTAAGGAATAGTTGGGTAAAATGACAAGTTTACCCTTTCCAAAATCCGAATTGGGACCTTTCTCAGGCCCACAACCCAACTTTCGATAGGCATATCTCCCTCATACGATATTAAAAATGTGCAAACTTGGTGGTGTTGGAAAGACCTCTCCAAGGGATTTCAAACCATATAAAGAAATGACTCTAACTTATCCTGAACTAGAAGTTATGTGCATTTAAAAATGGCCAAAAACTCACTTTTCACACTTACAAATTTTCCAAATTTTTCCTGTTCTTTCCAAAACTAAAAATTTAAGTTTCATAGCTTATTCTTGGAAATTACAAGTTACGAGATGTTACAATATCTCTCCCTTGGGAACATTCGCCCTCGAATGACATTTATTTCACTATGTTAAGGACAGTAACAATCCAAAAGCAAGTAACAATCATGCTTAGTCATAGTTTAAGAAGTGATAAGAAGAGGATTAGTACTTTGATCTGCATTCTCTACCGATTCAAACAGGTGCGGATATCTCTTCTTCATATCCTCTTTAGTTTTCCAAGTCGCTTTTTCACCAAATTGGTTCCTCAAAGGACCTTGACTGATGCAACTTCCTTGGTTCTCAACTTGCGTAATTGAAGATCTAAAATTTGGACCAAAATTTCTTCATAGGAAAATCTAACCTTAATCAAAACGTTCTTAGTCGGTACAATCAATGAAGGACCACCCATGCACTTCTTCAACATAGAGATATGAAATACTGTATGAACCGCTACTAACCTTGTGGTAGCTCCAACTCATAAGCTACGTTACCAATCCTCTGGGATCTTCTATAAGGTCCAATATACCGAGTACTAAGTTTACCCTTTTTGCTAAATCTCATAACACCCTTCATGTGTGAAACATTCAGATATACCCATTCATCCATGTCAAACTCCAATGACCTTCTTCTCATATCTATCTAGGACTTTTGACGACTCTCTACCGTTTTCAAACTCTCTTGAATCATCTTCACTTTCTCCATGGCTTGTTAGACTAGATATGGTCCTATCAACACTGCTTCACCAACTTAAAACCACCCAATAGGAGATCTGCATCATCTCACCCTTTGAAATCAATCACACATGCCCTCATCATATCTTCTAAGGTCTGGATGGTACGCTTTGTCCATCTATATGAGGATGAGAACACGTCCGTAAGTTCTCCTTCGAACCCAAACCTTTTTTGAAATACTTCAAGAACTGAGCAGTAAATTTTGCACCTCTATCTGAAATAATGGAGATCGGGAGTCGATAAATTATTACAACTTCTTGAATGTACAAATTAGCATAATCCTCGGTGGAATGTGTAGTCTCTACCGGCTTAAAGTGGGTTGATTTTGTCATTTTGTTGATAATTACCGAAATAGAATCATGCTGCCTATGAGACCTTGGAAAGCCTTTGATGAAGTACATATTAATTATCTCCCACTTACATTCCGGAAGTTCTATATTCTGAGCCAAACCTTCAGTTCTTTGGTGTTCTACTTTCACTTGCTGGCAATTCGGGCACTTGGCAACAAACTCAACAATGTCCTTCATCATACCTTCCCACCAATACACCTCTCTCAAATCGTGGTACATCTTTGTGGAAATCGAATGGATGGAATATCTGGACCTATGAGCCTCTTTAATGATCCTCTCTTGGATTCTATCCACCCTAGGTGCACATAATCTACCTTGGTACTTCGGCACACCATCTCCCCCTTATTAAAAAGTCAATACTCTTTGCTTACGAACATTCGCCTTCAGTTTAAGAAAAATGGGGTCTTGGTCTTGCTTTTCTTTCAACTGTAGCACTAGTGATGATTCATCCCCATTAGTCACCACTATCCCTCCTTCTGTGGAATCCATAAGTCTGACTATCACGCATGCAAGTCTGTGCACATCTTTAGCTCACTCTCTCTTTTCTTCCTCAATATGGGTTGTACTCCTCATGGATAACCTACTCAGGGCATCAATAACCACATTATCCTTACATGAGTGGTAAAGAATACTCATGTCATAATCCTTATGTGTATATAACCACCTCCTTTGTTTGAAATTTAGCTCCTTCTAGGTGAACACATATTGTAGGCTCTAGTGGTCAGTAAATATATCCACATGAACGCCGTACAAAAAGTGGTGCCATATCTTTAAGGCAAAAACCACAACAACCAACTCTAAGTCATGGGTTAGGTAGTTCCTCTCATGAACTTTCAATTGTGTGGAGGCGTAGGATATGAACTTGCCTTTCTGCATTAGCACACAACCCAAACCATCTCGTGATGCATCACAGTACACCACAAAACCTTGAGTACCCTCAGGTAAGGCCAAAACAAGAGTAGTAGTCAACCTCTTTTTTAATTCTTTAAAGATTTTTTCACAAGCTTTAGACCATTGAAACTTAACTATCTTTTGAGTAATCTTGGTCAAGGGAGACGAGATAGATGAAAAACCCTTAACAAACCTTCTATTGTAGCCAGCAAAACCCAAGAAAAATTCTAATATCGGTTGGAGACGTGAGTCTAGGCTAATCTGAACTATTTCTATCTTTTGGGTACGGACTCTAATCCCATCACCGGAAACTATATGGACCAAAAATGCCACAGAATTAAGCCAAAACTCACACTTAGAGAACTTGACTACTCCTCCTTTTCTTTCAAAGATTGAAGTACTATTGTGAGGTGACTAGCATGATCTTGTTCATTCCTTGAATAGATTAGTATTTCATCAATGAAGACGATAACAAACATATCTAAGTAAGGCTTGAAGACTCTGCTCATAAGATTTATGAACGTTGCTAGTGCTGGTCAACCCAAAAGACAACCAAAAACTCATAATGCCCATATCTGGTTCTAAAGACTGTCTTTGGAATTTCACATTCTCTAACTCTTAACTGATGGTAGCCAGATTTAAGATCAATTTTGAGAAATAGGCGGCACCCTGAAGTTGGTCGAAAATATCATCTATCCTTTGAAGAGGATACTTAACCTTATAGAGTAGTCGGTAGTCTATACACATCCTAAGGAAACCATCCTTCTTTCTCACAAACAAAACCGGAAGTGAGAGACTTGGTTGAATAAAACCTTTATTGAATAGATATTTCAGCTGCTCTTTCAACTCTTTTAACTCTACCGGTGCCATTCTTTATAGTGAAATAAAGATAGGACGAGTATTTTGAATGACCCCTCCACCTTACACCAACCTACCCCTAAAAAAAATTATTTTACAAAAATAAAAAAATAATTTACCCCGCACTCTGACAACCACCCCTGTCCCCCATCCCACCTTCCACCAACATACGCTATTTGTTTTTTCAAAAAAAAAAACTGTTTTTGCAAAAAAAAGAAAAAATTTTACTCTCTCCTCCCGGGCATTCTCCGCCCCCACCCCAAACTTCCACCAACCTATCTCTAAATTTTTTTTTATTGAGTGAAAGTGAAAATAAGTGATCTAATATGGATCAAATGGATACCTTTGACCATATTTGAAGAGACTTTTAAAATAGCTTGAAGCTCATATTTGATCAACATATTTAATCAATTGTAATATGAGCGATCCAAGTCATTATATATGATCAAAAAGGGCTCATTGTATTAATATGGGCTGAAATTGTCACCACTACATACATTGTATTGTTAATATATGCATATCTTCTTCTTCTTCTTCTTTTCCTTTTATATATTTGTTGTATATTGTGTGAGATTTTAATCCAAGACAATTACACAACAAAGTCATATCACTTTATTAATATGCAATAATAAATTTAAAAGTTTTGCATTATATAGATTGTATTTCTAAAAATAGTTATTGTACTTTATTATTCAAATAGGTGAGTATCGATATTTTTAAAAATGTACATGTTTTCCGGCAAAATATGCCTACACAAGATGATTTTATCAACAATAAGCATTGGAGGTTAAAAGTTGGAGTTACAATGATACGTATTAGATCACAAATATTCACATAGCTTATTATGTATTGGTTCATGATTCTCCGAGATAAGAAGGTAATTTTTTACTTATTATTTGATCTATTGCATTTAAATTTCTATGTTGTATTATATTTTGATAGATTTTCTCTTTTAATTTTTTTAAAATTATATAGTCGACGTTGTTCTTTTATATATCTATTTGTTTGTTGAGTTTTAACGAATAAAACACAAGGTACATAATTTGATTTCACAAAACCTTACAAAATTATTTTACGGAAAAAATTCTCATTATTTTTGTTGTAATCTTAAACATTGTTTAACGATTAATAATATTTTAGCTTTTTATCATTTCATATATCTGTACATATTATTTTCCATAAAAATAAAACTCCTAATAGTAAATAAATAACTTTTATAATTTAAAAACAACAAATTTTAAATTTATATATTTTTAATATTCAAAAACGAACTTTTATATCTAAGTAACCCACATCGTTGCTCACGTTCCCATAACTATTTATTCTCCTACCCATCAGCCCATGGAATATATAGAGATACAGATCA
This sequence comes from Solanum peruvianum, assembly GCA_027705065.1. NCBI lineage: Eukaryota > Viridiplantae > Streptophyta > Magnoliopsida > Solanales > Solanaceae > Solanum > Solanum peruvianum. Next base: position 19,384,572 of record JAKWJD010001761.1, read on the forward strand.
AGCTAAATAAATAAATTTTTGCAAAAGATTTACTTAGATACAGATAGAAAACATCATATTAACATTAGTATATGATCAAGTTAAATAGTTGTGGATAAATGTTATATTAATGTAATCAGTTTTCCTATTATTTAGGCCTTATCTCTAATATTTTTACATAAAATCTAAAATCTAAAATATAAATAACAACAAAATTACATTCTCCTTCAATCATATCAAATCAAATTATTTCTCTTCTTCAACAACACAACAATACAATATTTTAGTAATTAATAAAGGAGAACAATTCAACCGGCCAGTGAACATGCATTCAAACACAATAAATAATCAACAAAGAGAGTGTTTAATCATATGTAAGATTATTTCTTTTTCAATTAATTGATTTTCAATGAATAAAAATTATTATTATTATCATGCAATTATAGTAATTGTTTATTTCCTTTTTACTGAGCAATCAAAATAATAATATCTTAATTCAGCAATTTTTGACTTTAAATGCACAAATCAAAATATTTACATTTTGATGTATTGTGTTTCTATTATAAAAAAGATGATGATAAATGTGATTACGGACAACATATTTTCATACTGTTATGAAATTATATGAAATTAGAAGATGAATAAAGTAGAGAGAAGTATAAAAAATTTCTTATTTATCTTGAAGTATATTCATGATTCATTGATCTTCTTTACAATGAAGGAAAATCCTTTATTGATAGGGAAAACTTAACATTGTTCTCAAGTAGGATTCCTAACCATATCCTAAAAGGACTCCACATAATTAGACATTCATTATAATACAAATTGTTTATAACACTCCCCCTTGAATGTCGGTAGATTATGTGCCTCGTTAAAACCTTACTAGATAAAACTCAATGGGAAAAAAGATCTAGTGAGGAAAAAGAGTACACATATATAATAATACGCATTATGGATCCCTCATTATAAACCTTACAAGGAAAGCTCAATGGGACAACCTTGCGAGGGAAAAAGAGTACATCGCGTATTAACTCCCCCTAATCACAACATCAATTCAGAGACTAGAATCTTCATTTTCCAAGCTTGTGCAACATCTTCTTACAACTTGTAGTTGGTAGAGACTTGGTGAATAAATCAACAATAATATTACTTGAACAGACCTCTTGCATGTCGATATCACCATTCTTGGGAGCTTATGAGTGTAGAAAAACCTTGACGAAATATGCTTTCTTCTATTTGCTTTTATAAATCTTCCCTTCTGGGTCAAAGATTTCTACATGTTCCTTACTTCAACTTCTTTAAATAAATAACCTATTGCCAAGAGTTTCAATTCTAGCCTTCAACTTGCATAATAACACTTGTATGTGCTCTAGGCATTTTGAATCTATTTAATCCATATGAGAATGATAAACAAGTTTTCCAAAAACTTGTATATGCTTTAGATTTTGAACCCATTGATATATTTTCATATCAATTTTGTTAAGTAACAACATTCAATATTAGATGTATGACATCTTCTAGTGCCTAGATTGCAAGTCAAATAAGTTTTACGCTTACCAAGATGCATCATTTCACTTTTCACTTGATAATTGTTTCTACATCAGCATGCTTTAATAGATATAGAATTCATATCCTCATAATCTTTTAACATACTCTGCACTATCGTATCAAAGATATCTTTAATGATACATCGTTTTGTTTGATTTACAATACTATATAACTTGTTAAGATCTCATCACTTTATTATTTTTAGGTAGCTATTCCTCTCATCAGATTTTATAAAGTGTTATGTCGTAGGCTCATCAGCAACACATTGTCTCCTTATTATGGGCATTTGGATTCTTTGATCTTCCCCTTTTTCAAGGATTATTTTATTTAGAATTGATTAATATATCATGCTTCATGCATGTCGTAGACTCTATCCTTAAGGAACATTCAATAAGAGTATTTACAACACTTGTGTTGCTTCTAATCTCCCCTTTATATTGGACAAACTAACATATATATCAATCTTTGGAGAATCTATCATTGTGCATCAATGTATATTGATTGATTATATACCATATATCAAACTAATCAGATGAAAAATATTTGGTCTCCGACCATAAATCAATTGAAAGAAAATTTGATCATAATTTATCGGTCTAATGCGTACAATTACTTTTGTATGCAATATCGTATATCATATCAACATATGAAGTTTTATTTTCATAAACAATGATTTTACTATTTGAGACATTTAGTGTTAAATTATCTTGAGTATTTATCAATATTATCAAAATAAATTGTCTGGACTATATATTTTGAAATTGTTCTCTTAAATCTATTATTTTTGGACAAACAATTTTGTGAATGTCAAACTGCAAGTTGACAACAAACGCACATGTGATTATCTTATTAAGACATCTTTTTATCATATTATATGATAGGAGAACGGGTTCATATTCACCTTTTATACTTTTCAGAATTTAGGGATTTAGTCCCAACTTTAGTTGATCCAATCAACTTTATCACGAGAACAAGCAACATAAAGAATTCTTGAAGAATCTTCTACTTTTTCAATGTATGTCCATTACTCAATATGTACATCTTTGGGATAACCAAATTAATAATGCCAACTAATATTATTATTAGTACTCGTAAATTTCAAGTTTACTACGTCATATGTCTTTTGCTTTAGTAAATTTCTCATTTACTATTATATGAGTAAATTTCAATTTTACTAATCCAAGAGTAATTTTCATATTTATTTCTTTTCAAATACTTCCCCCTCTAGGAGAGTCGTGATCTCATCATTGAATGAACTAATCTGAAGAAAATTGTGCATATAAATATATTATTTGTGCAAACATTTTTGCAAACATCAAGTTGCGAGATAATAGCAGGTACACATGAGACATATATATAGTAGAAACATTTATTAGGACCATTAAATATCTAAACAATCCACTAGGTGGATGACTAGGTCCACAAATATCTGTATACGTTCCTAGAACGCAGAGAATTCAATCTCAAATTTTGTTTATGATGGTCTCACAATTAGCTTGTCTTGCCAACAAGTAGTATAAGAAAATTTACTTACTTGGTCCCCAAGTATGATTCGTGACCATATCCTATAAGGACTCTACACAATTAGACATTCACTGTGATACAAATATGTTTATAACAATAATGACTATGAAGTTTTAGGGGGAATTCTAATATTGAACTTTTAGAAATAAACATTTATAATTATTATTATTATTATTTAACAATTTGCCCTTATATTTTTAATTATATTTATGTCACGACCCAAATCGGGGACGCGACTGGCACCCACATTTACCCTCCTATGTGAGCGAACCAACCCATCTACACCTTAACATTTCAATACAATATCAACAAAAGAAATGCGGAAGACTTAAACTCATTAATAAAAACAATTCATAACTATTATTATTATCCCCAAAATCTGGAAGTCATCATCACAAGAACATCTATCTCAAATTACTAAACTAGGAATGTCTAAGAACAAAAATAACTAAAAAGCTAGTCCATACCGAAAGTCAAGGCATCAAGACTTGAAGAAGAAGACCCAGTCCAAGCTAGAAGCATTAGCTCACCCTGAATTTCCGAGGTAGTGAAGACTGGCTAGATCTACTGTTGAGTTGAAGTTGACGGAACGTTTGCTGCATTACACAAATAACAAAGAAAGAAACAAACAAGTAGGGGTCAGTACAAAACACGGGTACTGAGTAAGTATCGTCGGCCAACTCGAAATAGGGAACAGTATATATCAATAATAATGTAACTCAACTACAATACTCGACATGTAGCAACAACAATATTAATTCATCAATAAATACAACCGAGTTCACACATGAGGACTCAAGCCTCAATACCATACTCATTTGGGAATTAAGTTCATTAGATTGAGTATATTCATTATCTTTCAAGATTCATTATCTTTCTTCCTCTTGTGTCGGTACGTGACACTCCGCTCCTCTATTACTATCCTGGTACCGGAACGTGGCACCCGATCCATATACTATCCTGGTGTCGGAACGTGACACTCCGATCCTCATATACTATCCTGGTACCGGAACGTGGCACCCGATCCATATACTATCCTGGTGTCGGAATGTGACACTCCGATCCTCATATACTATCCTGGTACCGGAACGTGGCACCCGATCCTCATATACTATCCTGGTACCGGAACGTGGCACCCGATCCTCTAATTCTACTAAGGCATCATCAATCTCATTATATAATATATCAAGCCTTCTTTTATACTAAGGCATCATCAATCTCATTAACAAGTGAATTAGGGTTCTTTCAAGATTTGAGATTCAATAGCTTCATCATGCTTTTTCTATCACAATTTCATAATCACAATCATGCAAGCATACAAGTAAGCATATAGAAGGGTTTACAATACTACCAACACATATCATTCGCTATTAAGAGTTTACTATAAGATAGCATAAACCATAACCTACCTCCACCGAAGAATTGATCAAACAAGCTAATCCTCAAGCTGCGTTTTCTCCTCCCTCTCGATCGATCCCTCTCTTTCTCTTTGTTCTTTCTGTTTGTTTTATTCAAACCCTCTTTCCTTTACCCTAATTATCATATAATTAAGACTAAAAGAGGACAATAGAACCCACTAATTAACTTAAGGTTACCTCTTTTAACCCCCAAGTAATTAGACTTATTAATATTAACCCTCAATCTTTATAATTAAGGAAAGAATAGTCCAAAACGACCCTTAAAACGTGTAGAGGAATCCTATTCTGCCTGGGATTTGCGCAACCTGTGACGGGCCGTCGTGCCTGCGACGGTCCGTCACGATGGTCGTCGCAGCCTCCCAAAATCCAGGTGAACTGTGACGGCCCGTCACACCAGTGACGGTCCGTCCTGCACCTCCGTCCTGACAGTCAGAAACTCGTTTCTTGTACCAAATTCTCAAAAGTTGAAGTGTTTTGCAACGGGAACTCACGACGGTTCGTCGTGGATGTGATGGCACGTCCTGCAGGTCCGTCACAATTTACAGAAAGTCGATTTTCAGTATCCAATTTCAGAATTCTAAGTATGCTGAAACGATGCACCCTCGACGGGCCGTCGTGCTTGTGACGGTCCGTCGCAGTGCCCGTGGTCTTGGCCAGTTTTTCCAGAATTAAAATCTGCTGCTCAAAACGACTAAACAGGTCGTTACAATTTAAAAGTAGGATATTTTAAAATTCAAATTAAATAATTATTGTAGAAACTAACTAATATGTCATTCAAATTTATACTAGCTATATTTGGATAACAATGAAGTTAAGCAAAAAATCTTTTTTTTTTCTAAAGCTTGATTTAGTTGTTCTAATTGTCAGAATTGAATAATTAAATATATGATTAGTTTGAAGAAGGGTAAGATAAATAAAAAGTTTAAATATAAAACAATTATTTACCGTTTATATTCACAATTCGAAATTCAAATAATTCTATAAAATAATTTTAAATAATTAAAAAATAAAATATGATAACTTCCAACAAAAAAGGGAACTACACAGCCTAGGACTACAAACCCTATTCTTTATAACCTTTTTAAACTACATACCCTAGGACTACATGTAATAGTTGATATAATTTGTTTTTCATTTTTTCTAAAAAGTTGTTTTTTTAATTTCTACTTCTAATAATATAATTTAAATAATAATAATATATTAATTCCTACTAATTTAAGCTAATTTTTAAAATTTTAGAAAATGCTCCAAAACGGAATTTAGAATTAGTAAAAATAATGAAAAAAAAAAAACTAAACTGCACCACATGCACAGTAAATCTTCTTTTCAAATTTGAATTGAGATAAATTATTTTGTTGCGACTCTACGTAAATATTTGCTCCATTACTTTATATAAATGAACATGTTAAAAGAAAAGAAAAAACACTTTTGTAACAGTTCACATACCTTTCCATTACTACACAAACCTATAATCAATAAAAATCTATGCAGATAACTTTTTATTTTATTCGTGTTTATCTTACATTTAAAAAACATGAATTATGAAAAAAAAAACCTTGAAATAACAATTTTTTATAAATATGAAATTAAGAAAATTAGGAAATAAAAAAAATCAAAATGATTGTGAATCATCAGTAAAACAAAAACTTATTCAAATTTATTTTACCTGAAGCCAACCAATTGGGAACTGATTAAATATAATATTAAACTATAAAATTATATTTATACCAAAAATAATAAAAGAGGTGTAATGACGTTCCAATATTTTACAATTAGTGGGATTGCCTTACAATTATGTAAATACTAGGGAATATGGCCGCGCTTCGCGCGGTCTTTAAAATAAAAATTAAAAGATTATTTTTTTTCCAATCCATTATATAGCTCTCTTTATTTCCAAACGTAATATTATCACTTTATTTTTGTTTACTATATATTAATTATGAAGATCGTTTTGAGATGGCGATCAAAATGAAACTTAACAAATTTAATATCTATAATCTATTAAATGATCGATAGTACATTATTAATCAATATGTCAAATGTCAATATATATTTTCTTAGTAATTTTTTTGTTTGGACAGGTAGTTAATATGTCACTTTCTACATTTTATTGGAATATCAATGAGTTTGAATCTTTATATTACAACATATACTCCGATGTACTTTTTTTCTTGAGTATATAAGAATTATATTATAAATAACTGAAAAATACTAATAAAATACATCTACACGTCTTATTATCCTTTTTCATATTGATATGATAAAACTCCTTTGAATATTTTGTTTTTCAATCGTTTTTGTTCCTTTTTCAAAAACAATTTAAATTTGTATGATTTTTGCATGAATCACATCTATTGGTATTTTAGATTCTTTAGTTGCATCTATATCAAATATAATTGTTATCATTTGTCAAATTTGTTTTTTAAGAATGTTATTCAAAATGTTATGCTATTATTAAGTTTCAATATATTCAACCTATTAACTCGTTTACTATATTTTAATCTATATCTTTTATATGAAATATAAAGATAAATAGATTCATATAGACTACGTAAAAATATTTGATAAATATTAAACATCTTCACATATTATGTGTATAGAATAATAAAATTCAAAAGTTAATTAAATTGAATACTCTAATAATATGTTTCATTTCAAATATACTTCTTGCATTCTCAAATCAATGATTGTACCTCTTTCTATATAAAATTAATACATGAACACCCTAAGATATATACTCATTACTTAGTATATTAAAATAATATAAAATTTTAATTATAATTTTGTGTTTTTTACTTTGAATGAAACGTGAAATAAGAAATAGATAAACTAAAGTGGGATTAAAAAAACAATAAATAAAATAACAAAAACATGATTCATAAAATTATACTATTTTTTTTTCAATTGTTATTTTTTATTTTGGCAAATAAATTAAATATCTTCTATCACAGGTTCATATATATATATATATATATATATATATATATATATATATATATATATATATTTAACATTTTGCTCATCATGAGTACATCAAATGTGAATTAAAATACATTAACATTTGTCTCAAAAGGGTTGTCTTACAATACACATTTATACAGATATTTATTAAGAAAAACAAATAAATTATCATAAGTTTACACATTTAAAATTTGAGAGTTATGAGGGGTTATAAAGATTATGAAAAAAAATTTAGAGCCTAAGATTCAAATTCTGTGGTCAAGAATTGATCTCTTGAACATGACTAACTAAAAAGAAAGAAAAAATCAATATACATAATTCATAAGATTTTCCTCTATCATGAGTACATCAAATAAGAATTAGAATACAATAACATTTGCTTAAAAAAGAATTGTCTTACAATGCACATTTATTTAGATATTCATTGAGAAACACAATAAATTATCATAAGTTTACACATATAAAATTTGAGAGTTATGAGGGGTTATAAAGATAATGACAAAAAATTTAAAGCCTAAGATTCAAATTCTGTGGTCAAGAATTGATCTCTTGAACATGACTAACTAAAAAGAAAGAAAAAATCAATATACATAATTCATAAGATTTTCCTCTATCATGAGTACATCAAATAAGAATTAGAATACAATAACATTTGCTTAAAAAAGGATTGTCTTACAATACACATTTATTTAGATATTCATTGAGAAACACAATAAATTATCATAAGTTTACACATTTAAAATTTGAGAGTTATGAGGAGTTAGAGATTATAAAAATATAAGTTATGAAGATAAAGAGATACATATTTCTTAGTTTAAGAAGGGAAAATTAATGAGATTAATTTTAGGGAATGCTTAATTCCAAGTTCCAATTATGTTTGTAAGATTAGTTTCTCCCTTATTTATTTAATAGGAGAAAATGAAAAGGTAAGAAACTTAAAAAGTTATTAATAACAAATATGTAATAATCATTTTTTTCATCTTCAACAACAACAACAATGAATGGAATAATCATTTTTTTGTTCAAAATAAAGAAATAAAATAAAAGAGAACAAAATAATATTAGTTGAAATCAAAATAGTACAACAATGGATCTTCAAAATGTTTGAAAATCAATTAAATTTTTATACTACTACAACTCTCTATGCAAGAATCTCCAAGATAATTAAGTTTCTTTCTTCATTTTGTTGAACTTGTACCAAATAATGTGATGAATCTTTCAAGAATATACCAATTATCTTCATTAAAGTGAAGATCATATCGTGACATCATCTTTTCTATATCTTCTTTTTTGATTACATAACTACATGATTGATGAAGAAAATGATGAAGAAAATAAAATCAAAAAATTATACTACTAAGAATATAGAGTGAAAAAATGGAAATGAACATGCAACATCTTTCACGACCCAAAACCGAGCCGCAACTGGCATCCACATTTACCCTCCTATGTGAGCGAACCAACAAATCTAACCCTTAACATTTCAATGTATATCAACAGAAAATAATGCGGAAGACTTAAACTCATTAATAAAATCAGTTCAAAAACTATTATTATCCCCAAAATCTGGAAGTCATCACCACAAGAACATCTATCCTCAAATTACTAAACTAAGAGTATCTAAGAAAACAAAAACAAGTACAAGCTAGTCCATGCCGGAAGTTCAAGGCATCAAGACTTGAAGAAGAAGATCCAGTCCAAGCTAGAAGCATTAGCTCACCCTGAAGATCCGGTGTGACGAAGACTGGCTAGAATTACTGTTGAGTTGAAGACGACGGCACGTTTGCTGCACTCCACAAATAACAAAGAAGAAAACATAAAAGTAGGGGGTCAGTACAACCACAAGTACTGAGTAGATATCATCGGCCAACTCAAAATAGAAGACAATATATATCAAGTAATATTATAAAATCAACTATGATGCTTAACATGTAGCAACAACAAGTACTAGATCATTAACATTTACCGTCAAGTTCACACATGAGGACTCAAGCCTCAATACCATACTCATTTGGGAATTGGGTTCATTAGATTGAGTATATTATTCATCTTTCAAGATTCACTATCTTTCTTCCTCTTGTGTCGGCACGTGACACTCCGCTCCCTCATTATCTTTATTCCTCTTGTGTCGGTACGTGACACTCCGGTCCCCTACTACTATGTGTCGGAACGTGACACTCCGATCCCCTACTACTATGTGTTGGAACGTGACACTCCGATCCCCTAAATCTACGTGTCGGTTCGTGACACCCGATCCCCTAAATCTACGTGTCGGTTCGTGACACCTGATCCCCTAAATCTACGTGTCGGTTCGTGACACCCGATCCCCTAAATCTACGTGTCGGTTCGTGACACCCGATCCCTTAATTCTATGTGTCGGAACGTGACACTCCGATCCCCTAATCTCATTCTATCAATTCATCAAGCCTTCTCTTATACCAAGGCATCATCATTCTCATTACTTAAGTTCATCAAGCCTTTTCTTATACTAAGGCATCATCAATCTCATTACTTTAGTTTATCAAGCCTTCTTTATTACCAAGGCATCATCATAAACAAAGAGATTAGGGTTTTTCAAGATTTGGGATTCAATAACTTCATCATCTCATATTATCACAATTATATAGTCACATTCATACAAGCATACAATTAAGCACATAGCAGGGTTTACAATACTATCAATACATATCATTCACTATTAAGAGTTCACTACGAATATCGTAAAAACCATAACCTACCTCCACCGAAGAATTGAATTCAACAAGCAAATTCCCAAGATTTGTGCTTTTCCTCTTCGATCGATTCCTCTCTCTCTCTCCTTGTTCTTTCTCTTTTTCTTATTCCAACCCTCTTTCTTTTACCCTAATTAGTATATAATTAAGTATGAAAGATGACAATAATACCCCACTAATTAACTCAAAGTTACCTCTTTTATCCCCCAAGAAATTGAGTTATTAATATAAACCCACGAAATATATAATTATGGCAGGAATAGTCCAAAACGTCCCTTTAAAACTTAACCAGAAATCCGACTCCGACTGGGATTACGCAACCTGTGACGGCCCGTCGTGCTTGCGACGGTCCGTCATGCAGGTTCGTCAGAGACTCGATTTCCTTAAGGAGTCTGTGACGGCCCGTCGTACCTACGACGGTCCGTCTTGCACTTCCGTCACGACGATCAGAGACTCGTTCCCTATACCAAATTCTCAAGAGTTGAAGTGTTTTGAAACGGGGTCTCACGACGGTTCGTCGTACCTGTGACGGTCCGTCCTGCAGGTCCGTCACAAAGTTCAGAGAGTCGATTTCAGTACTCAGATTTTAGAATTCCTAAGTGTTTAGGAACGAGACACCCTCGACGGTCCGTCGTGCCCATGACGGTCCGTCGTGGTGTCCGTCGCCTCAGCCAATTTTTCCAGAAATAAAATCAGCTGCTCAAAACGACTAAACAGGTCGTTACAATAGATACCAATTTACCCATCGTTCGTCCTCGAACGGTCAAAAGAAGAAAAACAAGGGCGAGAAGGAGTACCTGAATCTGTAAACAGATGTGGGTATTTTTCTTGCATATCTGCCTCCTTCTCCCAAGTGGCCTCTTCAACCGGTCGATTCTTCCATTGAACTTTGATGGACTCAATCTCCCTCGACCTCAACTTGCGAACTTCTCTATCTAAAATTGCAACAGGTTCCTCTTCATAAGACAAATTCTCATCAAGCAGAACAGAATCCCAACGGATGATGTAGTTTCCATCCCCATGGTACCTTTTCAACATGGACACATGAAATACCGGATGCACTCCGGACAGCCCTGGAGGCAAGGCTAACTCATAAGCCACCTCCCCTACTCGCTTTAGTACCTCAAATGGTCCGATATACCTTGGACTTAGTTTACCCCTTTTTCCGAACCGCATCACCCCTTTCATGGGTGAAACCTTCAACAAGACTTGTTCACCCTCCATGAACTCCAAGTCTCTAACCTTTCGGTCCGCATATTCCTTTTGTCTACTTTGAGCCGCTAAAAGCATTTCTTGAATAGCTCTCACCTTCTCCAAGGAATCCCTCAATAGATCAGTACCCCAAGGTCTAACCTCAAATGCATCAAACCAACCAATGGGAGACCTACACCTCCTCCCATACAATGCTTCAAATGGAGCCATGTCAATACTGGAGTGATAGCTATTATTGTATGAAAACTCCGCTAAGGGTAAGAAGTTATCCCAATGACCACCAAATTCTATCACACATGCACGAAGCATATCTTCCAACACTTGAATCGTTCGCTCAGACTGACCATCAGTCTGAGGGTGAAACGCAGTACTAAGGTCCAACCTAGTACCTAATTCCGCATGCAATGTTCTCCAAAACTTAGAAGTAAACTGCGTACCTATATCTGATATGATGGAAAGTGGAACCCCATGCAATCGAACGATTTCTGAGATGTAGATTTTGGCTAACTTCTCTGCATTGTAGGTCACCTTGACCGGAATGAAGTGAGCGGACTTAGTTAATCTGTCCACAATTACCCAAATGGAATCAAACTTACTCAATGTCTTTGGAAGACCAACCACGAAGTCCATTGCAATTCTCTCCCACTTCCATTTAGGAATGGGCATTCTCTGAAGTGTTCCTCCGGGCCTCTGGTGTTCATATGGCAACAAAATCCACAATGTCGCGCTTCATTCTACTCCACCAAAAGTGTTGTTTTAGGTCACGGTACATCTTGGTTGCACCAGGATGTATCAAATATCCGGAACTATGATCCTCTGTAAGAATAGTGTGGATCAAGTCATCAACACGAGGCACACACACTCTTCCCTTAATCCAAAAAACACCTTCTGCATCAATTATTGCTTCTTTAGCCTCTCCTTGCAACACTTTATCTCGAATTCGACCTAGTTTCTCATCATCAAACTGTTTTCCCTTGATCTTGTCAAGAAAAGAAGATCTTGCCTCTACACAAGCTAACAATCCTCCCTTCTCATTTATTTCTAACCTCATAAGGTCATTAGCAGAAATCTGAACCTCTCTAGCTAATGGGCGTCTAGAAACTTGCAAATGAGCTAGACTTCCCATGCTTCCGGCCTTTCTACTTAAAGCATCCGCCATAACATTCGCTTTTCCCGGATGATACAAGATGGTGATGTCGTAGTCCTTCAGTAGTTCCATCCATCTCCTCTGTCTCAAGTTCAAATCTTTTTGAGTAAAGACGTACTGTAGGCTACGATGGTCCGTATAGACTTCACATTTAACCCCATACAAATAGTGTCTCCATTGCTTTAGGGCAAATACTACCGCGGCCAACTCCAAATCATGGGTCGGATAGTTACGTTCATGCACCTTTAATTGCCTCGAAGCATAAGCAATCACATTCTTCTCTTGCATTAGCACTGCACCCAACCCAGAATAGGATGCATCACAATAAACAATGAAGTTCTTACCCTCTACTGGCAAGGTAAGAATTGGTGCAGTTGTCAACAAGGTCTTGAGTTTCTGAAAGCTTTCCTCACACTCATCCGACCATACAAATGGAACATTCTGCTTAGTCAAGTTCGTTAATTGGGAAGCAATAGAGGAGAATCCCTTGACAAATCGGCGGTAGTAGCTAGCTAAACCAACAAAACTCCTTAGTTCTGACACGTTTGTAGGTCTCACCCAGTTCTTCACTGTCTCAATCTTAGATGGATCCACCATCACTCCATCCTTAGAAACTACGTGTCCCAAGAAGGACACTGAATCTAGCCAAAACTCACACTTGGAAAATTTAGCATAAAGCTTCTTCTTCCTCAATAACTCTAACACCATTCTCAAATGCTCCTCATGTTCCTTCTTACTCTTCGAGTATATCAGTATATCATCAATAAATACGATCACAAAGAGATCTAGATATGGATTAAAAATCCCATTCATCAATCTCATGAAAGCAGCAGGGGCATTAGTAAGACCAAACGACATTACCACAAATTCGTAGTGCCCATACCTAGTTCGAAAAGCAGTCTTTGGCACATCCGTTTTTCGTATTTTCAATTGATGATAACCGGATCTCAAGTCAATTTTAGAGAAGACACAAGCACCTTGTAACTGATCGAACAAGTCATCAATGCGAGGAATGGGATACTTGTTCTTGATAGTTACCTTGTTCAACTGCCGGTAGTCTATGCACATCCGAAATCTCCCATCCTTCTTCTTCACAAATAATACCGGAGCACCCCAAGGAGATGCACTTGGTCTAATAAGCCTTTGCTCAACAACTCTTGAAGTTGTGCCTTTAACTCTCTTAACTCCGCGGGAGCCATTCTATAAGGGGGTATAGAAATGGGGCGAGTACCCGGTTCAAGATCAATACAGAAGTCAATATCCCTGTCCGGTAGCATACCAGGAAGATCTGCAGGGAACACATCCAAAAACTCACGGACTACCGAAACCGACTCAATCGAAGGTACTTGGGTAGTGTCATCCTTGAGGTGTGCCAAGAAAGCTAAGCAACCCTTACTAACCATCTTCTTAGCACGAAGAAAGGAGACAATACGAACCGGATTGGAAGTGTAGTCGCCCTCCCACACTAACGGGTCTGTCCCAGGCTTGGCTAACGTCACCGTTTTAGCATTACAATCCAAGATCGCAAAATTCGGAGAAAGCCAAGTCATACCCAGAATCACATCAAAGTCAACCATTTCTAAGATAACCAAATCTACATAAGTGTTGCTCCCCACAAAATTCACCAAACAAGACCTATATACCTTTTAAACTATCACAGACTCACCCACCGGAGTAGAAACACGAATGGGCATGTCAAGTAATTCACAATGTAAATTTAGACCATTAGCAAATGAGGAAGATACATAAGAAAATGTGGATCCGGGATCAAACAATACAGAAGCCATGCAATCACAAACCAAAAGATTACCTGTGATGACAGCATCCGATGCCTCCGCTTCAGACCGCCCAGGGAAAGCGTAACAATGGGCCCTATCGTTTGTCTGTCCGTTGCCCCTACCATGTTGTGTTGTAGTGGCTCCGTTTTGCCCATCACCTCTGCCGTTTTGGTGACCGCCATTACCTCGACCACCACGTCCTCCAGAATAACGGCCTCTACCATGACCACCTCTACCCCTAGCTATCGGGGGTCTATAACTCTGTTTCAGGCAATTCCTCCTAATATGCCCAGTCTCCCCACATCCATAACACTCTCTAGAGTCAAGCATAGGTCTCTCAGAGAGGTGTTGACCGGTCTGAGGTGGACCCCCAACTACAGTCTGTAGTGAAGACTGAACGGGTCAAACTGAGTAACCTCCGGAACCCTGTCCTCTAGTGTAAGAACCATTCAACTCGCCTCCCTTTCGAAACCTTTTTGATGTCGATGTCGTGGTGAAGTCATCTGGCTTCACTCCTTCCACCTCTATCACGAAGTCTACCACTTCTTGGAAGGATTTTGCCGTAGCCGCTACCTGTAAGGCTGAAATCCGCAATTCTGACCTCAACCCCTTCACAAACCGGCGAATCCGCTCTTGTGGACTGAAACAAAGTTGGGTGGCATACGTGGATAATGCCCGAAACGTAGCCTTGTATGCATTAACTGACATCCTACCTTGTTCTAGGCTCAAGAACTCATCTCTTTTCCTATCCCTCAAAGTCCGGGGGATATACTTCTCCATAAACAAACTAGAGAAGGATGCCCAAGTCATAGGTGTGGCCTCTGTCGGTTGACACTCAACATGTGATCGCCACCATATTTTGGCGTTCCCTTGAAACTGATAACTCACGAACTCAACACCGAACCGTTCTACTATACCCATCTTGTGTAGTAGCTCATGACAGTCAACCAGAAAATCGTAAGCATCCTCAAATTCAGCACCCTTGAAGACTGGAGGTTTCAATTTCAAGAACTTACTGAAAAGTTCATGCTGATCATTTGTCATTATAGGCCCAGTAGTCAGACGTGGAAACGTGCCTATGTCCAATGGGGCATCCATACGAGGAGCCATAGTAGCCGCATGTCGTATCTCTGAAACCGGAGGTGTTGGTGCAGAAACCACTGGAGGTGCCTGACCCTGATCAGATAACCCGCTAAGATAAGCAAGAACCTGATTGATCATCTCTGGGGTAGGTTGGGGTGGCAATTCCTCATTTTGCACTTGTTCACTCTCCCCTTCCTCACCCTCTCTTATCACTTCCTCAGTCGGTGGAGGAGTCACCGCCCTAGTACCAGATGGGCTAGGTGCTCGTCCTCTTCCTCTAGAGGACGTCCTCCCACGACCTCTACCACGGCCTCTTACCACTTATCCCCCTCGAGCTACAACCCTAGTGGCTGGCTCAGACGCATCCTGTCTTGCCGTTGTCGCTGCTGGCGCGGTCGTTGCTCTAGTTCTAACCATCTGCGAAAATAGAGTGAAGATGGTCAGATACCAATTCGTATCGCCTAGATACCAATTGGACTCAAGTAGTAGCACGAAAGAAAGAAAGAAAGAGTGGAATTTTTCCTAAAGTCTTATAGCCTCTCAAGGAAAAGTAAAGGCGTCCCCCTACCGTTCCTTAAGACTCTACTAGACCTGTTCTTGTGTGATGAGACCAACGAACCTAATGCTCTGATACCAAGTTTGTCACGACCCAAAACTGAGCCGCAACTGGCACCCACATTTACCCTCCTATGTGAGCGAACCAACCAATCTAACCCTTAACATTTCATTGTATATCAACAGAAAATAATGCGGAAGACTTAAACTCATTAATAAAATCAGTTCAAAAACTATTATTATCCACAAAATCTGGAAGTCATCACCACAAGAACATCTATCCTCAAATTACTAAACTAAGAGTATCTAAGAAAACAAAAACAAGTACAAGCTAGTCCATGCCGGAAGTTCAAGGCATCAAGACTTGAAGAAGAAGATCCAGTCCAAGCTAGAAGCATTAGCTCACCCTGAAGATCCGGTGTGACGAAGACTGGCTAGAATTACTGTTGAGTTGAAGACGACGGCACGTTTGCTGCACTCCACAAATAACAAAGAAGAAAACATAAAAGTAGGGGGTCAGTACAACCACAAGTACTGAGTAGATATCATCGGCCAACTCAAAATAGAAGACAATATATATCAAGTAATATTATAAAATCAACTATGATGCTGAACATGTAGCAACAACAAGTACTAGATCATTAACATTTACCGTCAAGTTCACACATGAGGACTCAAGCCTCAATACCATACTCATTTGGGAATTGGGTTCATTAGATTGAGTATATTATTCATCTTTCAAGATTCATTATCTTTCTTCCTCTTGTGTAGGCACGTGACACTCCACTCCCTCATTATCTTTATTCCTCTTGTGTCGGTACGTGACACTCCGGTCCCCTACTACTATGTGTCAGAACGTGACACTCCAATCCCCTACTACTATGTGTCGGAACGTGACACTCCGATCCCCTAAATCTACGTGTCGGTTCGTGACACCCGATCCCCTAAATCTACGTGTCGGTTCGTGACACCCGATCCCCTAAATCTACGTGTCGGTTTGTGACACCCGATCCCTTAAATCTACGTGTCGGTTCGTGACACCCGATCTCTTAATTCTATGTGTCGGAACGTGACACTCCGATCCCCTAATCTCATTCTATCAATTCATCAAGCCTTCTCTTATACCAAGGCATCATCATTCTCATTACTTTAGTTCATCAAGCCTTTTCTTATACTAAGGCATCATCAATCTCATTACTTTAGTTTATCAAGCCTTCTTTATTACCAAGGCATCATCATTAACAAAGAGATTAGGGTTTTTCAAGATTTGGGATTCAATAACTTCATCATGCTCATATTATCACAATTATATAGTCACATTCATACAAGCATACAATTAAGCACATAGCAGGGTTTACAATACTATCAATACATATCATTCACTATTAAGAGTTCACTACGAATATCGTAAAAACCATAACCTACCTCCACCGAAGAATTGAATTCAACAAGCGAATTCCCAAGCTTTGTGCTTTTCCTCTTCGATCGATTCCTCTCTCTCTCTCTCCTTGTTCTTTCTCTTTTTCTTATTCCAACCCTCTTTCTTTTACCCTAATTAGTATATAATTAAGTATGAAAGATGACAATAATACCCCACTAATTAACTCAAAGTTACCTCTTTTATCCCCCAAGAAATTGAGTTATTAATATAAACCCACGAAATATATAATTATGGCAGGAATAGTCCAAAACGTCCCTTTAAAACTTAACCAGAAATCCGACTCCGACTGGGATTACGCAACCTGTGACGGCCCGTCGTGGTTGCGACGGTCCGTCATGCAGGTTCGTCAGAGACTCGATTTCCTTAAGGAGTCTGTGACGGCCCGTCGTACCTACGACGGTCCGTCCTGCACTTCCGTCACGACGATCAGAGACTCGTTCCCTGTACCAAATTCTCAAGAGTTGAAGTGTTTTGAAACGGGGGCTCACGACGGTTCGTCGTACCTGTGACGGTCCGTCCTGCAGGTCCGTCACAAAGTTCAGAGAGTCGATTTCAGTACTCAGATTTCAGAATTCCTAAGTGTTTTGGAACGAGACACCCACGACGGTCCTTCGTGCCCATGACGGTCCGTCGTGGTGTCCGTCGCCTCAGCCAATTTTTCCAGAAATGAAATCAGCTGCTCAAAACGACTAAACAGGTCGTTACAACATCTCTATATATGATTGGTATTTATAGATAAAATAAGTCATAAAATGGGTTAAAAGGAAATCGAAAAGACATGCTATTTAAGTAGAGAATATCAATAGATGGGTTTTTTTGTAACTCATTTCATATGATTACAATATTAAATATGATTGAATTTTATAATTAATAAAAAAATATTTTATGAAAAGAATTAAAAAAAAAAAGAAAAGAAAGAAGAAACAAAAGGAAAAATTTAATACTAAAAATAAGATTTATTCATTTATTTTGTTATTGATTACTAATATGATAGACCACATCATATATTTTAAGGGGTAACAATATACAGTAGATATAAAAAGAAATGTATCATAGATAGTATACTTTTTATTCAATCATGGCAAAATTTAAAATATTAATTAGCTATAAATTGACGTATATATAAATAATAAAAATAATGTGCATCTTTTCATCTTCAACGACAACAACAATGAATAGAATATTCATTTTTTGTTCAAATCAAAGAAATAAAATAAAAGAGAATAGAATAATATTAATTGGAATCAAAATAATACAACAATGAATTTCAAAATGTTTAGAAATCATTCAAACTTTTATAATACTATGACTCTATCTTCCGGAATCTCCAAGATAATTATGCTTCCTTCTTCATTTTGTTAAACTTATACCAAATAATGTGATGAATCCTTGAAGAATATATCTATGATCTTCATCAAAGTGAAGGTCATATTGTGACATCATCTTTTTTATGTCTTCTTTTTATTATGTACATGATTGATGAATGAAAAGACGAAGAAAAGAAAATTAAAAACCTATACTACTAAAAAGAAAGAATGAAAATATGAAAATGAACATTCAACATCTCTATAGATGATAGGTATTTATAGATTGGATAAGCCATAAAAACAATTAGAAGGAAATTGAAAAGACATGCAATTTAAGTGAGAATATCAATAGATGGAGGTTTTTTTGTAACTCATTATATATAATTACAATAATAAATATACTTGAATTTTTTTAATTAATAAATAAATTATTTCATGAAAAGAAAGAAGAAAAATTGTCAAAAAAGAGAAAAAAAAAAAAAGAAAAAGGGATGGAGGCCATAGAGAGGTGCCACATCACCTTTTCTATGGTCCTCATTTATATATATATATTGATTTTTGTGTTTTACTTCCTCGGTCCATAATTATTTGTCATGTTAAGGTAATGCACACCCTTTAAGAAAATTTAATACAATGTGTAGTTTGACTAATATAATTCTATCAAGAATATCAAAAGTCTACCTAACTTTTTAATTAGACTACATTTTCATTAAGGGCAAATTTGGGAAAAAATGATTAATTGTTTCTTGATTATTTGAATTGATAATTAATTTTTGACATCTATTTTTAGTATACCTACAAAATAATTGTGGACGGACAGAGTAATTTTGTGCTATGGATGGAGTATTAGTTCCTAAAATATAGGTAAGCGATTAAATATGTTTTTTCAAAAAAATAACTATTTAAAACAAAAAAAGAAACCAACACTATATATCGAAATCAATGATGAAGTTTATATTTTTCTTGGCCTATTTTTAATCACATTTAAAAGAAAATTCAATCACTTTTAACTATTTACTAATCATTGATATTTGTTTATAATTATTCAACTAGTATTTATTTGCGTATTAGTTTTTAAATAAATCCCTTCATAAATTTTATCTAAATTAATACGTTAAAGAAATATTTACATAAAGATAATTACTTCAAAATCTAATTATTGTACATGTATAAAGAGCAAATAATTAGGGAACAAATACTTTATATATATATATATATATATATATATATATATATATATATATATATATATATATATATATATATTATAGAAAAAGCTTATTCAAAATGGCAACTTAATGTCAGTAAATTTTAATTTGAGGATATATTTGACATTTCAAGCATTTAGTAAGACGTGTCTTTTATCCTAAAACCAAATGGACACGTAGTCCATCACTTTCAAGTCAAGTTTTATCTTCCTCCAGAAAGAAAAAATCCCTACAGCTTCTACACCTTTCCACTAGAACTAGAATAGTCAGGATATTGTTTTTCCTCTTCATCACACAACACAAATCATAGTTGAAAGAACGAAAATTATCCGAAAGTAGAGGAGAAAGTTGGAAAAGGGGGCTATTGTTGCT
Source organism: Solanum peruvianum (assembly GCA_027705065.1). NCBI lineage: Eukaryota > Viridiplantae > Streptophyta > Magnoliopsida > Solanales > Solanaceae > Solanum > Solanum peruvianum. The sequence goes on from JAKWJD010001761.1 coordinate 19,404,837, forward strand.
TCCTCTCTTTAATGTCTGTAATTCCTTCTTTATTATGTGAAAAATAAATAAAAATTCGATAGCCCCTTTCACATTTAAACATCTTAAGAGCGATCCCTTAATCTTTGATTATTCTATAGAACTTTCAATCCTAAAGTGCGGAACATCAGTAATAGTACTACTAATAATAATTGTTGCGAAAATTTCAATGCTATTATGACTATTTTCTTCTTTCTCTCACCAAATTGATAGTGGAGGAGAAATTTGACAAGTATCTTGGTTGGTTAACTTGGAGGAAAAGTGACCCTGCAACTGGTGCTTGCAGCCATTGAGGTGATTCCAGTCACTCTTGCCGAGTTGTAAGTATTACAGATCTGAGCCTCAATGTTTCATTTGCTACTATAAATTTCTTTGAACATTACAGTTGTTGAATTCATAGGTTGATAAACACATGAGAATCTTTCCATTAAAGGAAAAAGACTTATCTTAGATTCAGAGCCAAAATAATGAGGATTGTAGAGAGTAACGGGGAAAACTTCAAAGGTATGTTGCTCCTCTCTCTGCAATGCCCGTGATTTCAATTCTTGTTGTGATAAATATAAATTCAATTGATATTTAAGTTCTTCAACTACCAAACCGTCCCTTAATCTTAGCTTGCTCTGTCAAAAAATTCTCAAACCCAAACAGAGATCAATCTCATTAGTAGTAATTACTAATAATAATTGGTGTGAAAATTCTGAGGCTATAATGATAATTTTCTTTTTTCTCTGAGAAAATCAATAGTGTACAAAAAATTGGATACATATCTTGGTCGAGAAATTCAAATGGCAGATTACCCTTTAATTTATGCTTGAAGCCATAGCAGGCGATCCCATACTCTTTTGCTGTATCACAAGTATTATAAATATTAACTTCAATGTTTAATTTGCTTTGGATCGATTGAAAATCCCATCTTCACCTGCACAAAGTAGAGTTGATATAACCTAAATGTCTGTTGAAATGATTTAACTATTAACAATTTGTATAGTGCAACTTGTGATTGAGTTCATAAATGTTCTTTACTTATAGTTTTTCAAAGATTTATTACGTATATGTTTGTGAATTGCAGAAATAATATATTGTAGGATTGAAAGAGAAAATATTAATACACACCAATCCATTGGGAAAGAATATAAATTATAATATATGTTAATTTTTCCGTCGTGATTAAAGATATTTGTTTGAGAGTTCCGACTTCATATATTTCTTGATCTTTTTTTATGCCTTCTTAATATGTTTCTCCTTTGCCTACAAAAACAATTGAAAGCAACTCTTTCATATTATGTTTGTACTTCAAATTAAAATGAGTAAAAGGTGAAAATAGATGATGTGTGGAGAAATGATCCTCTGCTTTTTGTTATCTTTCAGACATCTTCATTCTGAAGAAGAACATGGGAGAATGCTTGCAATACTATTGTTATGATTCTGAACATTTTGAGCCGGTATACTTGTCTTTTATTTTTTTATGTTTCCTACATATGTATAGAAGACAAATCTCATGTAAGATATTTAGCTTGGTAGTTTTTTATTAGTTGAGCTTGTCATTTTCAATCACTAATTTTCTATTGAGATCAGTAATTTTGTGTTGGATTTTTAAAAAGGTGTGAATGGAAAATGAAGAGTTGCAACTTTTATGAAGAGTTGTAACTTTTATGAAATGTTGCGACTTTGATGAAAAGTCGCAATTTTTATGAAAAGTTGTGACTTTTATGAAAGGTGAAAGATTGTGACTTTTCCAAAGGTTTGTGACCTTTCCGGTAAGGCACAATAAGACCCTTTCCGCACTACCCTTTGTTTTCTATAAATTGAGGGATTTCCTCTCATTTTAAAATAGAATTCATGGACTTCTTCTTCAACTACTAAAACTATTATTCTAAGTGTACTTTACTGCCGTTGAGTCGTTCGCTGACACCGGAGTTTTTGGTATCTATACTCTGGTGATTGAGATCATTTTACCCTGGGAGGTCATATTCCAAATCAAATATCGGATACTAGAGGGGAATAATTTCCTTAAGGGGACACTGTGAATTCAGTGGACTTGATCTTTTTCCTATTAAAATTTTTCCAGATTCTGGTACGTGTTTTACAAACTTTAGATTTGTGAATTAATTTTAGTTCTTCTCTTCTTTTGTTCTTCACTGGTTCATTAAACTTGATAACTTCGTGTTTCTGCAAAGTTTGTTGGAATCAGTTTGATTCTTTAGACACATATTAACAACAATTCTTCTTTAAGAAAAATATTTCGTATATTTTTTTTAAAATCTATTTCTGATTCTAGTTTCGCTACTAGTTTTAATTTTCTAGTTGTGAAAATGTTCTTAAACTTTGTTTTCTTACAAAGATGTTCAAAGTTTTGTTCTAAGTATGTTTGGAATACAAGATGAACAACAATCTTAAGGAAATTATTGTACTGTTAGTATTTTTTTTGTATTCTACTGATTTAGAGAATCTGATCATGGAAGTAGATGATAAATGCATTACTTCTCCATAATTCATTGCTTTGTTTATCAAGGTCGAAGTGAGAATGTAACAGAAATTTTTATGGTATTCTGTTTAAGATTACCAGGTAACCTTCTTATTAAATTATCTAAGGAGGAAAATAACTTCAAAGAGTTTTCATCTTTGATTTTTTTTACCATGTGTATCTTTGGAAAAAGATCTGCAAACCATATGTTTGTGGAATGAATTTTATTTCGCAAATATTGTTGCTTTTAAAATTCTTTAGTTTGCAAAAAATGAGATAGGCATATTTTTGTTTGATAAAATAGTATGTCAAAATGTTATAGTTGGAAGACTATTTGATAAGAAAAACATTTCTATGTGATAAAGAATATGTTATTTTGTTTGGGGGGAAAAAAAGACTTTTGTAGTTTTGCTCCATGAGAAATGTTAGTGTGTCTGATTTTTGTAGACTAAAAATTTTTGTGGATTTATACTCTGTATAAATTGGACTATGCAATTGGTTTGAAGAATATGAAAAATTCACATAATAAGTTACTGTTGTACTTTTGATTTTCTACAAACTTCAATGTAATGTAGAAATAAATTGTACAATATTTTTTTTGTCCTTATTGTTAGTATTTAAAATACTAAGTGGTATGTTTATTTATGATAGAGGAAAAATACAGTGACTTAGAATTTGTGATTTTGTGTCTCTATTGAATGAACTTTGACATTGTGTAAAAATTGTCAAATAGAATTGCAGCACTATAATTCTTTTGTAGAATAATGTTTTCAACATTAAAATATGTGAGAAAACTATTTTCAAATACTTGAAAAATACTTTTGAGGTCACATTTGAAATGCGGGGGTTATTTGCTTATGATTAGACTTGGTGTCTAATTTAACTGTGGAACAAAAGATATGAAATTCAATGATACTTTTGTATTATGTTATACCCACAAACTTCTTGGAGTATATTTGGTATTTTGGTTGTTGAGTTTCTCTATTAATAGTATATAGTGTGACTAGTATGAAACATCCAATATATATATATATACTTGTTCAAAATAATTGTGTTCTTTTATGAAAAAATTCACTTAAAATGTTGTGATTTTTCATGAAAAGATATGTCTATTATAATAAAAGTATTTGCATAGACATGAATATTGGTGAATAGTCATTTGTTATGTTTTTGTAAAAATAACAGTTGGACTATATTGTCTTTATTGAACCCGATGAAACTTTGTTCATATGTAGTTCTATAACAATCATATTGAAAGTTATGGAAATGTCCTTCTGAAATGGATATTTGACACTCTAAACAATGTTTGTATCACACAAAATTGTACGAAATAGGAACAAAATATTAGTAGGAAAAAGCTACCTCGCGAAGAGCTTTTCAAAATCAATGTTTTTATTTGTTCTTACTTGCTTGAGTCAATGTTTGTGACTTGAATACTTGGGGCATGTCAATTACAAAACCTTGTAAGAAAAACTGATCAACTTAGAAGTTTTGCCTAACTTTGAGTGCAATAAATAAAAATTTCAAGTTTTTTTTGGAATCTAAGTATGTTGAGCATTCTTATAAATCTGTTGAAAGGAATTCTAATCTCTTAGAATTGATTTACACTGACATTTATGATATGAAGTTAACACCATTTCATGGTGGGAAAAAGTATTTGTTACTTTTATTGAGAATTGCATTAGAAATGACAATGTCTATTTGCTAGGATGAAGCAATAGAAATGTCTAGACAATGTCATATCGAAGTTGAAAATCAGTGTGAAAAAATATATAAGAAGTGATAAGAATGGAGAGTATAAATCTCATTGTGCAGAAATATGTTTGGAAAGTGAAATATCAAACTACTGTCATATTCACCTCAATCTAATGAAAAACCGAACATTGATAGAAATGATGGATGCATTATTTATAAGTTCAGGTTTACACAAAACTTGTGTAGAGGAACTGTCCTTACTGCAAAAGGGATCAACAAAAAGTTTTGTCCTTTTAGAAAGAAAGCGATTTTGTTTGATCAGAATACAATCTTTTCCATATGAGAAGTGGAAAGAAAGGAAATCCAACTTGAAATATTTCAAAGTGTGGGGTATCTAGTCAAAGTTCAAGATCCTATTCCTAAAAGAATTAAAATAGGACCTATGACTGTGGACTGTAAAATTAGATTTGAGTAGTCTAGAGAAGGGTCTAAAAGGCCTAGGAAATGAAAATGATAATGTACTTAATTAAGAGATTCAAAGGCTTAGTAAAATGTTAAAGGACATTTACTTCCTTCGAATATGATTTTGTAACATTTTCTGTGTCGTCCGTAGACTCATCCTTTGGAAAGATGGTGTCAATAAACAATATTGAAATTTAATTGATCTTCTTCTAAAAAATAAACCTTTGGGTTCAAAATGAATCTTTAGAAGGAAAAATAACAGTTGATGGAACTGTTGAAAAATATAAAGCAAGACTTTGTGTCAAGGTCTTTAGAAAAAAAATAATAAGATTTTGATCTTGTCGATATATATACTCGTTAGTAATTAGATTTACATCCATTCAAATGCAAAAATTATTACTGTGGTATATGACCTCCAAATTCATCAAATGAATGTGAAAAGAACTTTCTTAAGTGTAGAATTGGAGGAAGAAATTTACATGGAACAACCCGAGGATTTTGTGGTACCTGGTAAATAAAAGAAAGTATGTGAACTTGTAAAGTCACATTATGGAAGCACCAAAACAATGACATAATTCAATCAAACCATGTCGGCAAATGGATTGAAGAATGATGGAAGTGATAAATATGTTCACATTAAAATCATAAGGTCATTGTTTGTTTGTATATTTGTGATATGTTGATCATCAATAGAGACACTAATGACATAAATGCTACTAAACGGATGCTATAAAGCAAGTGGAATGAAAATTATTGGAGTTGCTAATGCGATCTTAGATATAAGAATTCGTAGAACTCCATAATGTTTAGTATTTTCACGGTCTCATTGCATTGAAAAGGTACTTAACTAGTTCGAATATTTGAATGTCAATATTGTCAAGTGTCCAATAAATGTGAGTTTTGCATTTCAAAAGAGTGAAAACAAAAGTGACTCACAATTGGATTGTGCTAGATTTTTGGGAAGCATGATGCATATCATATAGTGTGTGCGATCAGATATAACATTTGCTATTTTAAACTGTGTCCGTTCACAAGTGATCCCAAATAAATTTATTAGATGACAATAAATAGAGTTTTGGAGTATTTAAACTAATACTTAAAACTATGTCTTGCATTATAACAATATCCAACAATATTGAATGATATAGTGATGCAAATTGAATCATCGGAAGAATGAAGTAAAATTCACGAGTGGATATGTATTTACTATTGGTAGAGGAGCAGTCTCTTAGAAATATTTCAAAAGAGACATGTATAGCTAGCTCTACAATGATCTTTGAGCTAGGTGCTCTGTCATGACCCAAAAACCGAGCCACGACTGGCACCCACATTTACCCTCTTATGTGAGCGAACCAACCAATCTAACCCTTAACATTTCAATGTATATCAACAGAAAGTAATGCGGAAGACTTAAACTCATTAATAAAACCAATTTAATAACTTCTAAAATTCAACATCTATTATTCCCCAAAATCTGGAAGTCACCACCACAAGAACATCTATAATCAAATGACTAAACTAAGAGTATTCTAAAAGCTAAAACAAGTAAAAGCTAGTCCATGCCAGAAACTTCAAGGCATCAAGACATGATGAAGAAGATCCAGTCCAAGCTAGAAGCATTAGCTCACCCTGAAGATCCAGTGTGACGAAGACTGGCTAGAATTGCGGTTGAGTTGAAGATGACGGTACGTTTGCTGCACTCCCCAAATAACAAAGAAGAAAACATAAAAGTAGGGGTCAGTACAAAACACGGGTACTGAGTAGATATCATCGGCCAACTCAAAATAGAGAACAATATATATCAAGTAATATCATAAATCAACTATGATACTCAACATGTAGCAACAACAAGTATTATATCATTAACAATTACCGTCAAGTTCACACATGAGGACTCAAGCCTCAATACCATACTCATTTGGGAATTATGTTCATTAGATTGAGTATATTAGCATCTTTGAAGATTCATTATCTTTATTTCTCTCGTGTCGGTACGTGACACTCCGCTCCCTCATATTCTTTATTCCTCTTGTGTCGGTACGTGACACTCTGATCCCCTACTACTATGTGTCGGAACGTACGTGTCGGTTCCTGACACTCGATCCCCTAAATCTACGTGTTGGTTCGTGACACCCAATCCCCTTAATCTACGTGTCGGTTTGTGACACCCGATCCCCTTAATCTACGTGTCGGTTCGTGACACCCGATCCCCTAAATCTACGTGTCGGTTCGTGACACCCGGTCCCCCTAATACTACATGTCGGTTCGTGACACCCGATCCCTTAATTCTATGTGTCGGAACGTGACACTCCGATCCAATAATCTCATTCTATCAATTCATCAAGCCTTCTCTTATACCAAGGCATCATCATTCTCATTACTTTAGTCCCTCAAGCCTTTTCTTATATTAAGGCATCATCAATCTCATTACTTTTAGTTCATCAAGCCTTCTCTCATACCAAGGCATTATCATTAACAAAGAGATTAGGTTTTTGCAAGATTTGGGATTTCAATAACTTCATCATGCTTATATAATCACAAATATATAATCGTATCATGCAAGCATACAATTAAGCACATAGCAGGGTTTACAATACTATCAATACATAACATTCACTATTAAGAGTTTACTACGAATAGCATGAAATAACCATAACCTACCTCCACCGAAGATTAGTGATCAAGCAAGAATTTTCCCAAAGCCTTGTGTTTTCCTCTTCGTTTCTCCTCTCTCGTTCGATCCCCTCTCTCTCTTTGTTCTTTCTATTTTCTTTATTCAGACCCCCTTTCTTTTACCCAAATTAGCATGTAATTAAGAATAAAAGATGGCAATAATAACCCACTAATTAACTTAAGGTTACCTCTTTTAACCCCCAAGTAATTAGACTTATTAACCTTAAACCTCTAACTTTATAATTAAAGTAGGAATAGTCCAAAACGTCCCTTAAAACGTGTAAAGAAATCCGACCCAGACTGGGATTACGCAACCTGTGACGGCCCGTCGTGCCTGCGACGGTCCGTCATGCAGGTTCGTCAGGGACTCAATTTCCTTAAAGAGCTCACGACGGCCCGTCGTGCCTACGACGGTCCGTCCTGCAGGTCCGTCACAACGTTCAGAGAATCGTTCCCTGTACCAACTTTTCAAGAGTTGAAGTGTTTTGAGACGAGAGCTTACGACGGTTCGTCGTACCTGTGACGGTCTGTCACAGAGTTCAGAGAGTCGATTTCAGTACCCAATTTCAGAATTTCTAAGTGTTTTGAAACGAGACCCTGCGACGATCCGTCGTGCCCATGACGGTCCGTCGTGGGGTCCGTCGTCTCAGCCAGTTTTCCAGAAATAAAATCTGCTGCTCAAAACGACTAAACAGGTCGTTACATGCTCTAGATAAGGTCGGTGAATAAGTTAAAAGACTACGGAATTTCTTGATAGATATTCTATTTTTGCCCAAACCATTGGCATTAGTATGCATACACTTTCATAGTCAAGATGCAATAGGTAGGGCATGGAGCATGATGTATAACGGAAAGTCTCTTCATATACGACATAGACATGATACTGTCAGAAAACTACTCTCTAGTGGAATTATCAGAATTGACTATGTAAAGTCAAAGGATAATGTGTCGGATCCACTTACAAAAAGGCCTAACTAGAGAGAAAGTTAAAAGATCATCTAAGAGAATGAATTTACGGCTTAGGACAAGTCATCATGGCGGTAACTCTATCTAGCAGACTGGAGATCCCAAGAGCTAGATTCAAGGAGAAAAACAAAGTTGTGAATGACGGTTCGACATTGTCAATAAACTCAATTCATTCTCATGATGAAGACAATGCTCAGGGACAAGGATACAACATTAAGGCTTGTTAATGAGTTAATAAAGCTTAATGGTTGTAATGATTTTCTAAGTTTGGTAGAGTTGACCAAATAGTGTATCTACGCGATAACACGATTAGGAATCACCTATGTGAGTGTGAAGTGTAAGCCGCTTCAAAGAAGATGATTGTCAAAACCCATCTCTCTATACACTCATGAAACAAGGAGGTGTTCATGGATAAAACGAACATAACCGTAAGAACCATAAACGGTAAAGGTTTAATTGTGTGACATATGGTTGTCTAGTTATACACCAAAGTTCAACGGTTCAAAGATATCGCATCTACCGATTGACCGAGTATATCCGACATATGTTCACTACGGAAAGTCCAAGGGGAAACCTACTTATCCAGATGCAATTAATTCTTGCTTGTAAAAGTACACATACTTGTTCGTTTCTTTGTCATCGAGTCATTCCCCATTCATGCGGGGGATTGTTGGATTTTAAAAAAGGTGTGAATGGAAAATGAAGAGTTGCGACTTTTATGAAGAGTTGCGACTTTGATGAAAAGTTGCAATTTTTATGAAAATTTGTGACTTTTATGAAAGGTGAAAGATTGTGACTTTTCCAAAGGTTTGTGACCTTTCCGGTAAGGCACAATAAGACCCTTTTCGCACTACCCTTTGTTTTCTATAAATTGAGGGATTTCCTCTCATTTTAAAATAGAATTCATGGACTTCTTCTTCAACTACTAAATCTAGTATTCTAAGTGTACTTTACTGCCGTTGAGTCGTTCGCTGACACCGGAGTTTTTGGTATCTATACTCTGGTGATTGAGATCATTTTACCCTGGGAGGTCATATTCCAAATCAAATCTCGGATACTAGAGGGGAATAATTTCCTTAAGGGGACACTGTGAATTCAGTGGACTTGATCTTTTTCCTATTAAAATTTTTCCAGATTCTGGTACGTGTTTTACAAACTTTAGATTTGTGAATTAATTTCAGTTCTTCTCTTCTTTTGTTCTTCACTTGTTCATTAAACTTGATAACTTAGTGTTTCTGCAAAGTTTGTTGGAATCAGTTTTATTCATTAGACACATATTAACAACAATTCTTCTTTAAGAAAAATATTTCGTATATTTTTTTAAAAATCTATTTCTGATTCTAGTTTCGCTACTAGTTTTGATTTTCTAGTAGTGAAAATGTTCTTAAACTTTGCTTTCTTACAAAGATGTTCAAAGTTTTGTTCCAAGTATGTTTGGAATACAATATGAACAACATTTTGTTGCCTTAAATTCTTTGTATTCCTTCTTAGATTATTCTCAATACTAAAAAAATTCAACTAGAGTACTTTAAGAAGGGTCGTTGAATGAGTTACAACTTTGATGAATTCCAAAAACTAATTTTGAAGGCATTTTTATTTCCACAATCCTTATTTGATCACAAGAATTGTTAACTAGCCAACATTCATTCTGGTAATATAGTCGGTCCAAATATCAATTTATTTGGCTGAATAATTCTTGAAGGTTTGTTATCTCCTCAGGTATTTCTATTAGTTTTATGATTTTGTGGAGTTTAAGTTGCGTTTCATTGTTGCGCGTTGCTTGATCTCTGTGTCTTAAATAGGTTAGGAAACCTGATGCTAAACCCCTACGAATAATCAAAGAATATCCTGTCTACATGCACATTCTTCTTTCAAGTTCTTGATTACATTGATCGGTGATTATTTCTTATACAATATTCATTAGGTATTGATATTCTATAAAGTTATTGTTAGCTTGAGTTAGCCAAGTTGCTTTAAACTAATTGTTTGAATGACACAAGGTATAATCTTGCAGTTAGACCGTTTATACAAGACCCTAACTCTATGAATGACACAAGGAAAAATCTTACAGCTATACCGTTCATAAAAGAGGCTAACTATTTGAATGACACAAGGTAAAAATGTTGCAGCTATACTATTGATATGACCTACAAAGTCTTGCATCAAATATTGCAGATAGATAAAATTTTCTTTTCCCCATGCACAAGCTTGAGAGGAGATTTCTCTTTTCAGTTACTCTTTGTGCGCATTATAGTGAACTTTATATATGTTACTGAAATCATTATTTCATCATAACTAAGAATGTGTTACAAAAGAATAGTAATTTAATTGGTCTCTACTAATTATAGGATTCACTTTTATCCTAAACATATGATGTGGGTGAATTACTCGCTCGCACTTTCTCCTTCACAAATTGGAGATGAATATTTCCTCTAGACAGGGTGTTTATGTGTCTGCTTTTACTATAATGACTTTGACAGAATGATGGGGAATTTATATTTATTGAGAGCGCTTTCTAATTCTACTTCGTAATGAACTCTCGCTTTCTTTTGTTATGTTTTTTTGTTGCTTTTGAATTGATAAGTTTTTAAACCTTATTAATATTATCCTTGGTATTAAAGAGTTTGTTGTGTTGTAACAATTAAACTTATCATGTATATTATCCGTTGCTTATTGATTGTAATTCTTCATTGATCACATAGCAGTTTGGAAGTTTTTAAATGTTTGATAAGGATCCAAAATAGGTGCAACTCAAATGTGAAATCTACTTGTCCTATCATATAAGTCTTAAGAACAAAGGAACTTATATTTTTTGTATAATCATGGGATCATAGAAGACATCTGTTAGTATTTGAAGATTCAACTATTTATCTCAGATAGATGGTGTACAAAATTTAAAAACAAAGAAACTCACTCCATAAAATTATTTTGTGTGTGTGTGTGTGCGTGTGCATGTGCATGTGTGTGTGCGAGTGCGTGTGTGTGTGTGTGCGCGCGCGCGCGCGTGCGTCCGTGCGTGTGTGCGTGCTTGCCTGCGTCCGTGCGTGTATGCGTGTGTTGATTTTTTTTTTTTTTGGGATAATTGGTGTGTTTAATGTGTCAGATTTGAATATTTATTTTCATTTTTGATATTAATATATTTTTGAAATTATTAATTACACATATTTAGTGTGCAACATTACTTTGATAATATTATTTAATAATAAGTTAAATTTTGTAATTATCAATAGATTAATATTATAATTATATTTATTAACTAACCCTTCAATGCACAGGCACATATACTAGTTACCCTGAAAACGAAACTAATAATTAATTTAGAAAAATATCAAAAACCTCTTAACAAATCTAGATTTGGAATTTCCTCTGCTTAACAATCCAACTTCCGGAAGTCCTATCTTTCTCATACGACCTCAGAATTTCACAAACTTCACGTTGTTGGAAATATATTTCGACGAGCGTTCCATCCATATAGTGAACTCACACAAACTCCTCATTAGATGGATGTTATGGCCGTTTGACAAATGACCAAAACTCACTTTTGAAATATGGAAATTTTCCAAACTTCTTTACTTATTTCCAGATTTGTTCTTCTTTTTTTTCTTAGCTTAACCTTAGTTCATTCTAGAATACGAGATGTTACAATATATCCCTCTTGGGAACATTCGTCCTCGAATGAGAATTCTTTCTCAAAGCTTGGGGCAGTAACATCATTTTAGCACTCAACAACACAACAAATAATGATATGTTAATATATAGTCTTATCAAGTGCTAAGAAGAGAATTTAGTACCTTGATTTGCATTCTCTCCGGATTCAAAGAGATGTGGATATCTCTTCTTCATATCCTTCTGTACGTCCCAAGTCGCCTCTTCAACAAATTGGTTCCTCCTAGGGACCTTGACTAAAGCAACTTCTTTTATCCTCAACTTGCGAACTTGACGATCCAAAATCTTAACTGGAACTTCTTCATAGGATAGGCTATCCTTAATCCCCACATTTTCTGTTGGTACTATCAATGAGGGATCACCAACGCACTTCTTCAATATAGAAATATGGGATACCAGATGTACCGCTGCTAACTCTTGGGGTAGCTTCAAATCATAAGTCACATTGCCCACTCTCTTGGAGATTCTATAAGGTCCAATATATCGAGGACTAAGTTTCTTTTTCTTACCAAACCTCATAATTACTTTCATAGGTGACACCTTAAGATACACCAATCATCTACCTCAAACTCTAATGTGCTTCTTCTAACGTCTATGTAGGACTTCTGACGAATCTGCGCTATCTTCAACCTTTCTTGAATCACTTTCACCTTCTTCATAGCTTGGTGAACTACATTTGGACCTATCAACCTTGCTTTGCCAACTTCGAACCACCCAATAGGAGATTTGCATCTTCCCTCATAAAGATCTTCTTATGGAGCCATTTGGTTGCTCGATGATAACTATTGTTGTAAGCAAACTCACTGAGAGGTATGTGATTATCCCAATTTCCCTCGAAGTCAATTACACAAGATCTCAAAATGTCTTTTAAGGTATGCATAGTACGTTCACTTTTTCCATCTGTCTGAGGATGGAAAGCAGTACTCAAATTCACCTTTGAAACCTAACCACTCTGTAAGGATTTCCAGAATTGTCAAGTAAATTGTACAGCTATATCTGAAATAATGGAGAGTTGAACCCCATGAAGTCTTAACACTTCTTGAAGGTACAACTTATCATAATCCTCAACTAAATAGGTAGTATTTACCGACAAGAAATGGGCTGATTTTGTCATTCTGTCGACAATCACCCAAATAAAATCATGTTGCCCTCGCGATCTTGGAAAGACTGTGATGAATTATATATTAATAATCTACCACTTCCATTCCGGAAGTTTAATATTCTGAGCTAAACCTCTAGGCCTTTGGTGTTCCACTTTCACTTGCTGACAATTTGAACACATGGCAACAAACTCAACAATGTCTTTCTTCATGCTTCGTACCTATATACCTCTCTCAAATCATGGTACATTTTGGTGGAACCCGAACGAATGGAATATCTGGAGTTATGAGCCTCTTCCAAGATCCTCTCTCGGAGTTCATCCACCTTAGGTACATATAATCTGCCTTGGTACTTCAGCACACTATCTCCCCCTTATTCAAAGGGGAATAATCTTTGGTTATGGACACTTGGATTCAAATCAAGCAAAATAGGGTCTTGATCTTGCTTCTCTTTCACCTATGACACTAATGATGATTAAGCCTCATTGGTCACCACTATGCCTCCTTCTGTGGAGTCCATAAGTCTGACTCCCAATCGTGCAAGTCGGTGTACATTTTTTTTGCTAAATCCCTCTTTCCTTCTTCAACATAGGAAGTACTTCCCATGGACAACCTTCTTAGTGCACCAACAACCACATTAGCCTTACTTGGGTGGTAAAGAATACTCATGTCATAATCCTTGAGTATATAGAACCACCTTCTTTGTCTAAGATTGAGCTTCTTCTTGGTGAACACATATTGGAGCCTCTTGTTGTCACATCCGGGTTTACACCCTAGACGTAACCTGTATCGTCGTCCTTTTTAAGGACTAATAATATCCTCTTAGTTTCATGTCATTACATTCATAGGTAGAAAAATTGTGAAACAATTTGAAACTTTTATTATCTCTACTAGGAGGTTTACATAGACCTATACATACACATAATATATGTTCATATTGAGTATACATAGACCCTTTATATAGAAAGGTTACATAGCCTTCTACTTTTATTGCACACACACACACACACACACACGCGCACACACACACACACACACACACACACACACACACACACACACACACACACATATATATATATATATATATATATATATATATATATATATATATATATATATATATATATATATATATAGAAATAGTCTCAACGATCTTCTTGTCTCATACCATCTAAACGGATATCACAATATGAGCATAGCCCTTACATCAATTCAAAAAGACCATGTATAGGTCATATGAAAGTGCAATATTCAAATAACAAGGAAAGAAATTATAGAGTCAATAAGCTCCTAATAAAATCCAAAGTTAGAAGATGACATTGCCCTCAAAAGTTGAGGACCTACCCCACTTGGAAGAAAGGAAGAATCCAAGCATTGCACATTATTGCCTTTTGAACTCTTCAACGACCGAAACCTAAAATGTTTGGGACAAGGGAAGAAAACGGGGTTAGTACTCCACATGTACTTAGTATGAGATCTTATGCACATACACAAACAAAGCATGCTAAAAGGGAATTTTTATCAAAGCATGCCATTCTACCCCTTTAAGTGCTTAATGCAAAGTCAAGTAAGTCAAATTATTCAACCAAACATGCTTACTATCTCAACAAGTAATACTTATCCCAACACACTTAAAACTATGATTTTATGCGACCCTAAAATCAAGGAATAATATCACAAGAATGAATAAGAGTTAAACATATCATAATAAGCAAGACAACTACTCACAAGTCCTTATCAAGTCAACAAGTGCAATAACCAAGCAAAGCCCCATAAACTTACTTAATCAAGTATCCTCAACAAGAAAACATGACCAATGTCCAGCTTTACATATCATAACGCTTAGGCTAGTATTCCATCATGTATTATCATTATAACCCACGACATATTCATAAATGAACTAATCAACATATAGTATCAACAATGTGCCATGGTCATCATATATAAATCATATATTGTCATAACATAAAAATACATAAGAACCTCCTCCTAAGACTCCCCTTAAGGCTAACTAGTGCAATGTCTAGGCAGAGTCCCAATACCCATACCTAGACTAGGCTAGACCCCTTAGGTTATCCAAGTTAGAGTACATGTCCTTTAATTTATTTTACGTTTTGATAACATCTTGCCCTAACCGACATAGACCACATAAGCTAGTGTGGAATCCCGTGTAGTAAAGCTCTACATCGAAAGAAGACGGACTATTTTCAAAGGTAATACTAAAACAAAAAACATAGAAACTACGTGGATCTACTAGCTAATATTCCTATGCGGGAAACATAGTTTAAGAACTAGGAGATTTATTTGGGACCCTCTTTATGCGCCATGAATTATAGTCTCTAATCTCGAGAGTAATATAGTGTTCCTATCTTCCCTATGTGGAAGGGACACTCCTATATCTAGATCACTCGGTGCTAAGCTAGAGTTCCTTTTTGAAATGTCTTTAAGCCTTTAATTACAATTCATAAGTTAATTTAGGCCATATGCTCTATCCCTTGTATATTAATCATCATCAATAGCTCAATAAGAATTGTATGAGTAGAATTCCTTTCATCACAATTCATATAAGTGAGGTTAACACAATAGTGCTTCATAACATATTAAGGAACATTGATAGTTTTCACCATCCTTATAACAGATACACCTTAATGAACCTCACCACATAGTCAAGACATTTCAATTAAACATCATACCACCCTATAGTCCTAGTACAAGGCATACTCCAAACATAATATCATGACTTAACAACAATTAATCACAATTAGAAGTAAAGGTAGAGATTCTAAGACTTACCAAGTCTTCTCAGAGTATATCATCAAGATATTATCATCAACCCAACTTGGTGAGTAACATCATCACACACTGATAACCAATAGAATAACAAGGCCAATTGCATCTCTATAATACAATTCATCTTTAGATCACAACTAGAGACAAGGTACGTAGGCTAATATCACATTATAATTCATAACATAAATCACATCTCAAGAACTAGCATGATAGGCCTATAATTCATCTTAATTTAATAAAAAAATATCACCATAGGATAGTAATCTAATCAACAACCAACTTAATTGAATAATCACAATACAATATAGGTCAAGGTCGCTACCTAGGGTTAGGGATAGAGGATCATATTCTTCAATTTAAACTAAACCATCAACAATTACAATAAACAAGCTGAATTACATGTTAATACACTCAATATAACCCTGAGAATTCATTAACAACTCAATCCAGAATTTCAATTTCGTAATTGAATGAAACCCATAAGAAAACTCAACTTTTTGATATCTATTTTGAAAGAACCCTTAAAGGAAAGAATCTCAAAGGTGTATAGAACTATACCTTAATGTTTTTCAACAATTTGATGAAGAATCCACCCTTTTTCCAGCCCCCAAACCCTAGTTCTTGCTAGCCTTCAATGGTGAGTTCACGTAGAGAGAAATAAGAGAGAAGGAAGAGAGTTTATTTTGAGAGTTGTCTTTAGGTTAATGCGGGTTAAGGGTATTCATAGTGGGGCTTAATTAACTTAATTAGTCACCCTTTAATTTTAACTAACCCCTAAACCACTTAATTACTTAAATAAAGTCATTTAAAATTTAACAGTGAAACTCGACCCTCACCGACCAGATCCCAATCGACGTTGCGTTGGTGAGTCCACGGACAATTGCCCCCCCCTTACGTCCTGCACTCTGTCGTATCGGTCAGAGACTTTGCAGGCAAGGGCTTTCTCAAATTTTTCTAATTGTGGGATGACAGTGGCCTTGACTCCCCGTCGAGCCACTGACGCCCCCGCCAACCCCCTTTCGTCGCGTGTAACAGTAGCTAGGTAAGCAAGAGACTTCATAAGTCTTTCTACATATGGGACGACGGTGGCCTCGACGCCACGTCGATCCACACACGGACCATCGTCTGTCCCATCGATGCACACTGCCAGGCAGTGCTGCATCAAACTGCAGCGGTCCTCCTTAAGGGCCCTTGGTTATTCCTTGGGGAGTCGTACCCAGACGTTTTAATGATGAAACAAATCAAACACCTATTAGCTACCTTTCCGCTCATTTTTGTACATTGTTGACTCCTAAAAGTAGTAAAAAGGCTAAGGCACACTAACATCTTTTTGAACCAACTTTCTGGATGTTTTGGGTCTTAAACCTTCTAAATGACCTATATTCATTAAAAATAAACTTAAAAACACTGTTTAGGCTTTACGACACCTATATTTGGCTTTACAATGAGTCTTGGATTTTCAAGGTGTTACATTATCCCCCCCCTTAGGAACATTCGTCCCCGAATGACACTAAAATTCTTTTGAAGGAAGGAATAGACCCAAGACTAGCAGCCCCACCAATCAACAATATCCATTTAACATAAATCATGTCACTTCAACAACGCAAATATCAAAAATCATATTACCACACCTAAGGCTCAAAACGCTTCATCATGAGGCATTTCCTTCTCATAACACTTATGAGCTCAACATACATCACATGAGACAATTAGCACAAAGTTCAACTTAACAACATGTTACTTATAATTTTATGAAGACTCACCATATCCAAAATGCACGACATAACTCAAAGCAGGTAAAAAGTAAAATTTCATGTTTTTAATAGCAATACTATAGTGATTTCACTATAAAACTTACCGTGAGGTTTTCAAAAAAATGCCCTTTTTTGTAACACTTCACCCAAAAATCAAGAAACTTCAATTTCTAATCATATTTATAATATTAAAAAGAATGACTAACCTTAATTCTCAAAAAGATGAGGGTAATGGGACTTCATGTCGGCCTCGACCTCCCTTGTTTCACCCTCAACTAGATGATTTTTTCATAACACCTTTACGGAAACCACCTCTTTATTACTCAATTTATTGACTTGCCTATCAAGAATTTGAACCGGGAGTCCCTCATAAGAGAGGGGTTATCCTTGACACCAAGACCCTCAAAAGGAAGAATGGACTCGGAATCACCAATACACTTTTTCAACATTGAAACATGGAAAACCGGATGAACCGAAGCCAATTCATTAGGAAGTTTCAATTCATAGGCAACCTTGCCAACCCTTTGAAAGAATTCAAGGGACCCACATAACGAGGACTCAATTTCCATTTCTTGCCAAACCTAACCACCCCTTTCATTGGTGAAATTTTTAAATACACCTTATCACCTTTTTGAAACTCCAAATCACTTCTCCTATTATCGGCATAAGACTTTTGCCGACTATAGGCCATTTGCAACCGGTTCCTTATGATATGAAACTTTTCCAAAGTCTTATAAAGCAACTCGGGACCAAAAAGCGATGGCTCACCCACTTCAAACAATCCAATAGGAGACCTACACCTCCTACCATACAAGGCTTCATACGGAGCCATGGGTATCGATGAATGAAAACTATTGTTGTAGGCAAACTCCACTAAAGGTAAATGCAAATACCAACTCCCTTTAAAATAAATAATGCAATTTCTAAGCATATCTTCAACGGTTTGCATCATATACTCCACTTGACCATCCATTTGGGGATGAAAAGTGGTGCTCAACTTCATTGTAGTACCTAGCCCTTTTTGGAACGACCTCCAAAATCTAGATGTAAATTATGCGCCCTGATCCAATATGATAGATAACGGAATGCCATGATGGCACAAAATATCATCTAGGAAGATTCTTGTGTAATCCTCCGCCGAATATGAAGACTTGACGGGGATAAAGTGAACGGATTTAGTCAATTGATCCACAACCACCCATATGGAATCATAGAACTTTTGGGTCCGGGGTAAACCTACTACAAAGTCTATATTGATGTCTTTCCAATTTCAAGCTGGAATTTGGATCTCTTGTAGTAAGTCACCCGATTTTAGGTGTTCGGCCTTTACTTGTTGGAAATTCGGACACTTAGCAACAAATTTCCCTTAGGTCATGGTACATTTTTGTCGACCACGGATGAATTGAGTAGTGGGACCCATGTGCTTCTTCAAAGATCCGATCCCTCAACCCATCAACATTGGGAACACATAATCTCCCTTGGTACCTTAACACACCATCGCCCCTAGGAGAATGATTCATTCAAGTCGCTAAGAACCGATTCTTCCAACTCCATTAAGGATAAATCAAGGTGTTGTTTGGACTTTACCTCAACCACTAAAGATGACTCAGAGTTATGATGAACTACGGAACCCCCATGCGGAGAACTCTCTAACCTCACCCCCAACCTAGCGAACCTATGCACATCTCCTGTTAGGTCATTTTTGGCTTCATCAAGATGGGATACACTACCCATAATCATCCGACTTAAGGCATCCTCCACTACATTAGCCTTTCCGGGGTGATAAAGGACACTCATACCATAATATTTCAATAACTCAAGCCACCTTATTTGTCGGAGTTTTAACTCCTTTTGGGTAAACACATATTGGAGACTCTTATGATCGGTAGAAACATCTACATGAACCCCATACAAGTAATGCCTCAAAATTTT
Organism: Solanum peruvianum; assembly: GCA_027705065.1. Classification (NCBI taxonomy): domain Eukaryota; kingdom Viridiplantae; phylum Streptophyta; class Magnoliopsida; order Solanales; family Solanaceae; genus Solanum; species Solanum peruvianum. The sequence goes on from JAKWJD010001761.1 coordinate 19,424,360, forward strand.
TAAAGCAAACAACACGGCCGCTAATTCAAGGTCATGAGTAGGGTAATTTCCCATGTGTACCTTTAGTTGACTAGAGGCATAAGCTATCACCTTACAGTTTTTCATAACCACACACCCAAACCCACTCAGGATGATTCACAATACACCACAAAGTCCTTAGTACCCTCTTATAAGGTCAACATCGGAGCGGAAATCAGCCTATATTTCAAAAATTGAAAGATCTTTTCACATGCCTGTGACCACTCACACTTTTTACTCTTTTGTGTCAAAGTAGTCAAAGCAGATGCAATGGACGCAAAACCATGCACGAACCTCTGATAGTAACCTTTCGCCGAGATGCCTTTTAAAAAGATTTTTTCCCGCATCGGAACAAGACCCACTATACTAGATTTAGCCAATTCTCCGCTAAACCCAAGAAACTCTTGATATCAGTCGGAGTCAATGGTCTACGCCAATTTCTCACCGTTTTTATTTTCTTTGGGTCTATTTCAGCTCCCTCACTAGAAATGATGTGCCAAAGAAAAGTAACCGATCTCAACCAAAACTCATACTTACTATATTTGACATACAATTGATGTTCTTTAAGGGTTTGCAGCACTACCCTCAAATGACCCATATGATCACCCTCATTCTTCTAATATACCAAGATATCATCAATGAAGACAATCACAAAAAAATCTAGGTAATTTCAAAATACTCTATTCATTAGGTCCATAAATGCCGCCAGAGCATTAGTGAGACAGAAAGACATGCCAAGAACTCCTAATGCCCATACCTAGTCCGAAAGGCCGTCTTCAGTATATCCTTCCCTCTCACCCAGAGTTAATGATACCCCGAAGAGAAGTCTATATCTAAAAAGTAACTCACCCCTTGGATTGGGTCAAATAACTCATCAATCTGAGGGAAAGGGTACTTATTCTTAATCATGACCTGGTTGAGTTGGCGGTAGACCCATCCTTCTTTTTGACAAATAACACCGGAGCACCACATGGAGATATACTAGGGCTCATAAAGCCTTTGTCATGCAAATCCTTGAGTTGAGCTTCAAATCTTTCAATTCGGCCGTAGCCATCCGATATGGAGGGATTGAAATGGTATTTGTTTTCGGTGTAAAATCGATACCGAAATCAATTTGCCGTTCGGGAGGAATATCGGGAAGGACATTAGTAAAAACCTCTGGAAATTAATTCAGTACAGGGACCGGATCAATAGGAGGAATATTGAAATTCAAATTCTGGACTCTTACTATGTGATAGAGATAACCTTTTGAGATCATTTTACATGCTTTTAGACAAGATATGATGCGACCTCTAAGACTAGAATTTCCCCCCTTCCACTCAACAACGGGTTCATTTAGGAAGTTAAACCTCACCCCTTTTTTCCTACAATCAATGGATGAAAAACATGAATGCAATCAATCCATACCCAATATAATATCAAAATCAAGAATATCTAGTTCTACTAGATCAACATAAGAAACTCTATTGGGCAATGAAATGGGACAATTTTTTTATAGACTCTTTTAGCAATAACTGACTCTCCCACCAGAATAGACACTAGAAAAGGCTCATGCAAAATATTGCGTAAAACATCAAACATTTTAGCTACTAGAGGTGTAAAAAAGGACAATGTAGAACCTGGATCAAGCATACACATCACGAATAAAGATTTTTTAAATACCCATCACCACGTCGGGAGAGATCTCTTGCTTACCCCTAAAGCGGAGAGCATAGAAGAAGTTCTGCTTTGGAGCATCACTAGAACCACTTGCTTGAGCTTGGCCACTACCCTTATCTTGACTCTTCAAGTTTGGACAATCTCTTTTTTTGTGACCACTCTTTCCACAACTAAAGCAATTATCCGTCCCCTTAAGGCACTCACCATGGTGCTTTATACCATATTTTCCACAAGTTGGCTTCTCCTTTGGTTAATTAGAACCTTTTCCCTTCTTAAATTTAGGATTAGACACCTTATCACCACTAGCTCTTGGGAATTTGGTGGGGATTTGATTTGAACCCTGCTTCTTAAGTTTAGGCTTATCTTGTATCTCAAGCCTATTCTTTGAGGAGCCTCCATCAAATGATCTAGCCCTCTTAGAATCTCTACTTTTTCGTTTAGCTCTTGCATCCTCAACCGTTCTTGCATAAACTTTAAGATGGGAAATGTTCATGTTGTCATGTAGCCTGGCCGATTGTCACTCCTCTTGTAAGTCCTCCGACATCTCCGTCACAAAATGGCTCATTTGGTCTCTAGGATTGCTGACTAAAGAAGGAGCATATTTGGACAACTTAACGAATTCCAAAGAGAACTCATGAACACTCTTTATTCCTTTGCGAAGATTGATGAACTCCCTGACTTTCTCCTCCCTCATCTCTCTAGGGAAGAACCGATCTAGAAAAGCAAACTTAAAGATCTCCCATGTCACTGAACAACCCCTCAACAACCTATTATCCCTGCATTCCACATACAAAGTTTCACCCACATCCTTGAGATGATATGAGGCCAACTCAGCCTTCTCACTTGAAGTAACCCCCATAATATATAGAACCTTGTAGACCTCATCAACGAACTTTTGGGGCTCTTCATCAACCTTAGACCCATAAAAGTAGGAGGGTTCATCCGAGTGAGATCCCTTCGACGGGAAGCCATAGTAGTGACTTGTTGATGAGGACGAAGAGAAACATCCCGATTGCTTGAACTGTTATAGCTTGGGCTTGACCGTTGAAGATTGAGCTGTTTGAGCAACAATAGCCGTATCTACGCCTCCGTCATAGGTGGAGAGTTAACTGGGGCTTGATCAACATTAGCATTTTCCTCAAGTAGAAGAACTTTCTCATCATGGGGAGGAGCTCCCGCATTATCAACTTCCTCATCAAGTCTTTGAGCCGCATTCCTTCGAGTGTTCATGCTTCCTATAAGCACAACAATATGATTAGATACAAGGCACACCATAAGCATACTTTATTGGCATGATATAAGGTTTCCAAAAACGAGAGTGATGCCTAAGCATCATATAGGTTCCTACTCATAAATGTGGCGCTCTTCAGAATTATGAATACAAATATGCATAGACGTGGTAAAGAGAGATACATAACTCAACGCTATACAAACTCATGCTCTGTTAACAAGTTTGTCACATCCTCGTTTACCCCGTAGACGTAACCGGCGTCGTCGTCCTTTTTAAGGACTAAGACTGGCCTCTTAGTTTCATGTCATTACATTCATAGGTTGAAAAATTGCGGGGGCAACATAGTTCCAGAACTAGGAGATTTAGTTGGAACCCTGTATATGTGACATGCATTATAGTTTCCAATCTCGGGAGTAATATAATGTTCCTACCTTCCCTATGTAGGAAGGGACACTCCTCTATCTAGTTCATTTGGTGCTAAGCTAGAGTTCCTTTTCGAAATGTCTTTAAGACTTAAATTACCATTCATAACTTAATTTAGGACATAGGGTCTACCCCTTGTATAATAATCATCATCACTAGCTCAATTAGAATTGTATGAGAATAAGTCATTTCATCACAATTCATATAAGTGAGGTTAACACATTAGCGTTTCATAACATATTAAGTCACATTGATAGTTTTCACCATCCTTATAGCACATACACCTTAATTAACCTCACCACATAGTCAAGACATTTCAATTCAACATCATACCACCCTATAGTCCTAGTACAAGGTATACTCCAAATGTAATATCTTGACTTAACAACAATTAATCATAATTAGAAGTAAAGGTAGAGATTCTAAGACTTACCATCAACCCATAAATCAACCCAACTTGGTGAGTATTATAATCGCACAATGATAACCAATAGAATAACAATACCAATTGTATCTCTATAATCCAATTCATCTTTAGATAACAACTTGAGAAAGGTATGTAGGCTAATTTTACATTATAATTAATAACCTAATCACATCTCAAGAACTATCATGATAGGCATATTATTCATCTTAATTTAATCATAATAGCACCATAGGATAGTAATCTAATTAACAACCAACTCAATTGAATGATCACCATACAGTATAGGTCAAGATCACTACCTAGCTTAGGGATAGAGGATCATATTCTTCAATTTAGACCAAACCATCAACAATTACCATAAAAAAGTTGAATTACATGTTAATATACTCAATATAATTCTAAGAATTCATTAACAACTCAATCCAGAATTTCAATTTCGTAATTGAATGAAACCCATAAGAAAACTCAACTTTTTGATATCTATTTTGAAAGAACCCTTAAAGGAAAGAATCTCAAAGGTGTATAGAACTATACCTTAATGTTTTTCAACAATTTGATGAAGAATCCACCCTTTTTCCAGCCCCCAAACCCTAGTTCTTGCTAGCCTTCAATGGTGAGTTCATGTAGAGAGAAATAAAAGAGAAGGAAGAGAGTTTATTTTGAGAGTTGTCTTTAGGTTAATGAGGGTTAAGGGTATTTATAGTGGGGCTTAATTAACTTAATTAGTCTCCCTTTAATCCCTAACTAACCCATAAACCACTTAATTACTCAAATGAAAACATTTAAAATTTAACAGTGAAACTCGACCCTCACCGATGAGACCCTAATTGACGTTCCGTTGGTGAGTCGATGGAAAAATCCCACGCTTCTTTCCTGCACTCTGTCGTCTCAGTCAAAGACTTTTTAGGCGAGGGATTCCTCCAATTTTTCTAATTGTGGGATGACGGTGGCCTCGACGCCCCGTCAACCCCCTTTTGTCGCATGTAACAGTGGGTAGGTAAGCAAGAGTCTTCACGAATCTTTCTAAGTGTGGGATGAAGGTGGACTCGACGCCCTGTCAATCCATGCACAGACCGTCGTCTGTCTCCTCAGTGCATAATGCCAGGCAGTGCTGCATCAAACTACAGGGGTACTCCTCAAGGGCCCTAGGATGGTCCTTTGGGAGTCGTACCCAGATGTTTCAATCATGAAACAACTCAAACACCCATTAGCTACTTTTTCATCCATTTTCGTATATTTCTGACTCCTAAAAGTTAGTAAAAAGGTTGAGACACACTAACATCCCTTTGAACAAACTTCGCAGATGTTTTGGGATGTTTTGGTTCTTAAACCTCCTAAATGACCTATAGTAATTAAAAATGGACTTATAAATAGTGCTTAGACTTTACGACACCTATGTTAGGATATACAATTAGTATTGAATATTCAAGGTGTTTCACTTGTGATCAGTGAATATATCCACATGAACACCATAAATATAGTGATTCCATATCTTTAAAGTAAACACTACTGTAGCAAATTCTAAGTCATGAATTGGATAATTCTTCTCATGAACGTTCAACTGTCTGGAAGCATATGTGATGACCTTGCTATTATGCATTAAAACACAGACTAAGCCAACTCTTGATGGATTGCAATACACCATAAAGCCCTGGTACCCTCTGGTAAGGTCAAAATCGGAACGGTAGTCAATATCTTTTTCAACTCCTTAAAGGTTTCGTCAGAAACTTCAGACCATTAAAAATTGACTTAATTCTAAGTTAACTTGGTCAAAGAAGAATATATGTATTAGAATCCTTCAATAAAACTCCTATAATAACAATCCAAGCCCAAGAAACTCCTTATATATGTTAGAGGCTTGGGTCTAGTCCAACTTTGAATTGCTTCAATCTTTTGAGTGTCAACTCTAATCCCTACATGAGAAATAATGTGGCCTAAGAATGACACAGACTTAAGCCAAAATTCGCACTTTGAGAACTTGGCCTATAGCTCCTTATCTCTCAATTCCTGAAGAATAATTCTTAGGTTATTAGCATGATCTTCTTTATTCCTTAAGTAAATTAGTATGTCATCAATTAAGATGATGAAAAGTAGATCTAAATGAGGTTTGAAGACTATGTTCATAAGATCCATGAACACTGCTGGTGCATTCGTTAAACTAAAGGACATAACCAAAAATTCATAATGCCATTACCTTGTTCTAAAAGTCGTCTTGAGAATATGACTAAAAGTAGTCTTGAGAATATGACATTCTCTAACCTTCAACTTATGATAGTCTGATCTAAGGTCAATCTTGAAAAAGCAAGAAGCACCCTGAAGTTGGTCGAAGAGATCATCTATCCTTGGAAGAGGATATTTATTTTTTATGATCACCTTATTCAACTGATGGTAATCTATACACATCTTAAGGGACCTATCCTTCTTCCTAACAAACAAGACCGGAGCGCCCCAAAGGGAGACACTTGATTGGATAAAACTTTTATCTAACAGATCCTTGAACTATTCCTTTAGCTCTTTTAACTTTGTTGGTGTAATTATGTATAGTGGAATACATATAGGACGAGTTATGGGATTATGTCTATGCCAAAGTCTATCTCACTTTCAGGAGGAACTCCGGGTAGGTCCTCAGAAAAGACTCCTGGAAACTCACTAACTATAGGAACTGACTGAAGGAAAGGTACCTCAACACTTGAGTCATTAACTCTAACTATGTTATCGATACATCTCTTAGAAACTAACTTTCTCGCCTTAAGGTATGAAATGAAATGACCCTTAAGCACTATTGAACTACTAGCTCAGTCTATGACTAGCTCATTAGGAATCTTAAATTTGGCAACTCGAGTTATGCAATCTATTGATGCAAACAGGCATGGAGTCAGTCCATACCAAGAATGAAATCAAAATCTACCATGTATAACTCTATTAAATTAGACATGGTACTCTTGTGACTGACGAAAATAAGACAATCACGATAGACTCTTCTGACTAGAATGGATTTACTAATAGGTGTGGACACACTGAATGGTTCTCTAAGTTGTTCAGGAGAAACCTCAAAGTTCATAGCAACATACGGAGTTACAAAAGATAAACTAGCTCATTGGTTTAATAATGCATAAGCCGTAAAGTCAAATACTCGAATCATACCAGTGACAACATCTAGAGAATTTTCTTATTCATGGCGATTATTAAGAGCATACAAGCAGTATGTTCCTCCGCTTGTACCAGAAGTAGCTCCTCTAGGTGTAGCTCTGTCTAGTGGAGAAATCGAGGAAGAATGAGCTCTATTGCCCCCATTACCATCATTATTCTTACTCTTGAGACATTCTCTCATGAAATGTTCGGTCTGACCGCACTTGAAACAACCCGCGGAGCCTTCGTGACAGATGCTAGATTGATTACTATCACACTTGGCATAGGAAGGAGGCTTAGTACCTCCTTTAACCACACTACCTTGAGACTGAGCTTGTCTAGCCTTGAAGTTCTGCAATTCATAGACACTATACTCACCTCTGTTTCTGTGCTCATGTATACTAGCCGATGATGGTTCATGCCCCTTTGATATCTGAAATTGTGGTAGACTTGAACCACCTTTCTGTTGTCCAGACTCATTCCCAGTCTTTGCCTTATTGTTTCGATACTATTGTCTGTCCTTCACCTTCTCTTCTTTGACTTGTTGCACATATACCATAAGCCAAGATATGTCCATGTCACCTATCAACATGGCAGCCCTACCTTCCTTACTTGAAGTACGAACCAACCCAAAAATAAACAAACTCATTCTGATCCTTATGTCCTTCACCATATCCGTAGAATAGAGAGAAAGTTGGGTGAACTTCAACCCATATTCATGAACACTCATGGAAACCTGTTTCAGAGTAAGGAACTCACTCACCTTGGCTTCCTTTAGTTCTCAAGGAAAGAACCTCCCTAAGAAGGTTTTTTTAAGCAAGCCCAACTTGGATGTGGTGCATCTTCAGCTCTACCATCCTTCAATTGATCACACCAGGTTCTAGCCACACCCTTTAGTTGATATGCAGCTAATTCAACACTCTCCACATCAACCACATGCATTACCTCAAACACCTTTTTCAACTCTTCTACGAAGTTCTCCGGATCTTTATTATTGTTCAAGCCGGTGAAACTAGGGGATTTATCCTAAGGAACTCACGAATTTTTAAGGTTTCAACCCCTTTTTCTCGAGCTCCTTTCTGTTGACCAACTTGGTTAGTAACCTCTTGACTCAGTATTCGGATAGCCTCGCCACACTCAGCATTTGTAACCTCTCCTTGGAGTTGTACCTAAGGTGCATTTGGAATCTATTTTACCTCAAAATTTCTTCATAGTCGACCTCTGACTACTCTTCTTCGAGGCATGATGATCTGAAAAAAATATTTGTGATCACGAGTTAGAGAGAGAGAGCGAGATTTAGAAATAAACCCTTCGCACGAAAGAAGATGAAAGAAGTTACACATTCCTAAATATTGTAGCCTCCTAATCATAGTTGTGTCGCGCTTCACACCGATGACTAAGACTCTATAGACACGACTTCATGGAGTCCCTGGACTCTCTAAATATGTGCTTTGATACAAAATTTGTTACTCGCCTAGCCTACACCCTGGCAAGACAGACACTCGAAGACCATTGATGGTTCCCAAGCAAACCCTTGGCCTGACTTACTTAAGTTAGTAGAAGACTAAAATCAACTTAAGAAAGAATGAGACCTATTTAAAGGAAATATTTCATATCATAAATCTTGTCAAAATGCCACTTAAGTCTAAATAACTGAAAATTAAACTATAAAATAGAACTTTTACTTTCCACGAAGCCTCTAAACTGACTGAAGAAGGATGTTGGGATAGACACCACAACATCCTAAAACTAAACTACTAAAATTGAATGAAATAGATGTCCTCCAAAAAGTAAAGAGGCTCACCACTAACTCTAAAGCTCAATATAGATCAATGAAACGTCGCGTGCTAATCCTTGTTACCTGTGTCTATATCATATAATGATCCAGGCCAATTGCATTAGTATATTGAATGTACGATTATGCGAGTTCGAGAACTAACAAAACTTAGGCTTTAAAAGGGAGTAAGAATGAATACTTACCTTGGCTCTGCTCAACTCATGATCTACTAACTCATATTCATTATACGCAGTTAAGATAAATGCAATATAAAGAAATGATAACTGAAAAGCTTAAATCTCAAAGTATTTGTATATACAAGTATACAATAATTTTTGAGATATATATATATAATACAATAGTGGTGTATATGATAATACAATAATGTTGTGTATGAAAATACAGTGACTGATGTATATGAAATGCACTACTCTATCGAAGATTCCCTAGCCGACAACCATCACTTAAGAGCTACAGTGACGATAAAGCGTTACTCGGATCAAGCTGCCCGGCCATCCTTACCTTGCCATAGTATAGGACCTGAACTGCCTAATGGATTCACTAGTAAACTATGAAGAGGGTTCATCTAAAAAGTATGATCCTTTTCTACCCATGATGACTACATGATTTACATGGAGACTTGATTTATCTGAACTCGCATCCCCACATCAGTGTTCAATACTACTCCCAAAAATATATAAATAATGGCTCATATGTTTTTAAAACTTCCTGATTCTGCAATTTGAGATTAGGTTAATAATCTCTCTTGGAATCAGAGTTTCCTCTTCCTTCTATTAAAACTAGCTATAGGCTTTGTAGAAGTCTAGTTTCCCTTCCTTTTCAAAAGTTTAAAATTTTTTTGTTTAAGCTCTTGGGGACTATTTAGTTCCCTTATAATTCTTGAGAATTCAACTCAAGTTGATACGCTTTGCTTACTTGGAACTTAAATCTTAGCGAATACTTAGTTCCCTTATAGCTTTTAGGAAATGAAATCAACTCTTTACTCTTTCTTGAATTAAACTTTAAATCTTTTAAAACAAGGTGAAAACGTTTGTGAAAGACTTAGAAAACTTTATAACTTTACTTTGACTTACTTCTTAACTTTTAGACTTGGCTCTTAACTTCCTTGAATTGAAGTATGGATTCAAGGATCATGATCTCATCTTTATGGATGATTTCATGATGTTTAGATGAACTCTAGAGTGTTAGAATCAACTAAGAATTAAGGGTATGTTACTTAGGAACTAGTAAGAAAAGATAGGAAAAGAAGGGACTCTCCAGGGGGTCGGGGCGCTTTGAGAGGCCTGACGGACAGAGGTTGTCCTCTGACGCTCTGGCAGGCGCAGCGCGCTAGAGCCTGACGGCCAGAATCTATCTTGAGGCGCTTTGGAGGCCTGGCGCTACAGTGCCTATCAGACGGGTATTCTGAATTTCTCCTTCGTTTCCATCTCTAAACCTTCCATACTCCAATGGATTCCACCCCAAACATTTTGGATACCTAATTAACTCATTACCCAATAGTTTAGACCCAGAAAAAAGAACCCAAACTACTAGAGATCAACTACAAATAAACCAACAAGATTTCACAATGTTTCATCAAGAATTTCATGTTCATCATTCACAAATTCAAACATTACTGAACTAAAACAATTTGGGTGTGGGTGAAAGGATTCATCATCGAACGATCTCACATACCTTGTTAGGGATCACCCTCGACGAAATCCACGAACGAATTCTTGACGTTCTTGCGTTTTCTTCTCCCTTCTTCTTATTTTCTCCTTTCTCTAAAATCTCTAACTTATTTTCTAAATGTCAAAACTGAATTGGATCAGCTTAGACCCCAAATTTATTACCCTTAAAACAAAAAGAATGATTAATTTAGGAAAAGACCAAAACACCCTTAACAAATCTTGATTTGGAATTTCCTCTACTCAACAACCCAACTTTCGGAAGTCATATCTCCTTCATACGACCTCCAAATTTTGGAAACTTGATGTCATTGAAAAGATCTTCTCATGAGCGTTCCATCCATATAAAGAACTCACCCAAACTCTTCATGAGCTTAAAGTTATGGCCGTTTGAAAATGACTAAAACTCACTTTTGTAATCTAGAAATTTTCCATATTTCTTTAGTTATTTCCAATTTTGATTCTTCTTGTTTCTAGAATATGAGATGTTACACTATTATTCATGATATTCATTTTTTATTATTTAAATATTATTTATAGTGCATAACACTTAATCAATATATTATAAATTATATATAGTCATTAATTAAGCCTTCAATATTTGTAACTATTTCTTAATGCAATATATTAATTATATTATTAGGGAATCAGCTCGCGCTTCGCGCGATCGATAAAATATTTGTATTGAAGAATTTATTATATAATTTTTTTATTTTTAAATTTTGAAATAACATGATATAATTTTTGAAATCTAAAATGAGTTGTTGTTAGTTCATTTTTTAAACATAATCTAAAACAAAAATTTATAATTCTTATTCTTAAGTATTTTGCAAAAATTCTAAATTTTTAAAAAGGAAATAAAATGAACAAAAAACCAAAAAAATAAAGAAGGAAAATGTCAACCTTAAAAATGTGTAACATATGTTTAAGTATGTAACTACTATTATGCATAATAACTGATGGTGAATGTTATTAAAAGTAAAACTTTTCATATTGAATTTATCAAATTCAATGTAACTTGGTTTTTAAATATCAATACTTATTATTTTCTTGCTCATTTTTCAATTCTAATAAATATTGCATTGATATCTATATTTTTCTGTAAAAAATATGATATGAGAAAGTAAAATAAATACATTATGGAATGACAATTTTTATGCAATATTTATATTTTAATTCTAACAAAAGGAGAAAAACTAAATAATCAGAGAAAAAAAATTATATTAATGATAATAAGAAATTAAAAGTCTTAAAAGAAGATAAATGAAAGAAAATTAATGGCATTGATTAAAGGAATTAAATGTTCTCTTCAAATGGAAGACTATTCTTTCATTTTTCTCCTCATTTAAAGAATTTCTTCAGTAATATTATTTTCTACTTTTTGGTTAATTTTTTATTAATCTATAGCAATTTGGAAAATTATAATAAAAGAAGATTAAATATGGAACAATTTAATGTAATAACACTAATAAATAAAAAAAATAAAAGAAAATAATGCATTGTCATGACCCAGACCATCGTGATGGGTATCCACGCTAATCCTTCGGTGGGAGAACCGCTACTACAATCCAACTAAACAACTAAACTAAATCTAAGGCAATTAGTTACGAAAGCAAGTCAATTAACTAAATATTTGCAGAACTAAGATACGTAAAATCTAAAAGTCAATGTACCAAAACATCTAACAAGATCCATAAATCTCACAAGAAGGGATACATCCCCAACTAATGAATTACTCGACTATCTAGAACAAATGTCTAAGTCCAGAAAGGGTGGACATAGATGAAAAATAATCTCATGGCAGCCCGGACGAATTGGCTCACCCTTGAATTCAAGCAACAATCACTAATCTCCTAAGCCGGGTATGTCAATAGCAACTTGAATATGTCATGTACTCAAAAAAAAAGGAGCAAGTGCAGAATCAGTACACAAGCACAATGTACTGGTAGGATCACCCGGCTATCCACTAGTGTAACATAAACAAGTCAAGCAACATTATAATTTCATGCATATATATCAACATATACAACATTATCAACATGAAAAATCAACTATACATTTCACATTTATCATCACATCATTGGTCCTCTCACAAAACCCAAACCCAAACAATTATCTTGCCGGAACATGGCAGTTTGATTCCATTTTTATGGCAAAACATGACAACTGATCCCAGTTTGTTTGTCAAAACATGAAAATCTGATCGAATAGTTGTGTCGGAACGTTGCAACCCCATCTTAGTTAGCCAAAATGTAGCAATTTGATCTCCATTCACACACCACAATTACAATCACAAGTATATCATCAAGATCATACATTTATATCATGATATCATGGTTACATCATGCATCTTTCTCATTTACAACAAGTACAATCAATATTGCAATATTCATACACATACAAGTATCAATATGAAGCAAGAACATGCATACATCACATAAACATAGAATCACAATCATAACATACCTCAAAACAAGCTTGAAACCCCAAAAAACTCGATCCTTCCCTTTTCAGATTCGTTCTGCTTGTTCTTGGTCTACAAACAATCAATAAAAATTCAGAATCAACCAAAAAATGCTAATTAACCAAAACTTAACAATTCTATGAACCTTAGATCAAACTCACGATCCCAACTAACCAATTTTGGGTTATTTCCGCCATAGAATATATATCAGATCCCTTCTCAATCATTCTTAACGCATTCTATTATGTTCTACGCATCAAAAATGAATTTGAGAGATGAAAAGCTTACCTTTAACCTCAGGATAAGTTAAAATGATTAGAGATCGCATTGGGGACGTTTCTTAGCTTTAAAGGTCATAAAGTTTCAAATAAGGTCGTGTAGGGGTTTATTAACGACATTATGTCGCATCTGGCCCACCACAGCGGCACCCATCCCGCCATAGTGGTAGAGCCAGAGTGGCATAATCCCCCTCTAGGGCAAGATTCTCGAACCAGATTTCAAAAAACATATTTCACAACACACTTCTAACTCACGATGCTCAGAAAATACCTTTTATGATAAGTTCAATCCTCATAGATCTATTCACTCAAATTCAATTTTGCAAAGTCTATGAGTTCGTTAATTATTTATATAACTACTCATGTAATAAAAATAATAAATGGTTCACCTGAATGCTACGAGATTTCTCCACACATTAGTGACTCTTATTTCCTCAAAATCTAGACAAGGTTGGGAAAATTCAAATACTACTAAAAAGTTATTCTGGACCCAATTTTCCCCCATTGGAATTTCTATAATGACAAAAAGAGGACATTACAATAGATATCAATTACCCATTACTCTTCCCCGAGTGATAATACTTAGGAAAAATTGGCTAAGGAAAGAAGGAGGTAGTACCTTATTTGACGAACAATGGAGGATACTTGTCTCGCGTGTCTTTCTTGGTCTCCTAAGTAGCTTCCTCGACTGTTGGATCCTTCAATTGATACTTCACGGACTTAATCTCTTTGGTCCTCAACTTGCGCAAATCACGATCAAGAATTTCATTCAGTTCTTCATCATATAAGAGGTCATTATCTAACACAATTGAGTCTCACTCAATTATATACTCCCAATCACTATGATACCTCTTTAACATGGATACATGGTATACCGGTTTAACACTTGATAAATTAAGAGGTAAGGCTAACTTGTACGCTACTGGTCCCACATATTAAAGAATCTCAAATGGACCAATGTATCTAGGATTTAGCTTACCCCTCTTATCAAATCTCATCACCCCTTTCATGGGTGATACATTAAGAAGAACATTCTCTCCTGTCCGATATTCCATGTCTCTTACCTTATGATTCGTATTCTTCTTTTGTCTACTCTGGGTTGCTAAATTTTAGCTTGAATACCCTTACATTATCTTGAGAATCATTCACTAAATCGATATCCAAAGGTTTCACGTCTCCATCGCCAACCAACCTATGGGTGATTTACATCCCCTCCTATATAATGCCTCAAACGGTGTCATATCAATGCTGGAGTGATAACTATTGTTATAAGAGAATTCACACAAGGGTAAGAACTTAACCCAATGCCCTCAAAAATCAATCACACACTCTCTCAACATGTCTTCAAACATTTGGATAGTCCTCTCAAAATATTCATCAATCTGTGGATGAAAGGTTGTACTAAACATGAGTTGGGTGCCCAATTCATCAAACAATTTTCGCCACATTTTAGAAGTAAATTGGGTACCACGGTCTGAGATGCTGGAAAGGAGCACTTCATGCAACATCATTATCAATTTAACATACACCATAGCCAATTATTCAGCATTATAATTTGTTCTCACCTGAATAAAATGGGATGACTTAGTCAATCTATCAACCACTAATCAAATAGAATCAAACTTTTCCAAAGTGTTGGAAAGACCAACCACAAAGTGTATAACTATTTTTTCCCACTTCCATTGCGGAATTGGCATTTTTTGAAGAAAACATGTCGGCCATTAATGCTCCTATTTTACTTGTTGGCAGATACTTCACCACAAATTTTACGACGTCTTTTTTCATACCCGGCCACCAATAAATTTGTTTCAAATCTCTATACATCTTGGTCACACCCGGATGAATAGAATATCGTGATCCATGAGATTCTGCCAACAATTTTTTAATCAAGTCATCAACTCAAGGCACATAAATTCTCCCTTAGACACTGATCATACCATCCGCATCAAATTGTCCAACCTTGATCTCCTTAATGAAGGTGGCCTTAATTTCAATGCTAGCTAACACCCTACCCCTTTCGGAGATGCCTAAATGCATGAACTTTGACTCTAAGGCCTGAATTTCTTTGGCTAAAATCTCTTGGTTTCTCTCAAGTAAGATAAGCTACCCATACTTTACGTTTTTCAACTCAAATCGCCTACTACAAAATTAGCGTTGTCAGATGGTATTGAATGGTCACATCATAATATTTTAGTAACTCCATCGATATTTGTTCTCTCAAATTCAGATTCGTGAACACATGTTGCAAATTACGATGATCGGTAAACTCTTAACACTTAACGTCATAGAGGTTCTATCGCCTTATCTTGATAACAAGTAATACCGCTGCCAATTCTAAGTCATGCGTTCGATAATTCTTCTTATGTACCTTTAATTGGCGCGACGCATCAGCTATAACACTCTTACTTTGCACCAACATAGCACCCAAACACGAATGTGAGGCATCACAGTAAACAAATATTTACCATCAACTGGTAATGCAAGAATGCGCGGGGTGGTAAAGAGAGTCTCCAGCTTTTGGAGTCTCTATTCACATTTTTCAGTCCATTCAAATGGTATCTCCTTCTTAAGCAAATAGGCAAGTGTGTAGCAATAGAGGCAAAATTCTTAACAAATCGACGATAATAGATATAGAGTCTCACAAAACTTCTAAATTTCATCACTTCATTAGGCCGAACACAATTCTTAACTGCCTCAATCTTATGAGGATCTACTTTTACTTCTTCTTTTGAAAAAACATGCCTAAAAAATGCAACCATATTCAATCAAAATTCACACATAAAAAAATTAAGCATACAACTTTTGCTTCCCAAGAACACCCAAAATAGTGCAAAGATGGTTGGCATGCTTTTCTTCACTTTTAGAATAAATCAAAATGTCATCAATAAATACTAAATCACAAATGAATCAAGATTTGGTTTGAACACCTCATTCATCAAACTCATGAACGATGCAAGCGCATTGGCTTACCAAAAAGACACAACAAATTCATAGTGTCCATAATGAGTCCTAAACGTCGTCTTGGGCTCATCCTAAGGCATAATTTTCAATTGATGGTACCTGAACCTTAGATCATTCTTAGAGAAAACCATTTCCCCTTGCAATTGGTCAAAGAGATCATCTATTCTAGGCAAGGGATACTTGTTCCGAATAGTGACTCTATTTAATTGCCGGTAATCTATACACATTCTCATATTACAATCCTTCTTCTTAACAAGCAAAACTTGAGCGCCCTATAGGGAGACATTAGGGTGAATAAATCCCTAATCAATAAGCTCTTAGATTTGAGCCTTAAGCTCTCTTATTTATGTTATAGCCATGAAATATGGAGGGATGGAAATGGGGCGCGTGTCAGGATCTAAATCAACACAAAAATCTATATCTTTATCTGAAAGCATGCCAGACAAGTCATTTGAAAACACTTCACTAAATTCGGGCACCACAAAAATAGAATCAATAAATGGATCCTCAATCTCAACATCTCCAATATGAGCCAAATAAGCCAAACAACCATGTTCAACTAATTTGCTAGCCCAAATAGAGAATACAATCTTAGCTTGCTTAGGCTTGTTCACCCTTTCAAACTCTAATTTTTTCCCTTCCTAGAATTTCTAGAGTTACAAACATAGTATTACAATTAAGCACAACATAATATGGGGACAACCAATTCATGCCTATGATTATGTCAAAGTCAATCATATCCAAAATCACCAAATCATCCCAAGTCTGAAATCCCATAAATAAAATAGGACAAGCATGATATACATGGGTAACTATGACTGACTATCTTACTAGGGTCGAAACATGAATAGGGGCATCAAAAATATCACAAACCACATAAAATTCTGAGGTGAATTTCGAGGACACATATGAATAAGTAGATACTGGATCAAATAACACATTATCTATCTGATCACAAACAAGAATAATGCATGTGATTATTTCATCAGACGCCTCTGCCTCATTCTTGCTCGGAAAAGGCATAACATTGGGCCCTATTCTCTTGACGAGCTCATTTGTTCTTGGTTGCACATTGCCTCTACCTCCACCACCATTTCCTCTACCTCTACGGCCTCGTTGATTACCTCCTCGCCTACCTTGTGGGTGTCCTCTAACATTTTTAAAATTCCTCCGGTACGACCATTCTAGATGGCTATTGCGCGGCGTTTAGCACATGCGGATGGGTGCAACCTCTCCCCATGTGTCCAAGTTCCCCATAATTATTGCAAATACGATCACATGATGGTATACTGCCCATCAAAAGCGCGACTCCCTAGATAACCTAAAAATTATAAGGTTGGGTTTCCAAATAGTTACATGTAGAGGCGGGCATATAGGACCAAATTGTCTTGGCTGCCAACATTGTCCTACCGGATAATACTAGAATAAGAGCCCTAAAAATTATAAGAATTTTTTTCTCTTTTAGGAAACACCTTAGCCTGACCCTTTCGCCCCACTACCTCCACTTTCTTGACATAATATGTCACCTCGTTAAAGCTTCTCCTTGCATAAGTCACGTGGACAGATAACACTTGCAACTCTGAATTCAATCCTCAAATAAATAATTGGATCCTCTCTTCCTCTGTATTCACTAAATGCATAGAATATCTAGATAAAGCATGAAACTTGGCCTCATAAGCATCCACAGACATACCACCTTTCTATAAGGCCATGAACTCGTCCCTCGTGTGGTCTCTCAGAGTTTTAAGCAAATATTTTTTCAAAAATGAAATTGGTCCAAGTGAGTATCGGTAAAGTAGAAGATTTTCACTCCATATAAGCTCCCACCACTGCTTGGCCTCACATTGAAGTCGAATGACACTAATTCAACCCCATGTTTGTGAACAATACCCAATTTATGAAGCCTCTCATAACAGCGAAGATACTCATAAGCATCTTGAGTTTCGGAATTAAAAAATACCGGAGGCTTAAGCTTAAAAAACTTAGTCAACATGTCAAGCTCATTACCAGTCATAATGAAACCCAACAAAGGACAAAAGAAATCATCTGATCCTACATTTCCACTCATCTTGGGAACAGTGCTAGTAATAGGAGGATTAGCTTGAGTAGAGTAGGTGGAAGCACTTCAGGACCAGTCAACCCTTTTAAGAATGTCATAATTTGTTGATCTAACACTTGATTGATGGGGGGAACAATCGTAGTCTATATCGGAATCTCTTAGTCTTGTCCATTACCCTTGACATTTCCACCCTTAATATCATCCCTAATCTCTTCATTATAGACTGAAGGGATCTCGTTTATAGGTGCATTGTCAATCACTACTTCATGCCCAACAGGAGCTACTCTCCAATGACCTCTAACCCTAGCTCTTTCTCTATCCCTTTCTCGACTGCGACCTCTTGCTACAGGTTCCTTAACTGGAGCATTGAAAGGGAGCTGCGGGAAAGTTGTTGAACCTTGTATTAACCATCAGCAAACAGAAGAGTGAAGGATGTTAGATACCAATTTGTATCACCTAGATACCAATAAGACCCATGTTAGAGCACGAAAGGAGACAGGAGAAAATATAGAAATTTCTTAAAGTCATATAGCCTCTACAAGAATTCTAAAGGTGTCCCCTTACCATTTCATGAGACTCTATTAGACTTGTTTTGGTATATCGAGATCAATAAACCTAGGCTCTGATACAAATTTTTTCACGACTCTGACCGTCAATATTTTCACCCACACTAACCCTCTGGTGGGATAACCACTACTATAACCCAACTAAGCAACTAAATCAAATCTAAGACAATTAAGTTACAGAAGCAAGTTAATTAACTAAGCAAATGTTGAATTTAAATACCTAGAGTTTGAAAGTTAATGTACCCAAACATCAAACAAGATACATAAGTCTAACAAGAAGGGATATATCCCACACTAATGAACTACTCAACTATCTAGAGCAAATGTCTAAGTCGGAATAGGGTGCACATAAATGAAAGAGAACTCCATGGCAGCCCGAAAGATTTGGCTCACCCTTGAATTTCAGAAATGATCACTGATCTCTTAAGTGAGATGTGTCAATAGTCGCTTGAAGATACCCTTTACTTAACAAAAATAAGAGCAAGTGTAGAATCAGTACACAACCATAGCATATTGGTAGAATCACACGGTTATCCCACTAGTGTAACAAAAACAAGTCAAGCAACATTATAATCGCATGCATATATATCAACATATACAATATTATTAACATGAATAATCAACAATACATTTCAAATTTATCATCACATTTTGGTCTTCTCACGCAACACAAACCCAAACAGTTAGCTTTTTGAAATGTGGCAATCGAATTCCATTTTTATATTGGAACATAGAAATCAATCCCAGTTAACTTATCGGAACGTGACAACTTGATCGCATAGTTGTGACGGAATGTGGCATCTCAATCCATTTAGCTTGCCAGAATGTAGCGATTCGATCCACATTCACACACCACAATTGCAACACAAGTATATCATTAAAATCATACATTTAAATCATGAATTCATCGTTACATCATGCATCTATGTCATTTACAATAAATGTGATCAATATTGCAACATTCATACACATACAAGTATCACAATAAAGCAAGATCATGCATACGTCACACTATAATAGAACTCTTACCATCACCTACCTCGAAATAAACTTGAAACCCTAAGAAACTTGATCTTTCCCTTTTCAGATATGTTCCACTTGTTATTGGTCTACAAAAAATCAATAAAATACGAGAATCAGCAAACAGTAGCTAATTACTCGAAACTATAACAATTCTATGAACCCTAGATCAAACTCATGATCCCAACTAACCAATTTATGGTTGTTTCCACCATAGAATCTCCTCACTATCATTCTCAACACATTCTATTATTTTCTACATATCGAAAAATAGATTCGAGGGATGAGAAGATTACCTTTAGCCTCAAGAGTGGAAAGAGTAGAAATTGTTTGGGTGTCCTTAGCTCTAAAAGTCTAAAAGCGCCAAATAAGGTCATTTAGGAATTTATTAACGACATTATGTCACGTCTGGCCCGCCACAGCGGCACCCTTCCCTCCACAGCTATGGCGCCAGAGCAACACAATCCCTCTCCAAGGAGGGATTCTCAAACCAGTGAGCTCACTCAAGAATCCAAAATCTCATTTCACAACACACCTCTAACCTACGACGCTCAGAAAATACCCTTTATGCTAAGTTCGATTTCGCAGAGATCTACTCACTCAAATTCAATTTCATAAAGTCATACGAGTTTGTTGACAAGTTTTCTAACTACATATGTAATCAAAATCACAAGTGGTTCACCCGATTGTAACCAGATTTCTCTACATTTTAGTGACTCCGATTTTTCGTAAAATCTGGACAAGGTTTCGAAAATCCAATTACTACTACAAGTTTTTCCGGACCCAAATTTTTTCCCGTTGGCATCTCTCAAACGACGATAACTCTTTTTAATTCAAATTTTCTCGTAATTAGAAGATAAATTTTTCCTTTTTTTTCCTCACAATTTTTTTTGAAAAAAAATTAAATGATATTTTTACTCTTTAATTTATAAATTAATTAATAATTTTTGTATATGAATTTCTTGAAGTAAATATGAAAAAAATTAAGGCTATACATAAAAAAAATTCAAATGATTTGAAAAAATACAAAAAATAAGAAATAATTATAAGCAACAATATAGTCTAATTGTAAAATTCAAAGTATGGACATTATATTATTTTTCTTTACTAATTATTTTCATGTCGAAGAGATTATGGCAGATCATGTCGCTAAAAATGATCCGAAATTGAATCTTGATCGATTTGAGATTGTTTTTTTTAAATTGTAATCAAAGATGTTTTCTTGTCTCTCTTTTTTTTTTTTTTGTATTTTCGTTCCATTTACCTTATATAATTTATAATTACACTACAAATAAAATAATTGGTGACAACTTACTTAACTCAAATTTTTCTTTATTAGAAGATCATTCTTTTCTTTTTCTCCTCATTTAAAGATTTTTAAAGTGATAACTCTTTGTAACGACCTGTTTAGTCGTTTTGAGCAGCAGATTTTATTTCTGGAAAAACTGGCTGAGACAACGGTCACCACGATGGACCGTCATGGGCACGACGGACCGTCGAGGGTGTCTCGTTCCAGAACACTTGGAATTCTGAAATTTGGTACTGAAAATCGACTCTCTGAACTTCGTAACGGACTTGCAGGACGGACCGTCACAGGTGTGACGGACCGTCACAGACTCCTTAGTGGAAAATGGAGTTTCTGGTCGTTACGACGACCTGCATGACGGCCCGTCGTAGGCGCGACGGCCCGTCACAGGGTACGTAATCCCAGACTGAGTCGGATTTCTTTACACGTTTTAAGGGACGTTTTGGACTATTCTTTCCTTAATTATAAAGTTAGAGGGTTAATATTAATAAGTCTAATTACTTGGGGGTTAAAAGAGGTAACCCTAAGTTAATTAGTGGGCTATTATTGCCATCTTTATTCTTAATTATATGTTAATTAGGGTAAAAGAAAGAGGGTTTGAATAAGAAAAAGGGAAAGAACAAGGAGAGAGAGAGATTGATCGATCAAGAGGCAGAGGGAATATCAAAGCTTGAAAATTGCTTGTTGATTCCAATTCTTCGGTAGAGGTAGGTTATGGTTTTTACGATATTCGTAGTGAACTCTTAATAGTGAATGATATGTATTGGTGGTATTGTAAACCTGTCTATATGCTTAATTGTATGCTTGCATGAATATGATTATGTGATTTTGATAAAACAAGCATGATGAAAACCATTGAATCCCAAATCTTGAAAGAAACTTTAATCTACTTATTAATGATGATGCCTTGGTATAAAAGAAGGCTTGATGAATTAAAGTAATGGGATTGATGATGCCTTGGTATAAAAGAAGGCTTGATGAATTAAAGTAATGGGATTGATGATGCCTTGGTATAGAGAATGCTTGATGAACGGATAGAATGAGATTAGTGGATCGGAGTGTCACGTTCCGACACATAGTATTAGTGGATCGGAGTGTCACGTTCCGACACATAGTAATAGTGGGACTGGTGTCACGAACCGACACGTAGAATTAGGGGATCGGAGTTTCACGTACCGACACATATAGGGGATCGGAGTGTCACGTTCCGACACATATAGGGGATCGGAGTGTCACGTACCGACACATATAGAGGATCGGGTGTCACGAACCGACACGTAGAATTAGGGGATCGGAGTGTCACGTACCGACACATATAGGGGATCGGAGTGTCACGTTCCGACACATATAGGGGATCGGAGTGTCACGTACCGACACATATAGGGGATCGGGTGTCACGAACCGACACGTAGAATTAAGGGATCGGAGTGTCACGTACCGACACATAGTGGTAGGGGATCGGAGTGTCACGTACCGACACAAGAGGAAGAAAGATAATGAATCTTGAAAGATGATAATATACTCAACATAATGAACTTAATTCCCAAATGAGCATGGTATTGAGGCTTGAGCCCTCATGGATGAACTTGATGGTACTTATTGATGATTATAGTACTTGTTGTTGTTACATGTTGAGTTTATAGTTGATTTATGATATTAACTGATATATACTGTTTTCTATTTTGAGTTGGCCGATGATACCTTCTCAGTACTTGTGGTTGTACTGACCCCCTACTTTTATGTTTTCTTCTTTGTTATTTGTGGAATGCAGCAAACGTTCCGTCAACTTCAACTCAACAGTAGATCTAGCCAGTCTTCACTACCTTCGGAAATTCAGGGTGAGCTAATGCGTCTAGCTTGGACTGGATCTTCTTCTTCAAGTCTTGATGCCTTGAACTTCCGGCATGGACTAGTTTTTATTTGTTTTAGCTTCTTAGACGTTTTTAGTTTAGTAATTTGAGGATAGATGTTCTTGTGATGATGACTTCCAGATTTTGGGGATAATAATAATAGTTTTTGAATTTTTTTATTAATGAGTTTAAGTCTTTCCGCATTATTTTCTGTTGATGTATCTTGAAATGTTAAGGTTAGATGGGTTGGTTCGCTCACATAGGAGGGTAAATGTGGGTGCCAGTCGCGTCCCCGATTTGGGTCGTGACAAACTTGGTATCAGAGCATTAGGTTCATTGGTCTCATCACACAAGAACGAGTCTAGTAGAGTCTTAAGGAACGGTAGGGGGACGCCTTTACTTTTCTTTGAGAGGCTATAAGACTTAAGGAAAATTCCATTCTTTCTTTCTTTCTTTCGTGCTACTACTTGATTCCAATTGGTATCTAGGTGATACAAATTGGTATCTGACCATCTTCACTGTATTTCGCAGATGGTTAGAACTAGAGCAACGACCGCACCAACACCAACACCAGCAAGGCAAGATACAACTGAGCCAGCCACTGGGGCTGTGGCTCGAGGGATAGTAGCGGCAAGAGGCCGTGGGAGGACGTTCTCTAGAGGAAGAGGACAAGCACCTAGCCCATCTGATACTAGGGCGGTGACTCCTCCACCGACTGAGGAGGTAGTAAGAGAGGGTGAGAAAGGGGAAACTGAACAAGAGCAGAATGAGGAATTGCCACCCCAACCTACCCCAGAGATGATCAATCAGGTTCTTGCTTACCTTAGCGGGTTATCTGATCATGGTCAGGCACCTCCCGTGGTTTCTGCACCAACACCTCCGGTTTCAGAGATACGACATGCGGCCGCTATGGCTCCCCGCATGGATGCATCATTGGAGATAGGAACATTTCCACGTTTGACTACTGGGCCTATAATGACTAATGATCAGCATGAACTTTTCAATAAGTTCTTGAAATTGAAACCTCCAGTCTTCAAAGGTGCTGAATCAGAAGATGCCTACGATTTTCTGGTTGATTGTCATGAGCTCCTACACAAGATGGGTATAGTAGAGCGGTTTGGTGTCGAGTTCTTGAGCTATCAGTTTCAAGGGAACGCCAAAATGTGGTGGCGGTCACATGTTGAGTGTCAACCAACAGAGGCACCACCTATGACTTGGGAATCATTCTCTAGCTTGTTTATGGAGAAGTATATCCCAAGGACTTTGAGAGATAGAAAAAGGGATGAGTTCTTGAGTCTTGAGCAAGGAAGGATGACGGTTAATGCATATGAGGCTAAATTCCGTGCATTATCCAGGTATGCCACCCAACTTTGTTTCAGTCCACAAGAACGGATTCGCCGTTTTGTGAAGGGGTTGAGGTCAGAGTTGCGGATTTCGGCCTTACAGGTAGCGGCTACGGCAAAATCCTTCCAAGAAGTGGTAGACTTTGTGATAGAGGTGGAAGGAGTGAAGCCAGATTACTTCACCACGACATCGACATCAAAAAGGTTTCGAAAGGGAGGTGAGTTAAACGGTTTGTATACTAGAGGACAGAGTTCCGGAGGTTACTCAGTTCGACCAATTCAGTCTTCACTACAGACTGTAGTCGGGGGTCCACCTCAGAACGGTCAACACTACTCCGAGAGACCTATGCCTGACTCTAGAGAGTGTTATGGATGTGGGGAGATTGGACATGTTAGGAGGAATTGTCCAAAACAGAGTTACAGAACCCCAATAGCTAGAGGTAGAGGTGGTCATGGTAGAGGCCGCTTTTCTGGAGGACGTGGTGGTCGAGGTAATGGTGGTCACCACAACGGCAGAGGTGATGGGCAAACTGGAGCCACTACGACACAACATGGTAGGGGCAACAGACAGACTGGTGATAGGGCCCATTGTTACGCTTTCCCTGGGAGATCTGAAGCGGAGGCGTCTGATGCTGTTATCACAGGTAATCTTTTGGTTTGTGATTGCATGGCATCTGTATTATTTGACCCTGGCTCCACGTTTTCATATGTATCTTCATCATTTGCTAATGGTCTAAATTTACATTGTGAATTACTTGACACGCCTATTCGTGTTTCTACTCCGGTGGGAGAGTCTGTGGTAGTTGAAAAGGTATATAGGTCTTGTTTGGTAAATTTTGTGGGAGCAATACTTATGTAGATTTGGTTATCTTAGAAATGGTTGATTTTGATGTAATTCTGGGTATGACTTGGCTTTCTCTGCAATTTACGATCTTGGATTGTAATGCTAAAACGGTGACGTTAGCCAAGCCTGGGACAGATCCGTTAGTGTGGGAGGGTGACTACACTTCCAATTCGGTGCGTATCATATCCTTTCTTCGTGCTAAGAAAATGGTTAGTAAAGGTTGTTTATCTTTCTTGGCACACCTTAGGGATGACACTACCCAAGTACCTTCGATTGAGTCGGTTTCGGTAGTCCGTGAGTTTTTGGACGTATTCCCTGCAGATCTTCCTGGTATGCCACCAGATAGGGATATTGACTTCTGTATCGATCTTGAACCGGGTACTCGCCCCATTTCTATACCCCCTTATAGAATGGCTCCCGCGGAATTAAGAGAGTTAAAGGCCCAACTTCAAGAGTTGTTGAGCAAGGGCTTCATTAGACCAAGTGCATCTCCTTGGGGTGCTCCGGTTTTGTTTGTGAAGAAGAAGGATGGGAGTTTTCGTATGTGCATAGACTATCGGCAGTTGAACAAGGTAACCATTAAGAATAAGTATCCTCTTCCTCGCATTGATGATTTGTTCGATCAATTACAAGGTGCGTGTGTTTTCTCTAAGATTGATTTGAGATCCGGTTATCATCAATTGAAAATACGGGCAACGGATGTGCCAAAGACTGCTTTTCGGACTAGGTATGGGCATTATGAATTTGTAGTGATGTCCTTTGGTCTTACGAATGCCCCTGCTGCGTTCATGAGCTTGATGAACGGGATATTTAAGCCGTATTTGGATCTCTTTGTGATCGTGTTTATTGATGATATACTGATATACTCTAAAAGTAAGAAGGAACATGAGGAGCATTTGAGAATGGTATTGGAAATGTTGAGGGAGAAAAAGCTTTATGCCAAGTTCTCTAAGTGTGAGTTTTGGTTAGATGCGGTGTCCTTCTTGGGGCACGTGGTTTCTAAGGATGGAGTGATGGTGGATCCTTCTATGATTGAGACAGTGAAGAATTGGGTAAGACCCACTAATGTGTCAGAAATACGGAGTTTTGTTGGGTTAGCTAGCTACTACCGCCGATTTGTCAAGGGGTTCTCTTCTATTGCTTCCCAATTGACGAACTTGACTAAGCAGAATGTTCCATTTGTATGGTCGGATGAGTGTGAGGAAAGCTTTCAGAAGCTCAAGACTTTGTTGACTACCGCACATATCCTCACCTTGCCGGTAGAGGGTAAGAACTTCATTGTTTATTGTGATGCATCCTATTCGGGTTTGGGTGCAGTGCTAATGCAAGAGAAGAACATGATTGCTTATGCTTCAAGACAATTAAAAGTGCATGAACGTAACTATCCAACTCATGACTTGGAATTGGCCGCGGTAGTGTTTGCATTAAAGCAATGGAGGCACTATTTATATGGGGTTAAGTGTGAAGTCTATACGGATCATCGTAGTCTACAGTATGTCTTTACTCAGAAAGAGTTGAACTTGAGACAAAGGAGATGGATGGAACTACTGAAGGACTACGACATCACTATTTTGTATCATCCGGGGAAGGCGAATGTTGTGGCAGATGCCTTGAGTAGAAATGCAGGAAGCATGGGAAGTCTAGCCCATTTGCAAGCTACAAGACGCCCATTGGCTAGAGAAGTGCAGATTCTGGCTAATGACCTTATGAGGTTAGAAATAAATGAGAAGGGAGGATTGTTAGCTTGTGTAGAGGCAAGATCTTCTTTTCTTGACAAGATTAAGGGGAAGCAGTTTGATGATGAGAAGTTGATCCGGATTTGAGATAAAGTGTCGCAAGGAGAGGCTAAAGAAGCAACAATCGATGAGGAAGGTGTGTTGAGGATTTTGGGAAGGGTATGTGTACCCCGCATCGATGATTTGATCAACACTATTTTGGCAGAGGCTCATAGTTCAAGGTATTCTATACATCCGGGTGCAACCAAGATGTATCGTGACCTAAAGCAACACTTTTGGTGGAGTAGAATGAAGCGCTATATAGTTGACTTTATTGCCAAATGTCCAAACTGTCAACAAGTAAAGTATGAACACCAGAGGCCCGGAGGAACGCTTCAGAGAATGCCCATTCCTGAATGGAAGTGGGAGGGAATCGCAATGGACTTTGTGGTTGGTCTTCCAAAGACAATGGGTAAGTATGACTCCATTTGGGTGATTGTTGATAGGTTAACTAAGTCTGCTCATTTTATTCCGGTCAAGGTGACTTACAATGCAGAGAAGTTAGCCAAGATCTATATCTCAGAAATCGTTCGATTGCATGGGGTTCCACTATCCATCATATCAGATAGAGGTACGCAGTTTACTTCTAAGTTTTGGAAAACATTGCATGCTGAATTGGGTACTAGGTTGGACCTTAGCACTGCATTTCACCCTCAGACCGATGGTCAGTCTGAGCGAACGATTCAAGTGTTAGAGGATATGCTTCATGCTTTTGTGATAGAATTTGGTGGTCATTGGGATAACTTCTTACCCTTAGCGGAGTTTTCATACAATAATAGCTATAACTCAAGCATTGATATGGCTCCATTTGAAGCATTGTATGGTAGGAGATGTAGGTCTCCCATTGGGTGGTTTGAGTATGCAGACCGAAAGGTTAGAGACTTGGAGTTCATGGAAGGTGAACAAGTCTTGTTGAAGGTTTCACCCATGAAAGGGGTGATGCGGTTTGGCAAAAGAGGTAAGCTAAGTCCAAGGTATATTGGACCATTTGAGGTACTAAAGCGAATAGGGGAGGTGGCTTATGAATTAGCCTTGCCCCCAGGGCTGTCCGGAGTGCATCCGGTATTTCATTTGTCCATGTTGAAAAGATACCATGGAGATGGAAACTACATTATCCGTTGGGATTCAGTTTTGCTTGATGAGAATTTGACTTATGAGGAGGAACCGGTTGCTATATTAGATAGAGAAGTTCGCAAGTTGAGGTCGAGAGAGATTGCATCCATCAAAGTTCAATGGAAGAATCGACCGGTTGAAGAGGCTACTTGGGAGAAGGAGGCAGATATGCAAGAAAAATACCCACATCTGTTTACAGATTCAGGTACTCCTTTTTGCCATTGTTTTTCTTCTTTTGATCGTTCGGGGATGAACGATGGGTAAATTGGTATCTATTGTAACGACCTGTTTAGTCGTTTTGAGCAGCAGATTTTATTTCTGGAAAAACTGGCTGAGACGACGGTCACCACGACGGACCGTCATGGGCACGACGGACCGTCGAGGGTGTCTCGTTCCAGAACACTTGGAATTCTGAAATTGGGTACTGAAAATCGACTCTCTGAACTTCGTAACA
The DNA here is from genome assembly GCA_027705065.1 of Solanum peruvianum. NCBI lineage: Eukaryota > Viridiplantae > Streptophyta > Magnoliopsida > Solanales > Solanaceae > Solanum > Solanum peruvianum. Next base: position 19,452,745 of record JAKWJD010001761.1, read on the forward strand.
GACTTGCAGGACGGACTGTCACAGGTGTGACGGACCGTCACAGACTCCTTAGTGGAAAATGGAGTTTCTGGTCGTTAACGACGACCTCCATGACGGAACGTCGTAGGCGCGACGGCCCGTCACAGGGTACGTAATCCCAGACGGAGTCGGATTTCTTTACACGTTTTAAGGGACGTTTTGGACTATTCTTTCCTTAATTATAAATTTAGAGGGTTAATATTAATAAGTCTAATTACTTGGGGGTTAAAAGAGGTAACCCTAAGTTAATTAGTGGGCTATTATTGCCATCTTTATTCTTAATTATATGTTAATTAGGGTAAAAGAAAGAGCGTTTGAATAAGAAAAAGGGAAAGAACAAGGAGAGAGAGAGATTGATCAATCAAGAGGCAGAGGGAATATCAAAGCTTGGAAATTGCTTGTTGATTCTTCGGTGGAGGTAGGTTATGGTTTTTACGATATTCGTAGTGAACTCTTAATAGTGAATGATATGTATTGGTGGTATTGTAAACCTGTCTATATGCTTAATTGTATGCTTGCATGAATATGATTATGTGATTTTGATAAAACAAGCATGATGAAAACCATTGAATCCCAAATCTTGAAAGAAACTTTAATCTACTTATTAATGATGATGCCTTGGTATAAAAGAAGGCTTGATGAATTAAAGTAATGGGATTGATGATGCCTTGGTATAAAAGAAGGCTTGATGAATTAAAGTAATGGGATTGATGATGCCTTGGTATAGAGAAGGCTTGATGAACGGATAGAATGAGATTAGTGGATCGGAGTGTCACGTTCCGATACATAGTATTAGTAGATCGGAGTGTCACGTTCCGACACATAGTATTAGTGGGACAGGTGTCACGAACCGACACGTAGAATTAGGGGATCGGAGTGTCACGTACCGACACATATAGGGGATCGGAGTGTCACGTTCCGACACATATAGGGGATCGGAGTGTCACGTACCGACACATATAGGGGATCGGGTGTCACGAACCGACACGTAGAATTAGGGGATCGGAGTGTCACGTACCGACACATATAGGGGATCGGAGTGTCACGTTCCGACACATATAGGGGATCGGAGTGTCACGTATCGACACATATAGGGGATCGGGTGTCACGAACTGACACGTAGAATTAGGGGATCGGAGTGTCACGTACCGACACATAGTGGTAGGGGATCGGAGTGTCACGTACCGACACAAGAGGAAGAAAGATAATGAATCTTGAAAGATGATAATATACTCAACATAATGAACTTAATTCCCAAATGAGCATGGTATTGAGGCTTGAGCCCTCATGGATGAACTTGATGGTACTTATTGATGATTATAGTACTTGTTGTTGTTACATGTTGAGTTTATAGTTGATTTATGATATTAACTGATATATACTGTTTTCTATTTTGAGTTGGCCGATGATACCTACTCAGTACTTGTGGTTGTACTGACCCCCTACTTTTATGTTTTCTTCTTTGTTATTTGTGGAATGCAGCAAACGTTCCGTCAACTTCAACTCAACAGTAGATCTAGCCAGTCTTCACTACCTTCGGAAATTCAGGGTGAGCTAATGCGTCTAGCTTGGACTGGATCTTCTTCTTCAAGTCTTGATGCCTTGAACTTCCGGCATGGACTAGTTTTTATTTGTTTTAGCTTCTTAGACGTTTTTAGTTTAGTAATTTGAGGATAGATGTTCTTGTGATGATGACTTCCACATTTTGGGGATAATAATAATAGTTTTTGAATTGTTTTATTAATGAGTTTAAGTCTTCCGCATTATTTTTTGTTGATGTATCTTGAAATGTTAAGGTTAGATGGGTTGGTTCGCTCACATAGGAGGGTAAATGTGGGTGCCAGTCGCGTCCCCGATTTGGGTCGTGACACTCTTACCATTTTATTAATTTTTATTACTCTACATCAATTTCGGGAAATTATGAAATAAATTTAAATATATATGGAACAATTAAAATAAACTAATAATACATAATTTGAAAATAAAAATAAAATAATAAAACATAATTGAAAATTTCAAAGTTGGGGAGTTAGAATTTTTTTATATATACTTTTTATTTTTCGCTCCATTTTCCTTAATTTCCATGCTAATAAATAATAATTCCTTTCTTTTTTTCTCCACATAACATTTCTTTCCATTTGATCAGTTTATCATTTTTCTTTTTCAATTAATTTTCAAAACTATACATGGAACAAACTAAATGAATCATTAATAGAAAATTGAACTTAAATTTCAACCATATTATACGAAAAATATGAATTGTTTTCTTTCTTTTTACTTATTCCTCTCTGCATTTTTTTCATTTTTCATTTTGTTTTGTCACATTAGCCTCTATATAATGTTTACTCCAACCTATGATTGATGCTCATTTTATCCCCTTTCTATTTTATGAAATATCTCTCATATTCAATTTTCTCTCTAAAATACTTTATCATTTTTTTCTATGATAAAATAAGATAAAAAAGATAGAGGAGAAAAAAAAATACATTCATATAAGAGTCTATGTAGACAATATATATTCCACTTTCTTTTGTCACTTAGTATCTATATATTCTTTACTCCCAACCTATAATTTATACTTATTTTGTTTATCTCCTTCCAATTTTATTAACTATCTCCCATATTCAATTTTCTCTTAAAATACTTCATGATTTTTTCTACAATAAAATATAAATATAGAAGGTAGAGTAAAAACACATTCATATAAGAGTCTATGTTAACAAAATTATCATATTACTTTGTGACTTCAAAATATAACCTTTAGAAGTGTTTTGATTCTCGTTAGACCCCAATTATTACTTAGTCATTCTCTGTCGCAATCCACTACTTTAATGGTCATCACAAAAAAAAAAAAAAAAAAAAAAAACTATTTGATCAACGTTCTCACAACACTTATTTACCATTCAAGACAGAAAACATCAACCTTATCGATATGAAATTATTGGACATGTGTAACATTAAAAGAATAGATGTAGATCAATATGTGTTATGTTGTATATTTGTTTATATAGTACTCAAAAATTAATGGTAAGAAAAATTTTCAAATTCTATATTAAAGGATAAAATAATAAACCTCTTAAATTTTTTAATTAAGTGATGCAAATAGAAAAATGTAACAGAAAGAATTTCTTTACAATAAGAATATATTTTATTGTAAACAATTGATAACTGAAGTGTTTATATTTAGGCATTAATGAGAAGAGAATTAAATATAATGTTTTAATATTTCATAAAAAATTAAGAAATATTATATCTCTTTTATGTGTATATATATATATATATATATATATATATATATATATATATATATATATATATATATATATATATATATATATATATATATATATATATATAAAAGGATACTTAGAAAATTTTTGTGATGTAAGTTAGTTTTATTATAAGGGATAAGACATTAGTGTCCTCCTAGACTATAATCAAAATTTCAGAGACGCACCTTAACTAAAGTAAGGTTTTATTACCCTCTGAACTTTTTTTTGTAACTTTGTACACCTTTTTGGCCTACGTGGACTCCAAATATCGCGCCTCACTTAAGTGGTAGCACGGAGTGTGTCATGTAATCCAGAATGTGTACAAAATTACACAAAAAATGAGTTTAGGGAAAAGGGGTAATAGTAACTTAAATTAGTTAAGGTGTATCTCTGAGATTTCGGTCGTAGTCTAAGGGATGCTTGTGTCTTATCTCTTATTATAATTTATAATTGTATTAAAAATAATCGTCATAAAAAAAAGTGCAGTGCTAATGAGTAATTAAACCCAAAACACCTAAGAGAGAAAAGATATAAATTCCCTCCTGAATTTGTTGTAAATTTGTCCTGAAAAATCATTTGCACGCTTAAACTATTGTAATGACTACACACATAATCTTATTCAAAATGATATTAATACCCCCTTATATGGTGACATGACACAGAAAGTGTCTTCACCTTCCTTAAGATATGTGAGAAGAAGAAAATTTATGTTAAAATGATAAGTTTAAACATGGTAGCACTATTTTATTGGTCATTATATAATGAAGTATTATAATTTTTAATATATGAGTATTAATTATGAAATTTTTTTCTTTTTATTGGTGATCCCAATTTCTTTAAAGATTTTTACATTTTTAATTTTTTTTTTTGAAGTTCTTCTTCTATACAAATTCTTTATCACCATTCATGATTTCTTTGCATATCCATCACTCTATCTTAAAAAGGAACTCTAAATAGAAGTTAAAAAATAGTGGGGGTGATGTTGATTTCCATCGGAAAGTTAATAATTTTAACTTAAGGTTCATGATTTTTATTCAGGCTCACCGGAGGATTCACCGGAGAAAAGCACCGAAAAATATTATGAGAAAGATATTGATTTTTTTTGAAAATCCTTTGACATTTATGCTTAACATTCATGTTTCATTGCATTGATTTTCAAAAACTAATCGAAGAAAATTCTTTTCTATCTTTATCTTCTTTATTTTCGCCGGAGGACTACCCACAACTATCACAATGTTATTTTTGTCTCAAGCCGTAAATAGCATATTTGATTTTACAGACAAAGAATACTAATGAAAGGCTTAATTTTCATCTCTAATTATCAAGATTTCAAAAGATCTTTTACAAATCTGAAAAGTTTTTATTTGTTTCGCCGACAATAATGGTGTTGCCCACCGCCTATCGTCTCGCTCAACATCACTAAACTTCATAATCTTCTTATTGTCTCATGTTCTCTCTTCAAATTTCTTGTTTTCCCTTCAATTTATGAAATAATAAAGAAAAAGAAGAAATTAATTTTAAGAAGAAAAAAAATGTAAGGTGGAGGAGAAAGAAAGTCTAGGTTTCTACTTTTTGCAATAGTCTAAGAAAATATTAAGTAAAAATGGTTTTAAGAAAATAAAAATAATCTCATAAATCAGTCAAAACGTGTGTATAACACATTTTCACACAAAAACTGGTATTGTCTTCGGGAAAGGGGTATTGATTTCAATTAAACAAAATTGAGTGTGTAATAGCGTCAAGATAGTTTAAGCGTGTAACTAACTTTTCGAAAAAAGTTCATGAGAAAATTTATGTCTTTTCTCCATCTAAAAGTATATTGTTAATTTGGCCACTACTTATCTCCCGAATTAATAATTTTTCTAAATTAATTTAATTTGAATTATTATGATTCGAATTTTCATTAAGTACAAACAAATAAGGCCTAACTTAAATTCAATACACCATGATCTTGCCACATTTGTAAAGTACATTCCTAAATTCTCATCAAGTTTATGAGTATTTAACACATCTCTCAGTTTATTCATTAAGAGTCTGATGTTCTTAGAAGAGTTGAAGACAACTTATTTGACATATGTCAGACCGAGATTGTATATTCAGTTTAGTTGTTCAAGTAAAAAAATATTTTAAGATAATAAATAATTTGAAAACAAATATTCAGAACAAATACACTATGTCAAACAAACCCCAAGGATATGTGTTTGTTTGAAAAGCCACTAGGTAATTGAAATTGTAATTATCACTCTATGAATTACACAACCTAGCAATTACGCTAACTTGATTGGTTGCAACAGTGTAATTATATTTAATTTTATTATATAGTTGCACAAGTATAATCATAAGGTTATATTGAATTAAGAATGCAAATTAATTGTTGAAAATTACACATTTATATTAGACAAATAAGGAGTTTTATAAATGATAATAGATTGAATATTGAAGATATATATTGTCTTTTGAAAATAAATAAACTAGTAAACATATGTTCTTAACTAATATTATAAAAAATAATTCATTAATATTTTCAATTTGGTGTATTTTAATTATATTAATCATAAAAACTAAAAGTACAAAAATTCTATAAACATTATGAAATGCATGTTTGACAAAAAGATAAATATTATAAATATAATGTCATAAAATTATAAAACATTTGACAAAAGGATAATCTATGGAGTCTACTTAAAAGAAATAGTATGCAATGTAAAATATGTATAAATACTTCTAGAATAAATGAAGTGAAAATATAATATAAGTTCTAAATTCAAGAAAAGAATTAACCTAAAACTCATATGTCAAATTTCAACATAATATACATAAATATGATTTTTTAAAAGGGATAATGCACAAGTACCCCCTCAATCTATGCCCGAAATCTTAAAGACATATTCATACTATATTAAGAACCTATTACCCCCCGGAAGTTATTTTAGTAATAATTTTATATCCCTTTTTGACCTATGTGGCACTATCTTGTGGTCCCAACGTTGATTGATTTTTTTTCAAGCTAGTGTCACGTAGGCCGAAAAAGGAGTAGAAAATTACTTATAAAATAAGTTCAGGGGGGTAATAGGACCTTAGTATAGTATAAGTGTGTCTCTGAGATTTCGGGCATAGGTTGTGTCACGACCCAAAACGAGCCGCGAGTGGCACCCACACTTATCCTACTATGTGAGCGAACCAACCAATCTAAACCCCAACATTTCAACCATAATAAACAGAATATAATGCGGAAGACTTAAAACTCATTAATGAAAATCGATTAAATAACTTCTAAAACTCAATACTTATTATTCCCAAAATCTGGAAGTCATCACCACAAGAACATCTATCCTCAAATTACTAAATCTAAGAGTATCTAAGGAGCTAAAATAAGTAAAAGAGATGGTCCATGTCCGAAACTTTAAGAAATCAATACGCGAAGGAAAGAATCCAGTCCGAGCTAGGAATAATAGCTCACCCTGAAATCTGATTATGCTGAAGTCTGGCTAGAGTTGCGGTTGAGTCGAAGTCGATGGTACGTTTGCTGCACTCTACAAATAACAAAGAAGAAAATTACAAGTAGGGGTCAGTACAAGGCACAAGTACTGAGTAGGTATCATCGGCCAACTCAAAATAGAAAGCAATATATGTATCAGTTAATAACATAAAATCAACTAATATTCTCAACAGGTGACAACAAAAGTACCATAACCATTGGCCACAACACCAAGCACATCTATAAGGACTCAATCCTCCACACCATACTCATTTAAGAAACAGGTTCTTTAAATTGAGTATATTAACATATTTCAAGATTCATTCTCTTTACTATCTTGGTGTCGGAACGTGACATTCCGATCCCCTCAATATTCATTCTCTTTATTATCCTGGTGTCGGAACGTGACACTCCGATCCCCTACTATCCAGGTGTCGGAACGTGACACTCCCATCCCCTCAATATTCATTCTCTTTATTATCCTGGTGTCGGAACGTGACACTCCGATCCCCTACTATCTTTGTGTCGGAACGTGACACTCCGATCCCCTAATACTACGTGTCGGTTCGTCACACCCGATCCCCTAATCTCATTTTTTTCAGTTCATCAACCTTTCTTTATGCCAAGACATCATCATTAGTAGAGAGATTTTAATGTTTAAGATTCAACAGCCTCATTATGCTAATTTTATCACAATTATTTAATCACATCATGCAACCACACAATTAAGCATATAGACGACTTTACAATAATACCCAATACATATCAATCGCTATTTAGAGATTACTATGAGATAACATAAACCATAACCTACCTCCACCGAAGAATTCGTGACCAAGAAAGCTACTCCTCAAAGTCTTTGCTTTCCTCTTCGTCCTCTCTTCTCTCGCTTGTTCGTTCTCCCTTTCTCTCTGTTATTTCTATTTTTCTTATTCAAACCCTTTTTCTTTTACCCTAGTTGTCATATAATTCAGTATAAAAGATGATAAAAATAACCTACTATTTATTTCAGGGTTATCTCCTTTAACCCCCAAGTAATTTATTTATTAACATTAACCCACTAACTTTATAATTATAAGCCTGAATAGTTCAAAACGCCCCTTAAGAACTTTTAACAGAAATCCGACTCAGTCAGGGTTACGCAGCCTGTGACGGTCCGTCACAAAGTTTAGAGAGTTAATTCTGTGAAAAGATTTGTGACGGTCCGTCGTGCCAACGACAATCCGTCCTGCCATTCCGTTGTGAAGTTCAGAGAGTCGATCTCAGTACCCAAATTTTCAGAATCTAAGTATTTTGGAACGAGACCCCCTCGACGGTCCGTCGTGGGATCCGTCGACCCAGACAGTTATTTACCAGAAATAAACTCTACTGCTCAAAACGACTAAACAGGTCGTTACAATAGATACCAATTTACCCATCGTTCATCCTCGAACGATCACAAGAAGAAAACAAGGGCGAAAAGGAGTACCTGAATATGTAAACAGGTCTGGGTATCTTTCTTGCATATCAGCCTCCTTCTCCCAAGTGGACTCTTCAACTGGTCGATTCTTCCATTGAACCTTGATGGATGCAATCTCCCTTGACCTCAACTTGTGGACTTCTCTATCTAAAATAGCAATAGGCTCCTCCTCATAAGACAAATTCTCATCAAGAAGAACTGAATCCCAACGAATGATGTAGTTTCCATCCCCATGGTATCTTTTCAACATAGACACATGAAATACCGGGTGCACTCCTGACTGTCCTGGAGGTAAGGCTAATTCATAAGCTACCTCCCCCACGCGCTTCAGAACTTCAAATGGACCAATATACCTCGGACTAAGCTTACCTCGCTTACCAAACCGCATCACCCCTTTCATGGGCGAAACCTTCAGCAAGACTTGCTCATTCTCCATAAACTCCAAGTCTCTAACCTTTCGATCTGCATATTCTTTCTGTCTACTTTGAGCCGCTAAAAGTTTTTCTTGAATGCATTTCACTCTATCTAACGATTCCTCAGAAGGTCAGTACCCCAAGGTCTAACCTCAAATGCATCAAACCACCCAATGGGAGACCTACATCTTCTCCCATACAGTGCCTCAAATGGGGCCATATCAATACTTGAGTGATAGCTATTGTTGTAGGAGAACTCTGCTAAGGGTAAGAAGTTATCCCAATGACCACCAAATTCTATCACACATGCACGAAGCATATCCTCCAACACTTGAATCGTTCGCTCAGACTGAACATCGGTCTGAGGGTGAAATGCGGTACTAAGATCCAATCTAGTACCTAATTAACCATGCAATGTTTTCCAAAACTTATAAGTAAACTGCGTACCTCTATCTGATATGATGGAAAGTGGAACTCCATGCAATCGAACAACTTCCGAGATGTAAAGTTTGGCTAACTTCTCTGTATTGTTAGTCACCTTGACCGGAATGAAGTGAGAAGACTTAGTTAACCTATCAACAATTACCCAAATGGAGTCATACTTACCCACTGTCTTGGGAAGACCAACCACGAAGTCCATTGCAATTTTCTCCCACTTCCATTTAGGAATGGGCATTCTCTGAAGTGTCCCTCCAGGCCTATGGTGTTCATACTTTACCTGCTGACGATTCGAACATTGAGCAACAAACTCAATAATGTCACGCTTCATTCTACTCCACCAAAAATGTTGCTTTAGCTCACGATACATCTTGGTTGCACCAGGATGTATAGAATACCTTGAACTATGAGCCTCTGTAAGAATAGTGTGAATCAAATCGTCGACGCGGGGTACACATACCCTTCCCTTAATTCTCGAAACACCTTCCTCATTGATTTATTCTTCTTTAGCCTCTCCTCGCAACACCTTATCTCGGATCTGGATCAGTTTCTCATCAGTAAACTGCTTTCCCTTAATCTTGTCAAGAAAGGAAGATCTTGCCTCCACACAGGCCAAAAATCTTCCCTTCTCATTTACTTCTAGCCTCATAAAGTCATTATCCAGAGTCTGAACCTCTCTAGCCAATGGGCGTCTGGAAACCTGTAAGTGAGCTAGGCTTCCCATGCTCCCTGCTTTTCTACTTAACGCATCTGCCACAACGTTAGCTTTTCCTGGGTGATACAAAATAGTGATATCGTAGTCCTTCAGTAGTTACATCCATCTCCTCTGTCTCAAATTCAAATCTTTCTCAGTAAAGACATACTGTAGGCTACGATGATCCGTATAGACTTCACACTTAACCCTATATAGATAGTGTCTCCATTGCTTTAATGCAAATACTACCGCAGCCAACTCCAAATCATGGGTTTGATAATTATGTTCGTGCACCTTTAATTGCCTCGAAGCATAAGCAATTACATTCTTCTGTTGCATTAGCACTGCACCCAAACCCGAATAGGATGCATCACAATAAACAATGAAATTCTTACCTTCCACTGGCAGGGTAAGAATTGGTGCAGTAGTCAAGAAGGTCTTGAGTTGCTGAAAGCTTTCTTCACATTCGTCCGACCATACAAATGGAACACTATGCTTAGTCAAATTTGTCAGTTGGGAAGCAACGAAAGAAAATCCCTTGACAAATCGACGGTAGTACCTAGCTAAACCAACAAAACTCCTTACTTCTGTAACATTAGTAGATCTTACCCAACTCTTCACTGCTTCAATCTTAGAAGGATCCACCATCACTCCATCCTTAGAAACCACATGCCCCAAGAAGGACACTGAATCTAGCCAAAACTCACACTTGGAGAATTTGGCATAAAGATTTTTCAACTTCAACAATTCCAATACAATTCTCAAGTGCTCCTCATGTTCTTTCTTGATCTTTGAGTATACCAGTATATCATCAATGAATACACTGACAAAGAGATCCAGATATGGCTTAAAAATCCCGTTCATCAGGCTCATGAACGCAGCAGGGGCATTCGTTAGTCCAAAAGACATTACCAAGAATTCATAATGCCCATACCTGGTCCGAAAAGCAGTCTTTGGCACATCCGTTGCCCGTATTTTCAATTGATATAACCAGACCTCAAATTGATTTTTGAGAAGGTACAAGCGCCTTGTAGCTGATCGAAAAATTCATCAATGCGAGGAAGAGGATACTTGTTCTTAACAGTTACTTTATTTAGTTGCCTGTAGTCTATGCACATCCGAAAACTCCCATCCTTCTTATTCACAAATAAAACCGGAGCACCACAAGGGGAAGCTCTTGGTCTAATGAAGCCTTTACCTAACAACTCTTGAAGTTGGGCCTTTAACTCCCTTAACCCAGCGGGAGCCATTCTATAAGGGGGTATGGAAATGGGGCGAGTACCCGGCTCCAGATCAATGAAAAAGTCAATATCCCTATCCGGTGGCATACCAAGAAGGTCTGCAGGAAACACATCCAGAAACTCACGGACTATCGAAACCGACTCAATTGAAGGTACTTGGGTAGTATCATCCCTGAGGTGTGCCAATAAAGCTAAACACCCTTTACGAACCATTCTCTTGGCACGAAGAAAGGAGATGATACGAACTGGAGTGGAAGTGTAGTCACCCTCCCACACTAACGGATCTGTCCCAGGCTTGGCCAACGTTACGGTCTTAGCATTACAATCTAAGATTGCAAAATTTGAAGAAAGCCAAGTCATATCCAGAATTACATCGAAGTTAACCATTTCTAGGATAACCAAGTCTACATAAGTATTGCTCCCCACAAAAGTCACAAGATAAGACCTATACACCTTTTCAACTATCACAGACTCACCCACCGGAGTAGAAACACGAATAGGCATGTCAAGCAAATCACAATGTAAATCAAAACCAGTAGCAAATGATGAATATACATATGAAAATGTGGATCCAGGATCAAATAATACAGAAGCCATGCAATCACAAACCAAAAGATTACCTGTGATAATAGCATCAGATGTCTCTGCTTCAGACCTCCCAGGGAAAGCATAACAATGGGCCCTATCACCTGTCTGTCCGTTGCCCCTACCATGTTGTGCTGCAGTCGCTCCGGCTTGCCCACCACCCCGGTTGGTTTGGTGACCACCATTACATTGACCACTACGTCCTCCAGAATGGCGGCCTATTCCATGACCACCTCTACCTCTGACTATTGGGGGTCTGTAACTCTGTTTTGGACAATACCTCCTAATATGTCCAATCTCCCCACATCCATAACACTCTCTGGGTTCAAGCATAGGTCTCTGTGAGAACGACGGAGTCTGGGGATAACCTCCAAACTCAGAGAAATGTTGACCGGTCTGCGGTGGACCCCCAGCTACAGCCTGTAGTGAAGAGTGAATAGGTCGGGCTGGATAACCTCCTGAACTCTGCCCTCTGGAGTAAGAACCACTAAACTCGCCTCCCTTACGAAACTTCTTAGTTGTTGATGCCATTGTGAAATCATATGGCTTCACTCCCTCCACCTCTATCACAAAGTCTACCACTTCCTGAAAGGATTTTTTCTGCAGTAGCTACCTGTAAGGCTGGAATCTGCAAATCTGACCTCAATCCCTTTACAAAACGGCGAATCCGCTCTTGTGGACTGAAGCAAAGCTGGGTGGCATACCTGGATAATGCATGAAACTTTGCCTCATACGCAGTAACCGACATCCTGCCTTGCTCTAGGCTCAGGAACTCATCTCTCCTCCTATCCCTCAAAGTCCGGGGTATATACTTCTCCATAAATAAGCTAGAGAATGATGCCCAAGTCATAGGTGGTGACTGTGATGGTTGACACTCAACATACGATCGCCACCACATTTTGGCATTTCCCTGAAACTGATAGGTTACAAACTCAACGCCAAATCGTTCCACTATGTCCATCTTATGTAGAAGCTCATGACAATCAACCAGAAAATCATAGGCATCCTCAGATTCAGCACCCTTGAAAACTGGAGGTTTCAATTTCAAGAACATACTGAAAAGTTCGTGCTGATCACTCGTCATTATAGGCCCTGTAGTCAATCGAAGAAACGTGCCTATTTCCAATGAGGCATCCATGCGGGGAGCCACAGCACCTGCATGTTGTACTCCCGAAACCTGAGGTGCTGGTGCAGAAAACACTGGAGGTGTCTGGCCCTTATCAGATAACGCGCTAAGATAAGCAAGAACCTGGTTAATCATCTCTGGGGTAGGTTGGGGTAGTAATTCCTCATTCTGCACTTGCTCATTTTCCCCTTCCTCACCCTCTCTTACTACTTCCTCAGTCGGTGGAGGAGTCACCGCCCTAGTACTAGCTGGGCCAGGTGCTTGTCCTCTTCCTCTAGAGGACGTCCTCCCGCGACCTCTACCACGGCCTCTTGCCACTGCTCCTCTTCGAGCTACAGCCCAAGTGACTGGCTCAGACGCATCTTGTCTTGCCGGTGTTGGTGTTGGCGCAGTTGTTGCTCTAGTTCTAACCATCTGCGAAATAGAGTGAAGATGGTCGTATACAAATTTGTATCACCTAGATACCAATTGGATCCAAGTAATAGCACGAAAGAAAGAAAGAATGGAATTTTCCTAAAGTCCTATAGCCTCTCAAAGAAAAGTAAAGGCGTCCCCCTACCGTTCCTTAAGACTCTACTACACTCATTCTTGTGTGATGAGAACAACGAACTTAAGGCTCTGATACCAAGTTTGTCACGACCCAAAACGAGCCGCGAGTGGCACCCACACTTATCCTACAGCACCCACACTTATCCTACTATGTGAGCGAACCAACCAATCTAAACTCCAACATTTCAACCATAATAAACAGAATATAATGTGGAAGACTTAAAACTCATTAATGAAAATCGATTAAATAACTTCTAAAACTCAATACTTATTATTCCCAAAATCTGGAAGTCATCACCACAAGAACATCTATCCTCAAATTACTAAATCTAAGAGTATCTAAGGAGCTAAAATAAGTAAAAGAGATGGTCCATGTCCAAACTTCAAGACATCAAGACGCGAAGGAAAGAATCCAGTCCGAGCTAGGAATAATAGCTCACCCTGAAATCTGATTATGCTGAAGTCTGGCTAGAGTTGCGGTTGAGTCAAAGTCGATGGTACGTTTGCTGCACTCCACAAATAACAAAGAAGAAAATTACAAGTAGGGGTCAGTACAAGGCACAAGTACTGAGTAGGTATCATCGGCCAAATCAAAATAGAAAGCAATATATATCAGATAATAACATAAAATCAACTAATATTCTCAACAGGTGACAACAAAAGTACCATAACCATTGGCCACAACACCAAGCACATCTATGAGGACTCAAGCCTCCACACCATACTCATTTGGGAAACAGGTTCTTTAAATTGAGTATATTAACATATTTCAAGATTCATTCTCTTTACTATCCTGGTGTCGGAACGTGACACTCCGATCCCCTCAATATTCATTCTCTTTATTATCCTTGTGTCGAAACGTGACATTCCGATCCCCTACTATCCAGGTGTCGGAACGTGACACTCCGATCCCCTCAATATTCATTCTCTTTATTATCCTGGTGTCGGAACGTGACACTCCGATCCCCTACTATCCTGGTGTCGGAACGTGACACTCCGATCCCCTAATACTACGTGTCGGTTCATGACACCCGATCCCCTAATCTCATTATTTTCCAGTTCATCAACCTTTCTTTATGCCAAGACATCATCATTAATAGAGAGGTTTTAAGGTTTAAGATTCAACAGCCCCATCATGCTAATTTTATCACAATTATATAATCACATCATGCAACCACACAATTAAGCTTATAGACGACTTTACAATACTACCCAATACATATCAATCGCTATTTAGAGTTTACTATGAGATAGCATAAACCATAACCTACCTCCACCGAAGAATTCGTGATCAAGCAAGCTACTCCTCAAAGTCTTTGCTTTCCTCTTCGTTCTCTCTTCCCTTGCTCGTTCGTTCTCCCTTTCTCTCTGTCCTTTCTATTTTTCTTATTCAAACCCTTTTTCTTTTACCCTAATTGTCATATAATTAAGTATAAAAGATGATAAAAATAACCCACTATTTATTTGAAGGTTATCTCCTTTAACCCCCCAAGTAATTGAATTATTAACATTAACCCACTAACTTTATAATTATAAGCCTGAATAGTCCAAAACGCCCCTTAAAAACTTTTAACAGAAATCCGACCCAGTCAGGGTTACGCAGCCTGTGACGGTCCGTACTGCAGGTCCGTCACAAAGTTCAGAGAGTTAATTCTGTGGAAAGATTTGTGACGGTCCGTCGTGCCAACGACGGTCCGTCCTGCCATTCCGTCATGAAGTTCAGAGAGTCGATCTCAGTACCCAAATTTTCAGAATCTAAGTATTTTGGAACGAGACCCCCTCGACGGTCCATCGTGCCCATGACGGTCCGTCGTGGGATCCGTCGACCCAGACAGTTATTTACCAGAAATAAACTGTACTGCTCAAAACAACTAAACAGGTCGTTACAGGTTGAAACCAGGGGGGGGGTACTTGTGCATTTTCCCTTTTTTTTAAAAAAAATATGTAAGTTTAACTCTATTCAACAATGAATTCTACTTTAAAGTAAAAGATTGAGAATAAGAATGAAATGAAATATGAATAATAAAAGTTATTTTTTTAGAAATATTAGAATAATAAAAATAATAAAATAAAAATACATTAAATAAATAAGTAAAAGATTTTAAAAAGTAATCAATTTGTAATTACATCATGTAATTACCAAGAATTCACATTCCTCCTATGAATTAGAGAGTGAAATTAGACCCTGCAAATTTCACACAATTATTTGATGGCGAGGTAGTTAACTCAATTACATCATATTTAATTATCAGAATAAGGTTTAAGTATCTCCATAGACTATGACCGAAATCCTAGTGACACACCTAAGCTTAACTAATGTCTTAATCCCCCCCCCCCCACCCCAAAATAAGGAACTCATTTTTTTGTACTTTTGTGCATGTTCAACCACTCAAGTTGATTGAGTTTGTACACACTCACTCCCCACACGTGTAAATATTATTATTTATAATTTTAAAAAATTAACAAATATTTTAAAAAAAAATATTCTTCTTTTCTTATCTTGCATTTAAATGAAGTTAATACACATTCTTTTACCCTGTATCGAAACTATTTCTTACAAACATTCATTATTTTTTTCTCTATTATTTTTGTATTGATTTTATTTTCTTTATCTTTTGTTTTGATTTGAGTTCAAATATGATTCCAAATATCTTCTATTCAGAATACGATAATTTGAATGGATATCAAAAAAAGTGGAAAAAATTAAATAAAACATAAAAAATTAAAACGTTAAAATTAAAGGACATTTTATAATTATTTTTTAAAAACAGATAACTTTTTTAAAATAATTAAATTAAAACTGAAAAATATAATAACTTAATTTTAAAAAAGTTTAAAAGTGAAAAGAAATTCAAATAAATATTTTAGGAAGATATAAATAAAAATAAGTAAAAATATATAGAAATTTTAAAATCAATAAATATGTGTAACTAATTACTCCCTCTATTCATTTTTATTTGTTATGCTGCGCTTTTCGAAAGTTAATTAGTGTAGTTTATAAAGTTAAATAAGATTACATTAATTCGATATTTTTTTTAAAAAAAAAACTAGATATCCAAAAACTATACGAAAAGTACTATAAATATTTTTTTTTTCATATTAATATAATGAAAATATACATCTTAAAATATTGGTCAAAGTTCTTATAGTTTAACTTTAAAAAAAAAACATATCAGTTAAATCTGGACGTACGGAATGTAATATTACAAATCAAAAAAATGGCATGTGTCCAATTTGTGCACCCATCACTTGTCTTTCAAGAGAGTGTGCAGACTCTATATCATGTCAACGTTTGTAGTGTATTTACTTCATTTTAAATTAGTTTAGAACTAATAGATTTCACTAAGTTTAGAAATATTTCTTTAATTTCGATTATAATCTAAAAATAATTGTATCTTGTTCCTTAATTATCATGATGACCGTAAAAGACGTCTCGCGTGCAATCTTGACCTATTTCTTTCTAATGCGGAAAATTTATTATCAAATTAAATTATACTCCAAAACCTAGTCGTCATGTGTACAAGTCTCTAAAGTATTACAATTGAATTAAAATATAATATAAGGTTTATATGACGTTGTTTCCACAGTAGAATAAAATCATAAACAGGAGTAAGAAAGTCTGCTGAGATGACAAATAGCTACCTCACAAATCTCCAAGAAGCCTCGAAAAACAAGAATATATCACGAAGGTCCGGGCTAGTAATCTACAAAAAAATTGTAGAAGCAAGGGGTGAGTACCAAACCACATTGTACTCACCAAGTAAACCCCTAAACACAAGATAAGCTAATGAAATACGGGTACTTCTACCACCCAACCGAACCTCCACAACTACAACTTTTATAAAAATCAGCCCAACCTAACAACTCACAATTTACATAGCACATAGCTCAACAACAACACTTAGATAAATTCATATCCTCAACAACAATACTTTGACAAGTTACATATCCCTAACAACAACACTTTAACACATTATATATCCTGAACAACACGTGCAATATTCATCAATCACAAGTTTCACAAAAACACACTAACAAGGTCAACAATACACAAGATCAAGTTCACCAATGATAAAGATGTGCAATGCAATTAGATGTAATGTCAAGTATAGTGATACATGTTTGACCTAATGATACACATCCATTGTCTCTCAGTTCGGGACCCATGGGGGACATATCTATACATGCATCCATCGTGACGTGCAATACGACCCTCGATAATAGTAACCACTGTGGCGTGCAACACGTCCCTCAAAATATAGTATCCATCATGGAGCGCAATACGTCCCTCAAAATGATACATCCTTTTTAATTTATTATTCTTTCTCAATGCACATAACACTGGTCACAACCATGTCTCCACACAATTCAAATGGCATGTTCACAAAAATAATAAGGAGATGACCATTTTCATAACATTGCACAATTCACAATAACATCAACAATGACTCAACAAGTCTTTCAACCCATTCTCCATTATCAATCCACCACACACGAACAATTAATCACATTGCCTTTTTATTATCTTTTTTCCATCTTTAGAATTATTCAACATGGACAAGTCAACTTATCATCAATTCACATTACTCACAAACACATATTATAAGAAAATACACGAATTTCATACACTTAACGGGGGCTTAGAAATTCACTTGCCTCGAATAATCAAATAATTACTTCGGTACTTGAGTCTCCCCTTTTTGTTGGGCTTCTAAATCAATTCAATCTGTTCATATACATAATCACAATACGTCTTCGAAACTAACAACACCATATTACTATAGGTCTAGCTTAAATTCAAAATTCATCCGAATTTGTAATTAAACTCCAGTTTTGATGCCAATTAATATTTCAATTATCATATTTTTTATGTTTCAAGCCTAGGATTAAGTCATTATTTCTCCAAAAATATACAATTCTAATAATTTTCATATAATATAATACACCTTATATTAGTTACCCATTTTTAATATAGCAAAATTGAATCATAATGTGATAAGTATATGGATAAAGAACGAAATATCAAAAACCAATAAAGTTTGTGAATCCTCAATTCATTCGCTGTAAGTTACAACATGAAATTATCATTCATTACCAATATTCCTTCCAATCATTTAGGTAGTCATTAACTAATCATTAGACTATGGTCTTGTCAATCATTATTAATCAATATTTAACTATTTAAAAAATGAATCCTGTCTATCAATAGTGTACACAATAACAATAATTTCCTGCCAACAATCATATTACCTCGTTAATGCCAATGCAACATGTTTGTTCTCTCGCCTAATCCTTTAATTATGAAATCACTAAATTTGGAAATCCAATTCTCACTTGATAGTTGTTGCTCCAACGCGGTGCCGCAGTTGAGTTTTCTCGTCCACTCTTCTTTATGTTCTTTATATATTAATTATGTACTGAATGTGACAACCTTATTGATTTATAAATATGAATTAAACAGTATAGGTATTTAATAAATTATGGCATTGTTCATTAATCACGAACTATATAAATACAATTTTTAATATATACCCATCAATTAAATAATCGTAGTTATTGAATGGTTTAAAATTCTCAACACAACTTCATCGACGAATCATAAATGACTTGGGACAACTATCGAAAGGGGTGAAATGATTATTTTATAAAATTTCAAAAAAAATAATCTGGGTCATTACACAAACTATTTTATATAAGTGTACTTTTGATTTATGCTTGTAGGGACGAAGAAGAGAGTTGAGGAAAGACATACAAGAATACAATATTGTGAGTTGCGGAAAAGATTGAAGAAACCTTACCGAGTATTCAAGAACCAAGTTCTTAAAGAACGTGCAAGTTGCTTACGTTAGTAACTAGTAACACCACTATTTTGTGGAAACCTTCCTTACTCAAGGAAGGGAAAAATTACACTGAAATTTTATATTAATTTAAGATTTACAACAGTAATAATCAATAAATCTAACTCTAAACTTCTACCCTTTTCACTTAATTTTAATCGAATAATCTCCACTCACCAAGAAGTCAAATTCGTTTATTGTTTACAAGAACTCTCAACTCTTCTTAACTTTAACCACTAAAGAAGTCAAACCCACTTCTTATTTACAAATCTCACAGCCTCTCTCTTAACTTTACCCCCAAGAAGTCAAACCCACTTCTTGTTACAATTCACTCAAGACTCTACTCCCAAGAAGTCAAACCCACTTCTTGTTATCTAACTAGGAATTATCACAACTCAATGATAAACCTAGAACAAATCAACAAAGAATAATAACCCTAGATTTTAATTAATAAGACTTCAACATTCAATAGTTCAAATTGGAACAGAACTCGTGAACCTGGTCCTTATATAAAGCTACGCTTTTTTCTTCAATAATTACTGCTCCCAAGATGATAAATTTCGTGAATATGCAAAAGCTATCATTTTGGCTTTGCTGAAAAGTTGTCGAGTTGTGTTTTTGCAAAGACGACTTTTTTTCTTTCATTTCTTGAACCTTTTATAGAGTTTGATTTTCCTTCATCAACTTCTACAAGGAAAGAAATTACAAATCCTTTTCCTTCTTGAACTTGTCTATATATACTTCTTTCCTTATTTGACTTGAATTGCTACTTCTTTATTTCTTTCCTTATTTGACTTGAATAATATTTATTTATTTATTTTCTTATTTG
This sequence comes from Solanum peruvianum, assembly GCA_027705065.1. Taxonomy (NCBI): domain Eukaryota; kingdom Viridiplantae; phylum Streptophyta; class Magnoliopsida; order Solanales; family Solanaceae; genus Solanum; species Solanum peruvianum. The sequence goes on from JAKWJD010001761.1 coordinate 19,472,684, forward strand.
CTTGCTTTTTTCCTTCATTATTTTTGCACTTTTTCTTCTTTTCTGCAATCTCTCGTAATTGTACAGGTCATCTGCAGTCACGAGAACCCGGTTCATCTGATAGAGCACACATAAGACAACAAGTAGTGAACCATGTTCACTTTATTAATAATCAAAACTACTTTATAGATTCTACTTCCTAACATTTTCCCCCTTTTTTGATAATGATAAACAATGTTTTTTTCCCACATCAAGCTCTTTGTCAATCATCAAAACTACAAACCATCAAGTCTTTTTGTTTATCATCAAAACTACTAACTCTATGTTCTCTCATTCCTTAGCAATTCTCCCCTTTTTGATAATGGCAAACTATGCATAATATGTCCCTAACCCACATCATATAACTTCCCCCTTTTGGCATCATTGAAAACCTATAAGCAAAGAACTCAATTAACATTAGATGAATGCAATATTATTTCAACTCATGGCCACTTGGGAAACACTTTCAAGTATACATCTGCTAACAATAAAGTAAGTTAATCTGAGGATATTAGCTATCTTAAACTCACATATAACCAAGATCTTCAATGAGAAACAAAATAAACAATATGTACCAATTTAAGACCTTAGATCCCTAAATCAAAAGCATATGATATCATGAGTATGAGACAAACATAAGCACATAAAGAGTCATAAAGTCTGAAAAAATTGAGGATAAGGATTGGGGCAAAGATTACTAAAGTTAGGAGGAAAGGAATATTTATTGTCATTTAATAATTTTTTTAGTATGTCCATTGTGCACCAACTCGTTCGTTCTGATCTTAGACTGTGAAATTTCATCAAGATCAACATGAGGTTTATCATCATTAAGCATAATCAGATTCAAGAAAACCAGGTGAGTATTGTCAAGCTTTACAACCAATAACAAATGAGTTACTCTTTTTTTGAATTTTTTTATAATTCTACTCAATTCATTTTCACTCATCCATTGCCTTTTTCATAGCCTTTTTATTGATAGAATTTCATAGGAATACCCATTATATGTAAGAGATTCATCACATTTTGATTCAATAGAGATGTGTTTATCAATAATGAAGACAAGCACTGATAATAGTTTATTCCTATGAGAATTGTTGCGAGATATAAACTAGTTACAACTTGGAATTTGTGAATCTGGTTCAGATGTGAGAGGTTAAGCCAGGTTCTCCCTGAATTAAAGAATGATTGGCTTCAAGACTAAGGTTTTCATCATTAGAGAAGTTTAGGATTGAATAATTCTTATTGTAAAAGATATGGTTCTTGGTGATTTCTAAAGGAGTTGGATTTTGATGATCGACCAGGTTTACTAGTGCTTATGTTTCACACAAACTTAGGAAATTCATGCATTGAACAATGATGGTACTTACCCGAGTATTACTGATAAGTTAAGTTCCCCTTTCGTGTGTTTCTCAATGATTTACTTAATGTTGTTAGCAAAAGAGTAGGGATAATATCTGCAGACCTTCAAAATATTGTTTGAGATGTGGCTGGAGTATATACTTGTAGTACGAGACTGAGTTAGTATATATTCATTGTATAATCACTCAAGCATAACATTGTTAGTATACAAGCTAATAATCAAAGGAAATCATGATAAAGAGTCAGCTTGTTTCGACAAGACCAGGCTTTGGCGTTCATGAGTATGTATACATCATCATATTCTCTTAGATCACAGAAATCTCAACCTCAGTAACAGAGAGTCATGCCCTGTCAATTTTAAATAACTTCTAATGAATAAAAAGGACAAGGTTCACCCAAAGAAACTTTTCTAGAAGATGTGCCATACTCTAAGTGTCCTGATTGCTATATTATTCCCCTATCTCCAAAACGACAAGTTAGTCCAGTGACTCCTACTGCATGTGAATCAATGATTGTTAGTTGTGAACCAAGTTCATTTTCTATGTTCCCTAACTTTGAATCATCAAAGATGTTTCATATCATGTCACTTTCTTCAACTTTTTCAATCTTGTCTCTTTCACTTTTTTTCAAGGACTTCACTGCCACCTTGAAAATCTAAGAGCGAGCGGAAATTTTCTATCATTTTAGCACATTTTTGGACCATATACTATTCATATACAAGATCCACCAGTCCCTCTTAGCTTCACCTTACACACTTAGCCAAAGATTAGCCCTGGAAACTCAGAATTCGCTTGGGCTCCCTTTCATGAGTAAAAGGATGAATAAGATTTCTTCTGGCCCATAAAAACAAATAAGAAAACCTTTTATCTGAAGCATTTTATTTGAAATCAGGTTCTTAATTGTTTCACCCTTTTCCTTTTTGGTGAGCTTAATATTTTTCTGAAAGGCCTCGAATAAAGACTTACGTTGATTATTTAAATAGCCTGAGTTTCCATAATGAGTGCATAAACTTTTGGACACGTGAATAGTGTGTGCTACAAGATTATTCTGTTTTGCAAAAACTATTCCACTTCGACTAGTGGTTTGCCTTTCTTGAATCTAAGTTAAAATTTCAAAAGACTTGGTCCATTTAAGATTTCGTTCCAGATCGATTGTGGTATAATCAAGATTTTCTTCTAGAAGCCTATTTCTTTCGGTTAAGTCCTGACAATTTATCATTAACTATTTTATTTTTCTTTCAGAGCTTATTGAATTTTACCGGCGGAGTTTTTGCCCTTGTAATTTGACTTTGAGGTCTGAACCTGCTATTTAATTAATTTTGAAGACAGTGATTATGATTCTCAAAAATGTCATTGTCTTCTCTTAAAGATGCATAGTTTTTCATCAATTTTTCTCTTTCAGAACTGATTCATTGATATGCATCTATAAAATTACGCAGTAGGGACTTTTTAGAATATGATTCAATATTTACTTTAATGTGATGAAAAATTACCTTGTTTTGTGTGTCATCATCTTCAGAATCTATTTTAGCAATGAGTGTAAGAAAATCATATTTATCTCTTTGTTCTATTGCAAGTAGTGATTGATTTTCAAATTCTCCATCCTCAGATTCTTCTTTTGATGAGTCACTTATAGCGGTGAAAGCCCTTTGCATTGAGGGATCAACTTCTTGATTGGTCATTCGTCTGTTTGTGGGGATATACTTATCATTCTTGATTTCTTTTACTTTCTTCGAATTGTTCCTCTTTTCTGTAGAGCTTTTAATGGATAAAACTTAATAAAGTGATTTAGACTTCCACATTTGTGACATACTTGATCTATTGGATTTTTGAGTGGTTTTCTGAGAGTCCTTCTGTCACGACCCAAATCGGGGACGCGACTGGCACCCACATTTGCCCTCCTATGTGAGCGAACCAACCCATCTAAACCTTAACATTTCAATATAATATCAACATAAATAATGCGGAAGACTTAAACTCAAAATAAACAACTCGACTATTATTAATATTCCCAAAATCTGGAAGTCATCATCACAAGAACATCTATCTCAAATTTCTAAACTAAACTATCTAAGAACAAAATACTAAAAGCTAGTCCATGCCGGAAGTTCAAGGCATCAAGACTTGAAGAAGGAGACCCAGTTCAAGCTAGACGCATTAGCTCACCCTGAATTTCCGATGGAGTGAAGACTGGCTTGATCTACTGCTGAGTCGAAGTTGACGGAACGTTTGCTGCATAACACAAATAACAAGAGGAAAACATAAAAGTAGGGGGTCAGTACAACCACACGTACTGAGTAGATATCATCGGTTAACTCAAAATAGGCAATAATACATATCGAGTAATATTGTAAATCAACTATAAACTCAACATGTAGCAACAAGTATTATAATCGTCAATAAATACCATCAAGTTCATCCATGAGGACTCAAGCCTCAATACCATACTCATTTGGGAATTAAGTTCATTATGTTGAGTATATTAACATCTTTCGAGATTCATTATCTTTCTTCCTCTTGTGTCGGTACGTGACACTCCGATCCCCTACCACTATGTGTCGGAACGTGACACTCCGATCCCCTATATGTGTCGGAACGTGACACTCCGATCCCCTATATGTGTCGGAACGTGACACTCCGATCCCCTATATGTGTCGGAACGTGACACTCCGATCCCCTATATGTGTCGGTACGTGACACTCCGATCCCCTATATCTACGTGTCGGTTCGTGACACCCGTCCCACTAATACTATGTGTCGAAACGTGACACTCCGATCCACTATTACTATGTGTCGGTACGTGACACTCCGATCCACTAATACTATGTGTCGGTACGTGACACTCCGATCCACTATATCCGTTCATCAAGCCTTCTCTAAACCAAGGCATCATTAATCCCAATCACTTTAATTCATCAAGCCTTCTTTTATACCAAGGCATTATCATTAATATCATAGATTAAAGTTTCTTTCAAGATTTGGGATTCAATGGTTTTCATCATGCTTGCTTTATCAAAATCACATAATCATGTTCATGCAAGCATACAATTAAGCATATAGACAGGTTTACAATATCATCAACACATATTATTCACTATTAAGAGTTCACTACGAGTATCGTAATATAAAACCATAACCTACATCCACCGAAGAATTGAATCAACAAGCTATCTTCTCAAAATCCTTGCTATCCTCTATGCCTCTTGATCGATCTATTTGCTCTCTCAATTCGTTTCTCCCTTTTCTCTCTTTTGTTTTCTTATGTTCAAACCCTCTTTCTTTTACCCTAATTAATCATATAATTAAGTGTGAAAAAGGACAATAAACCCCTTTAATTTACTTAAGGTTACCCCTTTTAACCCCTAAGTAATTAGACTTATTAATGTTAACCCTCAATCTTTATAATTAAGGAAAGAATAGTCAAAAACGACCCTTAAAACGTGTGGAGAAATCCTAAACTGCCTGGGATTGCGTGACCTGTGACGGGCCGTCGGGCCTGCGACGGTCCGTCACGCAGGTCGTCGCAACTGCCCAGCATCCCTCGTCACCACGGACACTGTGACGGTCCGTCACGCCTGTGACGGTCCGTCCTGCACGTCCGTCATGGCGGTCAGAAACTCGTTTCTCGAACCAAATTCTCAAAAGTTGAAGTGTTTTGCAACGGGACTCACGACGGTTCGTCGTGGATGTGACGGCACGTCCTGCAGGTCCGTCACAATTTACAGAGAGTCGATTTTTAGTACCCAATTTCAAAATTCTAAGTGCCATGGGACGACACTCCCTCGACGGGCCGTCGTGTCCACGACGGTCCGTCGGGACACACGTTGTCTCAGCCAGTTTTTCCAGAATTTAAAATCCGCTGCTCAAACGACTAAACAGGTCGTTACAATAGATACCAATTTACCCATCGTTCGTCCCCGAACGATCAAAAGAAGAATAGTGGCGAAAAGGAGTACCTGAATCTGTAATCAGATATGGGTATTTTTCTTGCATATCTGCCTCCTTCTCCCATAAAGCCTCTTCAACCGGTCGATTCTTCCATTGCACTTTGATGGATGCAATCTCTCTCGACCTCAGTTTGCGAACTTCTCTATCTTATATAGCAACCGGTTCCTCTTCATAAGTCAAGTTCTCATCCAACAAAAATGAATCCCAACGGATAATGTAGTTTCCATCTCCGTGGTATCTCTTCAACATGGATACATGGAACACCGGATGCACTCCGGACAGCCCTGGGGGCAAGGCTAATTCATAAGCCACCTCCCCTATTCTCTTAAGCACTTCAAATGGTCCAATATACCTTGGACTTAACTTACCCCTTTTTCCAAACCGCATCACCCCTTTCATGGGCGAAACCTTCAACAAGACTTGTTCACCTTCCATGAACTCCAAGTCTCTAACCTTTCGGTCTGCATACTCCTTTTGTCTACTTTGAGCCGCCAAAAGCTTTTCTTGAATAGCTTTCACCTTCTCCATAGAATCTCTTAACAGTTCAGTCCCCCAAGGTCTAACTTCAAAGGCATCAAACCAACCAATGGGAGATCTACACCTCCTCCCATACAATGCTTCAAAGGGAGCCATGTCGATACTGGAGTGATAGCTATTATTGTATGAAAACTCTGCCAACGGTAAGAAGCCATCCCAATGGCCACCAAACTCTATCACACATGCGCGAAGCATATCCTCCAAAACTTGAATCGTTCGCTCAGACTGACCATCGGTCTGAGGATGAAATGCAGTACTAAGGTCCAATCTAGTACCTAATTCAGCATGCAATGTTCTCCAAAACTTAGAAGTAAACTGCGTACCTCTATCTGATATGATTGAGAGTGGAACTCCATGCAACCGAACGATTTCTGAGATGTAGATCTTGGCTAACTTCTCTGCATTGTAGGTCACCTTGACAGGAATGAAGTGAGCAGACTTAGTTAACCTATCAACAATCACCCAAATAGAGTCATACTTCCCCAATGTCTTTGGAAGACCAACCACAAAGTCCATTGCGATTCTCTCCCACTTCCATTCAGGAATGGGCATTCTCTGAAGTGTTCCTCCGGGCCTTTGGTGTTCATACTTTACTTGTTGACAATTTGGACACTTGGCAACAAACTCGACAATATCTCGCTTCATTCTACCCCACCAGAAGTGTTGCTTTAGGTCGCGATACATCTTGGTTGCACCAGGATGTATAGAATATCCGGAACTATGAGCTTCTGTAAGAATAGTGGTGATCAAATCTTTGATGCGGGGTACACATACCCTTCCCTTAATCCTCAAAACACCTTCCCCATCGATATTTGCTTCCTTAGCCTCTCCTTGCAACACTTTATCTCGAATTCGCCTTAGTTTCTCATCATCAAACTGTTTCCCCTTAATCTGATCAAGAAAAGAGGATTTTGCCTCTACACAAGCTAACAACCCTCCATTCTCATTTATTTATAACCTCATCAAGTCGTTAGCCAAAATCTGCACTTCTCTAGCCAATGGGCGTCTAGAAGCTTGCAAATGAGCTAGACTTCCCATGCTTCCCGCCTTTCTACTCAAAGCATCTGCCACAACATTTGCTTTTCCCGGATGATACAAGATAGTGATGTCGTAGTCCTTCAGTAGTTCCATCCATCTCCTCTGTCTCAAGTTCAAGTCTTTCTGAGTGAATACATACTGTAGGCTACGATGGTCCGTGTAGACTTCACACTTAACCCCATACAAGTAGTGTCTCCATTGCTTTAGTGCAAATACTACCGCGGCCAACTCCAAATCGTGGGTCGGATAGTTACGCTCATGCACCTTTAATTGCCTCGAAGCATAAGCAATCACATTCTTCTCTTGCATTAGCACTGCACCCAACCCAGAATAGGATGCATCACAATAAACAATGAAGTTTTTGCCCTCTACCGGCAAGGTGAGGATAGGCGCGGTAGTCAACAAAGTCTTAAGCTTCTGGAAGCTCTCCTCACACTCATCCGACCATACAAATGGGACGTTTTGCTTAGTCAAGTTCGTCAATTGGGAAGCAATGGAAGAGAATCCCTTGACGAATCGGCGGTAGTAGCTAGCTAACCCCACAAAACTCCTTATTTCTGACACGTTTGTAGGTCTTACCCAATTCTTCACTGTCTCAATCTTAGATGGATCCACCATCACTCCATCCTTAGAAACCACGTGCCCCAAGAAGGACACTGAATCTAGCCAAAACTCACACTTGGAGAATTTCGCATAAAGCTTTTTCTTTCTCAACAACTCTAACACCATTCTCAAATGCTCCTCATGTTCCTTCTTACTTTTGGAGTATATCAGTATATCATCAATAAACACAATCACAAAGAGGTCCAAGTATGGCTTGAAAATCCCGTTCATCAAGCTCATGAAGGCAGCAGGGGCATTCGTAAGACCAAAAGACATTACCACAAATTCATAATGCCCATACCTAGTTCGAAAAGCAGTCTTTGGCACATCCGTTGCTCGTATTTTCAATTGGTGATAACCGGATCTCAAGTCAATTTTTGAGAAGACACAAGCACCTTGTAACTGATCGAACAAGTCATCAATGCGAGGAATGGGGTACTTGTTCTTAATAGTTACTTTGTTCAACTGTCGGTAATCTATACACATTCGGAAACTCCCATCCTTCTTCTTCACAAATAGCACCGGAGCACCCCAAGGAGATGCACTTGGTCTAATGAAGCCTTTACTCAACAATTCTTGAAGTTGAGTCTTTAACTCTCTTAACTCTGCGGGAGCCATTCTATAAGGGGGTATAGAAATGGGGCGAGTACCGGGTTCCAAATCAATGCAGAAGTCTATATCCCTATCTAGTGGCATACCGGGAAGATCTGCAGGGAACACATCCAAAAACTCACAGACTACCGAAACTGACTCAATCGATGGTACTTGAGTAGTGTCATCCTTAAGATGTGTCAAGAAAGCTAGACAACCCTTACTAACCATCTTCTGAGCACGAATAAAGGAGATTATACGCACCGGATTGGAAGTGTAGTCACCCTCCCACACTAATGGATCTGCCCCAGGCTTGGCTAGCGTCACTGTTTTAGCATTACAATCCAAAATCGCAAAATTTGGAGAAAGCCAAGTCATACCCAGAATTATATCAAAGTCACCCATTTCTAAAATAACCAAATCTACATAAGTGTTGCTCCCCACAAAATTCACCAAACAAGACCTATACACTTTTTCGACTATCACAGACTCACCCACCGGAGTAGAAACACGAATAGGCATGTCAAGTAATTCACAATGTAAATTTAGACCATTAGCAAATGAGGAAGATACATATGAAAACGTGGAGTCAGGGTCAAATAATACAGATGCCATGCAATCACAAACCAAGAGATTACCTGTGATAACAGCATCAGACGCCTCCGCTTCAGACCTCCCAGGGAAAGCATAACAATGGGCCCCATTATTTGTCTGTCCGTTGCCCCTACCATGTTGTGTAGTAGTGGCTCCGTTTTGCCCATCACCTCTGCCGTTTTGGTGACCGCCATTACCTCGACCACCACGTCCTCCAGAAAAACGGCCTCTACCATGACCACCCCTACCTCTAGCTAGTGGGGCTCTGTAACTCTGTTTTGGACAATTCCTCCTAATATGTCCAATCTCCCCACATCCATAGCACTCTCTGGAGTCAGGCATAGGTCTCTCGGAGTAGTGTTGACCGTTCTGAGGCGGACCCCCAACTACAGTCTGTAGTGAAGACTGAATTGGTCGATTTGAGTGACCTCCAGAGTTCTGTCCTCTAGACTAAGAACCATTAAACTCACCTCCCCTTCGAAACCTTTTTGATGTCGATGTCGTGGTGAAGTCATCCGGTTTCACTCCTTCCACCTCTATCACAAAGTCTACCACCTCTTGGAAGGATGTTGCTGTTGCCGCTATCTGTAAGGCTGAAATCCGCAATTCTGATCTCAACCCCTTCACAAAACGGCGGATCCGTTCTTGTGGACTGAAGCAAAGTTGGGTGGCATATCTGGATAGTGCGCGAAATTTAGCCTCGTATGCATTAACCGTCATTCTACCTTGCTCCAGACTCAAGAACTCATCCCTCTTTCTATCTCTCAAAGTCCTTGGGATATACTTCTCCATAAACAGGGTAGAGAATGATTCCCAAGTCATAGGTGGTGCCTCTGTTGGTTGACACTCAACATGTGAACGCCACCACATTTTGGCGTTCCCTTGGAACTGATAGCTCACGAACTCGACACCAAACCTCTCTACTATCCCCATCTTATGTAGTAGCTCATGACAATCAACCAGAAAATCATAAGCATCCTCAGATTCTGCACCCTTGAAGACTGGGGGTTTCAATTTCAAGAACTTACTAAAAAGTTCGTGTTGATCGTTTGTCATAATAGGCCCAGTAGTCAGACGTGGAAATGTGCCTATTCCCAATGTTGCATCCATGCGGGGAGCCATAGTAGCCGCATGTCGTATCTCTGAAACCGGAGGTGTTGGTGCAGAAACCACTGGAGGTGCTTGACCCTGATCAGACAACCCGCTAAGATAAGCAAGTACTTGGTTGATCATCTCTGGGTAGGTTGGGGTGGCATTTCCTCATTCTGCCCTTGTTCGGTTTCCCCTTCCTCACCCTCTCTTACTGCATCCTCAGTCGGTGGAGGAGTCACCGCCCTAGTATCAGATGGGCTAGGGGCTCGTCCTCTTCCTCTAGAGGACGTCCTCCCACGACCTCTTCCACGGCCTCTTGCCGCTGTTCCTCCTCGATCCACAGCCCCAGTGGCTGGCTCAGTAGTTTCATGTCTTTCCGTTGTCGCTGCTGGTGCGGTCGTTGCTCTAGTTCTAACCATCTGCGAAATAGAGTGAAGATGGTCAGATACCAATTTGTATCACCTAGATACCAATTGGACTCAAGTAGTAGCACGAAAGAAAGAATGAAAGAATGGAATTTTCCTAAAGCCTTATAGCCTCTCAAGGAAAAGTAAAGGCGTCCCCCTACCGTTCCTTAAGACTCTACTAGACCTGTTCTTGTGTGATGAGACCAACGAACCTAATGCTCTGATACCAAGTCTGTCACGACCCAAATCGGGGACGCGACTGGCACCCACATTTGCCCTCCTATGTGAGCGAACCAACCCATCTAAACCTTAACATTTCAATATAATATCAACATAAATAATGCGGAAGACTTAAACTCAAAATAAACAACTCGACTATTATTAATATTCCCAAAATCTGGAAGTCATCATCACAAGAACATCTATCTCAAATTTCTAAACTAAACTATCTAAGAACAAAATACTAAAAGCTAGTCCATGCCGGAAGTTCAAGGCATCAAGACTTGAAGAAGGAGACCCAGTTCAAGCTAGACGCATTAGCTCACCCTGAATTTCCGATGGAGTGAAGACTGGCTTGATCTACTGCTGAGTCGAAGTTGACGGAACGTTTGCTGCATAACACAAATAACAAGAGGAAAACATAAAAGTAGGGGGTCAGTACAACCACACGTACTGAGTAGATATCATCGGTTAACTCAAAATAGGCAATAATACATATCGAGTAATATTGTAAATCAACTATAAACTCAACATGTAGCAACAAGTATTATAATCGTCAATAAATACCATCAAGTTCATCCATGAGGACTCAAGCCTCAATACCATACTCATTTGGGAATTAAGTTCATTATGTTGAGTATATTAACATCTTTCGAGATTCATTATCTTTCTTCCTCTTGTGTCGGTACGTGACACTCCGATCCCCTACCACTATGTGTCGGAACGTGACACTCCGATCCCCTATATGTGTCGGAACGTGACACTCCGATCCCCTATATGTGTCGGAACGTGACACTCCGATCCCCTATATGTGTCGGAACGTGACACTCCGATCCCCTATATGTGTCGGTACGTGACACTCCGATCCCCTATATCTACGTGTCGGTTCGTGACACCCGTCCCACTAATACTATGTGTCGGAACGTGACACTCCGATCCACTATTACTATGTGTCGGTACGTGACACTCCGATCCACTAATACTATGTGTCGGTACGTGACACTCCGATCCACTATATCCGTTCATCAAGCCTTCTCTAAACCAAGGCATCATTAATCCCAATCACTTTAATTCATCAAGCCTTCTTTTATACCAAGGCATTATCATTAATATCATAGATTAAAGTTTCTTTCAAGATTTGGGATTCAATGGTTTTCATCATGCTTGCTTTATCAAAATCACATAATCATGTTCATGCAAGCATACAATTAAGCATATAGACAGGTTTACAATATCATCAACACATATTATTCACTATTAAGAGTTCACTACGAGTATCGTAATATAAAACCATAACCTACATCCACCGAAGAATTGAATCAACAAGCTATCTTCTCAAAATCCTTGCTATCCTCTATGCCTCTTGATCGATCTATTTGCTCTCTCAATTCGTTTCTCCCTTTTCTCTCTTTTGTTTTCTTATGTTCAAAATCTCTTTCTTTTACCCTAATTAATCATATAATTAAGTGTGAAAAAGGACAATAAACCCCTTTAATTTACTTAAGGTTACCCCTTTTAACCCCTAAGTAATTAGACTTATTAATGTTAACCCTCAATCTTTATAATTAAGGAAAGAATAGTCAAAAACGACCCTTAAAACGTGTGGAGAAATCCTAAACTGCCTGGGATTGCGTGACCTGTGACGGGCCGTCGGGCCTGCGACGGTCCGTCACGCAGGTCGTCGCAACTGCCCAGCATCCCCTCGTCACCACGGACACTGTGACGGTCCGTCACGCCTGTGACGGTCCGTCCTGCACGTCCGTCATGGCGGTCAGAAACTCGTTTCTCGAACCAAATTCTCAAAAGTTGAAGTGTTTTGCAACGGGACTCACGACGGTTCGTCGTGGATGTGACGGCACGTCCTGCAGGTCCGTCACAATTTACAGAGAGTCGATTTTCAGTACCCAATTTCAAAATTCTAAGTGCCATGGGACGACACTCCCTCGACGGGCCGTCGTGTCCACGACGGTCCGTCGGGACACACGTTGTCTCAGCCAGTTTTTCCAGAATTTAAAATCCGCTGCTCAAACGACTAAACAGGTCGTTACACCTTCTTTGAAACACTCATCCCTTTTTAACATTCTTGAGAACCTTTTGTTCATTACTACTATGACATTTTGGAAACACTGGTCCACTAGAACTTCATGACAATTAGTCAATCCTTACCTAAATATTGTAATTACCATCACCTTCCACTTCACAACTTAAGTACTACTTACTCACTTACTTCGCATTATCTCTCAAGTAGCTCTATCTTCCTCTAAATACCATGAGGTTCTCTTTTCAAAATTCATAATCCTAGATTGATCTATCACATTCTGATTACTCTGGATCTTCTATAAATATTCACCGCTTACACTCGGTCATTACTAACATAATAATACATCATCATGACCTCCTTTCTAGATACAACACACTCTCCTCCTATGATGGAAACTTCAGAATTCACCACTTCTTAGTCTACTCATAACGGAAACTTTTCATGAATAGTTTATTAGGTGCATGACTATATCAACCTAGTTTTCCAAAACACCATCTCCTTTTCATAGATATCTATACCGCTATACTTTTCTCTAACTATGACTCTTTCACTAATACTACTCATGATCTATAACTCCTACTACTTTTTCGGGTGAAAATCATACCCAAGCTCTAAACATACTCTCTCTCATAAAGATCTCAGCATAAACAAGATTTAGGAAAAAAGAGTACTACTCGTTTTTTAGCTCGAACGCACGATTCATGTAAATATGGGTGGATTGATCTGAAACCAAATACTTACTCTTGGTCTTCTCTGAAGCCTCTTAGGTGTCTCATGACTTCCTCAAAACTCTTGCTAAGAACAACTCATTAAAATAGAACTGACTCTTCTTTTCAACCACCTCTAGTAATGATAGGTAGTCGAATGGTTCTGAGAAATTCACGAGTTAGAATAAATCTCTATGACTTAGATCTTTCGCACAATTAAGAGTATGAAAGAAGGGAAACTTTTCTTAAATGCCTAAAGTATCTCATTCATAGATGTGGGGCACTTAAACATTTGCTCAGATACCAAGTTTGTCATGACCCGAGTCTACACCCTAGATGTGGCCGGCATTCAAAGACCATTGTTGGTCCCCAAGCAAACCCTCTTCCTAGCTGACTACAAGCGAAAGACTTACTTAAGCATACAAAACTTAAAAAATGAAATACAATTTATAAACTCAACTTTCAAAACTTTTAACTCAAATAAACAACTCTAAATAATATAATATATCAACTAGACATAAAATAAGCAACTTTAGTATTTAAAACATTTAATGAAATAAATGATAATACAGACTCCTCAACTATACTCACTATCTATGAAGCCTATAACTGATAAAGATGGAAGTCGGGATAAGACCCATGACCTCCTTACTAAAGTGGAAAGCAAAAAAATTCCTACAGAAATAAGGAGGCTCACCATGGCTAACTCGAACTCTGGATGTATCAACGAAGCTCATATTGATGATCCTGAATACTTGTGTTTGCATTATCAAAAGATGCACACTAATTGGCTCAGTATGTGGAATGTACGAGCATGTAAGAGGAATTTAAAGTATAACATAAGTTTGATACTTGAATAAAAGATGGAACATACTTACCTCTTCTGAACCTTAAACCTCAAGGAATACTCAAGAATAAGATACTCAACTCAGAGATTACATACTGAACCCAAAAATATGATACTTGACTATGGGTACCCAACTCAATATACTTAACTTTTGATACTTAACTGAACTCATTTCGATATAAGAAATTTAAAACAAGTGCAATATAAAGAAAACCTCTTTAAAAACATGATGTTATCTCAAGATAATAATATCATAAAAACATATCATGCTCCCTCTCAAATTCTACTTGTGCAATGCATGAATGAAATCTCATACCCCCATTCATACTAAGAAGACCCCCTTGAGGAACCATGTAACTAATACTGTAGGAGTTTCTCTAACCGACAACCATCACTTTAGAGCTACAGTGATGATACAATGGTCTATCGCACGCTGCCAGCGCATCTTATATCCGGCCAAGGTACAAGACCTGAACTGCCTAATGGATCCACTAGTAAACTGTGAAAAGGAATTATCTAAAAGTATGACCTTTTTTACCCCATGGTGGCTAACATGATTGATGGGGGTTGTAAGTTATTAGAACTCTCCCACATACCGGTGTTCAATACTACTCCCAAAAATACATTGTCTCTTATGTTTAAAAATATACTGATTTTGTGGTTTGAGATTAGTGATCAGAACTTAGCTTTTAAAAAGCTCTCTCGAAAATAATAAATTTCTCTTCCTTCTATTAATACTAGTCATAGGCTCTGTGGAAGTCTAGTTTTCCTTCCTTCTCAAAAGTTTGAAAATAATTTTGTATAAAATCTTAGGGACTACATAGCTCGCTTATAACTCTTGAGAAGTAAACTCAACTTGATACTCTTTGCTTACTTGAAACATAACTCTTAGGGAATACTTAGTTCCCTTATAGCTTCTAAGAAATGAACTCAACTCTTTACTCTTCCTTGACTTGAACTTTAAGTCTTTTAAAACGAAGTGAAAACATTTGTGAAAGACTCTAGAAACTTTATAACTTTACTTTGACTTGCTTCTTATCTTCAAGACTTGGCTCTTAGCTTCCTTGACTTTGATCTTAACTTTCCTTGAATTGAAGTATGGATTCAAGGATCATGATCTCATGTTTATGGATGATTTCATGATTTTTAACTTGGAGAGCTCATGCGGAATTATGAGCATGAACTACTAAACTCACTAATTACAAGGTACTTTTTAACTCAATATAAGAATAAGGAACTCAATACTCACGACTTAGAACTTGGAGATACTACTCCTCTCAATGATACTCAATTTATGAAATTCATGAGGATGTTATGGGCATGAACAACTTGACTAGAAGTTCTAAGTGACTAGATGGAACTCATGTATACAACTCTTCTCATTCTCTTACTTCCTTCCTCAAATCTTAGCTCAATCTTAATAGTTGATCTCAAAAGATTCACGATTTAACTTAAAGCCTTTCTTGAACTCTATTCTTAACTCTCTCTTGAATGTGAATTATGAATTCAAGAGTTATGATTCATTATAATAAGGATCTAGGTGATATTGTAGACTCATGAATACATACTCTTCACTCTTATACTCACTTGCTTGAGTCTTGATACAAATTACTAGGATTATAGAAAACTCCTCAAAAGGTCTTTCTTAGAACGTTTGAAGGAATTCTGAAAACATAACTCTCAACGATACCTTGAATTTGAATTATGAATTCAAGGTTATTATCATGTTAGGACTGATATTAGGTGTTTAGAAGTAGCTTAGATTAGTTAGAATCGAAAAAGAGTTAAGGTGCACTTTAAACGAACTCAGATGGAGCTACCGGAGGCAAACAGGGAAGACAACACAGGGGCTATGGCTGGTATGGAGACCCAACCCTTGGTGGATAGAGATGGATTTGGGGCGCTCTAACAGGAGTTCTGCGCCAGGACCTAACCCAGAAAATTCTGCCGAGCACTTTTGCTCGTTTTTATCACCCTACATCGCCTAAATTCGAACGGTTTCTTCCCCAATCACATGAATTTGATTAATCAACTTAAATACACTATAATCTATTGGACACAGCACTAAAATTACTCAATTTGATATCAAGATATCATCTAAACTCCAACACAACAAGATTATGAATGAACTTCAAGAACACCTTTCAAGAACTCATCAAGAACTCTAATCGTTAAACTTTAAGGATGAAAATCAGTTGAAAAAAATACATGATTGGATTGTGAGTGAACTAACCCAACACTATGGAAGCTTAAATACATCTTAGGGATTAGACCCATGGTGAAAATCCCCAACTAGACTCAAGAACGTCGACGAACGCCTTCATCCTTTCATTTTTTCTCCTATTTTCTCTTCTTGCCTCTTCTTGAACTCTCAACTAAAATACTAAGTGTATTTTAGGATTATGAAACTGAAATTAAAAGGATTAGACCCTAAAACATCACTAGAAACGAGTTAAATCTGGTTGGATAAGGAAAGGACTAATATGCCCCTCACTATTTTCGGCTAACTTTCATTAACTAGATAGTCAAAGTTCAAAAGGTCATATCTCACTCATCCAAACTTGGAATTTAGCAAACTCGGTGGATTTGGAAATATAATTCATATATATTTCCAACGGTATTTTTTAGAGCACCTAAATAATCATGTGCTAGGAGTTATAGTCATTTAAACTAGACACACAACTCATATTTTGCTTAACTCTCAAATTTTTAGATTTTTGTTATTTCCAATTTAATTCATTTACTCTTTGTGTAAATCTAGACAACTGACCTTAATACTTAAGAAATTTTTAATTCCTTGGTAAAATCTTACTCACTACGATCAATGGTCCGAGTCTTAGTTCGAAAAAATTGTTGGGGTGTTACAACCCCCAAGAAGTCAAACCCACTTCTTGTTACAATATTCTGAAGACTCTACCCCCAAGAAGTCAAATCCACTTCTTCTTACACAATCTAGAAATTATTACAACTCAATAATAAACCTAGAACAAATCAACAAAGACTAATAACCCTAGACTTTATTTGATCAGACTTCAACATTCAATAGTTTCGAGTGGAACAAAACTCGTGAACCCGGTCCTTACGTTGCTGTGATGAAACACTGTTTTTTTTCTCCAATAACTACTGCACTGAAGATGATAAATTTCATGATTATTCAATATCTATCATTCTGGATTTGTGTCACGACCTGAGTCTGCACCCTGGATGTGGCAAGCACTCGAAGATCATTGTTGGTTCCCAAACGAACTCTCATCATGATTGACTATAAGCGAAAGACTAACTTAAGCATGAAAAAGCTTAAAATTAAATAAGCTAAACTTTACAAAGCTTTTCACTCAAACGAACAACTTTGCATGAAAATAGTATATTCAAGTCGCCATAAAATAGACAACTTAAGTCTTTAAAACATTTAAATAAATAAATGAATAATACAGACTTCTCAACTATATTGACTATCTATAAAGCCTCTAACTGATGAGGATGGAAGTCGAGACAAGACCCACGACCTCCTAACTGAACTAAAAAATAATTAAAATCCTCTGGAAGCAAGGAAGTTCACCATAGCTAACTCGAACTCTCGGATGTATCAAAGAAGCTCCTGTTGATAATATTGAATACATGTGTCTGCATCATGAGAAGATGCAGGCCAAATGGCTTAGTATGTGGAATGTATAAGCATGTAAGGGAAAATCTCAAGTATAAAACATAAGCTTGAACTTGATAAAAAGGAAACATACTTATCTCTTTTCAGACATACTCAACTCAAGGAATACTAAAGGATACTCAAAACTACTCAAACTTACTCAACTTAGAAGTACTCAAAGATAAGATACTCAACTCAGAGATTAGATATTCAACTCAAATATTAGATACTCAACTTCAAAGATATGATACTCGACTCAATGAAGCATAAATCAACTCAAGATACTCAACTTAATGTACTCAACTTGAAATACTTAAATCCTGATACTTAATTATACTCATTTCAATATAACGAAGTTAAAAACAAGTGCAATATAAAGAAAAAATTATTTAAAAACATGATTTCAACTCTGTGTATAATAAGGATACAACATAACTCTGAAATGTATTTCAAAATACAATTAACTTATGTATATTAAAATGCAATAACTTCCATGGGAGTTTCTGTAACCGACAACCATCACATAAGAGTTATAGTGATGATACATCGATCAACCTCACGCTGCCAGCGCATCCCATACCCGGCCAAAGGTATAGGACCTGAACTGCCTAATGGATCCACTAGTCTACTGTGAAGAGGGTTCGTCTAAAAAGTATGACCCTCTTCTTCCCATGATGGATATTGGTTTACGAGGGTTGTGAGTTTTCTGAACTCTCCCCCATATCGGAGCTTAATAATACTCCCAATAATTGGCTCTTATGTTTTTAAAACATACTGATTTTGTGTTTGAGATTAGTGCTCAAAATACTTAGCTCAAAGTTTATCTTGGTAATCTTAGCTTCCCTGCTTGCTTCTTATAGAAAGCTATAGTTTTTTTTCTTAAAACTTGCCCTAAGGCTCATTGGAAATTAAAGTTTCCTTACTTGTTTAAATGTAAAAACATTTTTAAGTCTCTGTGGGAATACTTGGTCCTTAATATACCTTTGAAGTAAACAACTTAAACTTAACTCTTTGTTTAGCTTGAAACTTGAGTCTTAAAAACAAGATTTGAATGTTAAATAACTCTTGAAAACCTTTAAGAACTTTACCTTGACTTACTTCTTACTTTAGACTTGACTCATAACTCTCCTTGAATTGAAGTATGGATTCAAGGTTAATGATCTTATGTTCATGGATGATTTCATGATTTTCAACTTGGAGGGTTCATGTGAAATTATGAGCATAAACTACTCAACTCGAGAACTCAAAGGTACTTCTCATCTCAAAATTGTTCGACTTATAGGATTCATGCGGAATTATGGGCATGAATAATTAAACTCAACGACTTCATGGGTAACATGTAATAGTCACACGATTAGGAATGAATATCAAAGGTGGACTAGTAACTCAACACTTAATGGCTTAGAACTTGAAGATGCCACATCTCAAAAAGAAGCTCAACTTACGAAGTTTGTGCTTAATTACGAGCATGAAACAACTCGACTCAAAGGTATACATAACTACATGGAACTCATTTATATGAATCTTCTCATTCTCTTGCTACTTCCTCAAAACTTAGTTCAATCAATGATGGATCTCAAAGAATTCCCAATTTAACTTAAAGTCTTTCTTAAACTCTACTCTTAACTCTTTCTAGAATGTAACTTATGAATTCAAGAGTTTAGATTCATGACATGGAGGATCTCATGATGACAAGGTATATTCTTCCATAAATTCTCTTCATCCTCATACTAACTTTATTGAGTCTTGAAACAAGTTATAGAAGTTGTAGAGACTCTTCAAAAGGACTCGAATGGACTCTCTCAAAATGTTCGAAAGAACTCTCAAAACATAATCTTAACTTCACCTTGAATTTGAATTATTAATTAAAGGTTATTATTCGTGTTATTAATAATTTATAAGTGTTTAGAAGTATTTTAAAGTGTTTAGAATCAAAAGCAGTGAATATACACCTTAAATAAGCTCAAACGGGCAATCGACGGAAAAGGAGTGGGGGCAAGTGACCTTGGCGCGTTACGGGCGAGGGCGCCAGCCTCTTACATCATAGGCTGATTTTGGTCGCACCGCAGGTGCATCGTCCTAGCCCCCTGGGCACATTTGGGGCGTGCCGCACCAATATCTCCCCAGGCACACTTTCTTCGAATTTCGCGTCTCGTTTTCTGACCCTAAATCACTTTTAATCGATGTCTTTTCTCAAGTTTTCCTTAGATTCAATTACACAACCTAAACTAATACACTAAAACAACACTCTAGACAATCAATTTCATATCAAGAATCCATCAATATCCTAACAAGACAAGATCAACAATGAACCTCAAGAACGTCTATCAAGAACTTAAATCCTTTGACTTTTTGAGAATGAAATTACGCTGAAAATAACATGGTTGGCGTGTGATAGAACAAACCCAACACTATGGAAGCTTACATACCTCTTAGGAATTAAACTCATGACGAAAATCTGCTACTAAACTCAAGAGCGTCGACGAATGCCTTCATCTTTGCTCTTTTATCCTCTTTTCTCTTCTTGTCTCTTCTTGAACTCTCAACTAAAACCATAGATCATTCAAAGATATTTCCTATGGTATCTTTTCGCACACTTAAATCATCCTGTTCTAGGAGTTATGATCATTTAAAATTGAACCAAAACTCATACTTAGTTTTACTTGCAAAAATTTCAGATTTTGTTATTTCCAATTTAATTCTTTTTGGAATTCAAAGTGCTAAATCTATTGAACTTACCTTAATACTTAAGAAACTTTTAATTCCTCAGAAAAATTTACTCACTAAGAAGGATGGTTCGAGTCTTAGCTCAAATCTTTTTCATGGTTTGACATTTTACTGGAAAATTCTCTCGATTTGTGTTTTTGCAAAGATGACTTTTACTTCAATTATTGAACATTTTATAGAGTTGATTTGCCTTCATCAACTTCAACAAAGAAAGAAATTACAAATCCTTTTCCTTCTTGAACTTTTCTATATTTACTTCTTTCCTTATTTGACTTCAATCATTACTTGTTTATTTCTTTTCTTATTTGACTTGAATTGCTACTTCTTTATTTCTTTCTTTGTTTATTTCTTTTCATATTTGTTTTCTTCTTTTCCTTCTTTATTTTTGCATTTTTTCTTCTTTGTCGCAATCTCCCATAATTGTACAGATTGTCTGCAGTTACAAGAACCTGGTTCACCTGATAGAGTACACATAAGACAACAAGTAGTGAACCATGTTCACTTTATCAATCATTAGAACTACTTTATATATTCTCCTACTTCCCAACATTTTGCCCCCTTTTGATGATGATAAACAATGTTTTTTCACACATCAAAACTCTTTGTCAATCATCAAAACTACAAACCATCAAGACTTTTTGTGAATCAATAAAACTACAAACTCCATGTTCTCTCATTCCTCGACAAAGATGATATAGATTGTTACAATCAAATTATTGTGATAGTACTTTGATCTTTTAATTTTTGTTTCTTCTCTATATTTCATTTATATACTTTATTGAAGAACTTAAATATATTTAAAAATTCTATTAATTATAACTTTTTATTCTATTTTTTTCTTAAAGTGATATTTTTAAAAAGTAATGGAAATTTTATTTTCTTTTCTATGAGTATAATTGTACATATATAATTTATTAGGTTAATTTATGGTTAGCTTTTGTGAATTTTTATCATGAAATCTTTTTACAACATTTGAAAACAAACATTATGTATTCGATGTTATTGTTTATTTGCATGTTGAAGTGCATTCTAAATACAATACTACGATTAGAACAATTTTTAAAAAATAAAATTTGATAACTTACAAAAAGAAAACAAACTTTATTCGAGCAATGAATTAAAAAAATGACAAAATGCTCAAAAGCCCCCCTAATCCATAGAAGGATTCCCAACAACACACTCATACTTTACGGGAGGGGTCCTATTATGCCCTTGAATTTTATAAAACTAAAATATTCCCTCCCTAAATGCTTACTTGGCAAAGTGAGTATATTTCACTCTCTTTAAGAGAGTGAGCAGCCAAAATAATATTAAAATTTTGTTTTAAATATCTCTTTTAATAAATATATTTATTTTAAATCATTTCTTGTTCTTATTTGTTTTATTTCTTCTCCATAGCAATATAAGTAAGATATCTTCATCTTTCACCATCTCTAAGCCATTGTTGTCACCACCATTCCCACCGAATGTATCATTTGATTTTAAACAAAGTTTCAAACTCATGTAGAACTTTTGCAAAACCAATTAACCAAAATCAATTATAGATAAATTTACATATTCATATCACCTCAAAATACTTTAGATATGATTTGAGAAAAATCAAGATGGGTTTACTTTATATTAATAATAAAATATAAATTAATATAATATATTAATTTACTTTGAATTCCTTTGGTACAAAGTGCCCATTTTCTTAGAGATAATTTTCGGTGTATACAAAAGTGCACATTTTACGGATAATCACATTGTGACTCCAACCATTGGATAACACTATGCTTAATCTCTCCATCGAGTTCAAGGGTTGTTGAAACATTCTTCCCAAATTCGTTGACGATTTTTGTTCGTATCTTCACATCATTTTGGAGGCAACACTAGAAACTGCAGAATGGGGCACCCTAATTTTCTTCTTTCTTGCCTTTTAAGAACTAGCATCTTGGGATCTGGGTTTACTTCAAATTCACCTTTTTAAATATGTTTTTAGGTTTTCAAAGCAATGTACAGATATTTCGATATCATCATTTACCTATCTTTCTCAAAGACTCAGTTCATTATTCACTCATCTTATTCAAAGACTCAATTTGATGAACTTATGGTGTCCTAGTAATGTTGAAAATGATGAAAGTGTTTTGGTGATGGAAGGAATGGGTGAAAATATAAAAGAAAAGGATAAAGAAATATAAAAATGAAAAAAACAATATTTTTAAGACTGTTCCACATGTCAAATGTGTGAAATTCACATACCACCATAATTTGATTATGGTTTTTTAAAGGTATAATTACTTCATTTTTAAATAGTTCGGAAGGGTGATAGAACTCCTGTAAAGTCTTTAACCATTTTCTCAAAAAAAAATAAAAATATCAAACTTAAGTATTCATATAATTCTTCTTCAAAAAAAAAACTAGAAAACATTATATGCCAAACTCTCTTTTATAATACAAAGGAAAAAAAAGACAAAGATCCTATTCATTTATTTAATTTCTATGCTATCAATTCATTTCTATCTTTAAAACACTTAAACGTCTCAAAATTTATTATTTTACTTATTCATGTTCTTTATTGTAAATTTAAATATCTAAATATTTAACTCCATGAAAAATGAAAATTTAATATCTATCCATATATAATATAAACCTAAATATTTAAAAAATTATCCTACTTATCTTTATTTTTTTATGTTGTAATTTTCTCTATATTTCTATTTATTATGATTATTATTATTAAAAAAGTTGTCAATGATTATTTCCTTAATTAATTTCTATTATTTATTGTAACAATTTAAATATCTCTAACTTTACTACTCTTCTTATTCCTGTTATTTATTGTAAATTTAAAGGTAATTATTTATCACTCAAATATTTTATTTTCTCCTTAAAGTATGACAATTTATTAATATATTATAATGAAATATCATAAAAAAAAATAGCTGGAAAAAAATATATAAAATCACCCCTTTCACTCTCCTAATTATGAGATTTCTCTTTTTTATCTAATTTTCAAAAATCTAAAAGTACTTACATATTTAGTCAATTAAAGAATAAGATAATTGTTCCCTAAATTAATTTTAAAATGGAAAGGTCTAACTCTCAAAAAAAATTATATCCGAACATTCATTTATATTTATTACATTTCATGATGAACCCATGATTAAAGTTGACAACATGAA
This sequence comes from Solanum peruvianum, assembly GCA_027705065.1. Taxonomy (NCBI): domain Eukaryota; kingdom Viridiplantae; phylum Streptophyta; class Magnoliopsida; order Solanales; family Solanaceae; genus Solanum; species Solanum peruvianum. The sequence continues at coordinate 19,496,218 of JAKWJD010001761.1, forward strand.
AAATATTGCACCAGCCAAAGAAATAATTGTTTAATTTTCCCCCTTATTTTCTTATTTATTTTACTAATTTATAAGAATAAAAGTCACAATATTATCATTATTGACTAATTTTTCATATTATTTATTCTCATTCACACATTTATTTATGAAATTATTGATATTCATTTTTAACTTTTTTAAAAAAATATATTTTTATAGTATTTGAATTATATAATTTATTAAGCTTCTGTACAAATTAAAATTTGTATTTGAGTTTTCTTGTGTAAATATTATTTTAAAGGTCTAATATAATTTTATTTTACGAAATATTAATTAATTAGTAAATGTTTGGATTGAATATAACTTCTATTTTCTTTCTCGAATTTAGAATTATACTTTCTATACTATTCATAAGAAAGTTCTGTGTGAATATATCAAAAAGTTAAGCTATTAATCTATTATGCTAATTGATGATATGCTCGTATTTTAAAGTAATAATTGCGAAAAAGTTAAGTTAAGTAAACTGTGTCAATATCAATTATTTTCTAGATGATTCTGCAACACGTTTGAAACAAAATCAAAATATTTTCATTTGGAAATTTCATTGAACTCAACTGGCATAATGTATTATAAGTAAAAGAAATTGTACGAACTCTAAATTAAAATAGTTAAATAGATAATCAAATGTAAATAGTATTATATTGAGGAAATTATTGGTACAATAACGTAAATAATTAAAAACACCCAAAAAATGAGATGGTGACATATATAAAATTAGTGCATAAAACACGTCTTTGTATTCTTTCAAGGGAAAATTATAAATTTTTTTCTTTTTTTGGGAAACTAGTTTAATTTTATTACTTTTTGTATTTCTTTTATTATTATTTTCTGTTAGATTTGCAATTTTTTAATTTTTTTTTTTATAGAAATTAAATATAGAAAAATAGGATCGCGCGAAGCGCGATTTAATTAACTAGTTAAAGAATATTTTCCAAAATTCTATCCTTCCAAATTTCTTACGTTATTTATAATCCGTATCTGACTATCACCATTCAAATATATATTTATTCTTATGACCAAATAAACCTTCCATAAAAAAAGTTATAAATTTTTTTGAAAAGCGTTTTAAGTTTCAAGATATTTTTATTTCATTCAACCCTTACAATCTTAACTCCCTTTCCTCAAAAGGTTTGTTTTTGGAAAAAATTTCAGATTTTTATTTTTATTTTATTTTTACTTTTACATCATCCCCAACAAGTTCACCCCCTCCCCTCCACCTTCGTCATTTTGAAAACACGTTATTTTTATGTCATTTGCACCCCACCACCCTACTTAAGCCATATCCATCAATTTTTATATTTTTTAAAAAAAGTTCTTAGAAAATGTTTATTTTTTTTAAAATTTTTAAGAAAATAGCATGTTTTGGAAAATATTTCAAATTTAATTAATTTTTTTGCCAACTCGCCTAGTGCCCCCCTCGCGATCCCATCAAACAATTTCAAAAAATTGTTTTTGAAATAAAACTTTCCTTGGTCAAGTTAAGGGTCGAAATTTTGGGTTAGGATTTGGGTCAAATCTAAGGGTCAGATTTTGAAACGGTTATTGGGATTTTATCCTAGTTTGAATATTAGATCAATAATAGACGTTGATTTTTTTTATCCGAAATAATATTAAAGAGTATTTTTTTTAGTATCAAGTCAAAAATAACCAATATTTTTGAAAAATACTTTTAAATCATCAAACAAACTGTCACGACCCAGAACGAGTCGCGAGTGACACCCACACTTATCCTCCTATGTGAGCGAACCAACAAATCTAAGCGCCAACATTTACCAATGTTTCAAGCATAATTAACAAAATATAATGCGGAAGACTCAAAATCTTATTAATATAACCAAAAATAAACTTCTTAAGGTTTATCAACTATTATCCCCAAAATCTTGAAGTCATCACATCAAGAACATCTATCCTCAAATTTCTAAATCTAAGAGTATTTAAGAAGCTAAAATAAGTAAAAGAGATGGTCCATGTCCGAACTTCAAGACATCAAGACGTGAATGAGAGAATCCAGTCCGAGCAAGGAACAGTAGCTCACCCTGAAATCTGGTATGCTGGAGACTGGCTAGAGTTGCGGACGAGTCGAAGTTGATGGCACGTTTGCTGCACTCCACAGATAACAAAGGGAAAAATACAAGTAGGGGTCAGTACAAGGAACACGTACTGAGTAGGTATCATCGGCCAACTCAAAATAGAAAGCAATATATATCAAATAATAATATAAAATCAACTACAACACTCAACGGGTGACAACAACAAGTACAAGGACCATTGACAACAACACCAAGTACATCCATGGGGACTCAAGCCTCCACACCATTCTCATTTGGGAAATAGGTTCATTAAAGTTGAGTATATTACCATAATTCAAGATTCATTCTCCTCATCATTACTGTGTCGGCACGTGACACTCCGATCCCCTACTACTACGTGTCGGTTCGTGACACCCGATCCCCTAATACTACGTGATACTACGTGTCGGTTCGTGACACCCAATCCCCTAATACTACGTGTCGGTTCGTGACACTCGATCCCCCAATACTACGTGTCGGTTCGTGACACCCGGTCCATTAACCTCATTCTTTTAGTTCACAAGCCTTCTTTTATGTCAAGGCGTCATCATTAATAGAGTGGATTTAAGATTTTTAAGATTCCACAGTATCATCATTATAATCCATCACCATTTACATAATCACAATCATGCAACAACACAATTAAGCGCATATAAGACTTTACAATACCACCCAATACATATCAATCACTATTTAGAGTTTACTATGAAATAGCATAAACCATAACCTACCTCCACCGAAGAATCGTGATCAAGCAAGCTACTTCTTAATGCCTTTGCTTTCCTCTTCACTTCTCCCTTTTCTCGCTCGTTCTCCCTCTCTCTGTTCTTTTTATTTTTCTTCTTTAGACTCTTTTTCTTTTACCCTAATTATCATATAATTAATTATAAGAGATGGCAAAAGTAACCCACTATTTATTTCAAGGTTATCTCTTTTAACCCCCAAGTAATTAAATTATTAAACTTACCCCACTAATTTCATAATTATAAGCATGAATAGTCCAAAACACCTCTTAAAACTTTTAGCAGAAATCCGACCCAGTCGAGGTTACGCAACTTGTGACGGCCTGTCGTGCCTGCGACGGTCTGTCTTGCACGGTCGTCACAGAGTTCAGAGACTCAAATTCAGTAAAGGGATTTGTGACGGTCCGTCGTATCTACGACGGTCCGTGCTGCAATTCCGTCGCGAAGTTCAGAGAGTTGATCCCCGTACCCAAATTTTAGAGTTTTAAGTGTTTTGGAACGGAGATCCTCGACGGTCCGTCATGACCATGATGGTCCATTGCGTGAGTCGTCGACCTAGTCAGTTTTTATCCAACGTACTTCTACTGCTCGAAACGACTAAACAGGTCGTTACAATAGATACAAATTTACCCATGGTTCGTCCTCGAACGATCACAAGAAGAAAAACAAGGGCGAAAAAGAGTACCTGAATCTGTAAACAAGTATGGGTATCTTTCTTACATATCAGCCTCCTTCTCCCAAGTGGACTCTTCAATTGGCCGATTCTTCCATTGAACTTTGATGGATGCAATCTCCCTTGATCTCAACTTGCGGATTTCTCTATCTAGAACAGAAACAGGCTCCTCCTCATAAGACAAATTCTCATCAAGAAGAACTGAATCCCAACGAATAATGTAGTTCCCATCCCCATGGTATCTTTTCATCATAGACACATGAAATACTGGGTGCACTCCTGAGAGTCCTGGAGGTAATGCCAATTCATAAGCCACCTCCTCCACGTGCTTCCGAAATTCAAATGGACCAATATACCTCGGACTAAGCTTACCTCGCTTACCAAACCGCATCACCCCTTTCATGGGTGAAACCTTCAGCAAGACTTGTTCACCCTCCATGAAATCCAAGTCTCTAACCTTTTGATCTGCATATTCCTTCTGCCTACTTTGAGCCGCTAAAAGCTTTTCTTGAATGAATTTCACTTTCTCTAATGATTCCCTCAAGAGATCGGTACCCCATGGTCTTACCTCAAATGCATAAAACCAGCCAATGGGAGATTTACATCTCCTCCTATACAGTGCCTCGAATGGGGCCATATCAATACTTGAGTGATAGCTATTTTAGTATGAAAACTCTGCTAAGGGTAAGAAGTTATCCCAATGACCACCAAACTTTATCACACATGCACGAAGCATATCCTCCAAAACCTGAATCGTTCGCTCAGACTGACCATCGGTTTGAGGGTGAAATGCAGTACTAAGATCCAACCTAGTACCTAATTCAGCATACAATGTTCTCCAAAACTTAGAAGTAAATTGCGTACCTCTATCTGATATAATGGAAAGTGGAAATCCATGCAATAGAACGACTTCTGAGATATAGAGCCTGACTAACTTCTCTGCATTGTAAGTCACCTTAACCGGAATGAAGTGAACAGACTTAGTTAATCTGTCAACAATTACCCAAATAGAATCAAACTTACCCAATGTCTTCGGAAGACCAACCACAAAATCCATTGCAATTCTTTCCCATTTCCATTCAGGAATGGGCATTCTCTGAAGTGTCCCCCCAGGCCTCTGGTGCTCATACTTTACCTGCTGACAATTCGGGCATTGGGCAACAAAATCAACAATGTCACGCTTCATCCTACTCCACAAAAAATGTTACTTTAGGACACGATACATCTTGGTTGCACCAGGATATATAGAATACCCTGAACTATGAGCCTCTCTAAGAATAGTGTGAATCAAATCATCAACACGGGGCACACATACCCTTCCTTTAATTCTCAGAACGCCTTCCTCATCAATTATTGCCTCTTTAGCCTCTCCTCGTAATATCATATCTCGAATTCGGATCAGTTTCTCATCAATAAACTGTTTTCCCTTAATCTTGTCAAGAAAAGAATATCTTGCCTCCACACAGGACAACAATCCTCCCTTCCCTAGTACTTCCAGCCTCTTAAAGTCATTAGCCAGAGTCTGAATCTCTCTAGCCAATGGACGTCTAGAAACCTGTAAGTGAGCTAGACTTCCCATGCTCCCTGTTTTTCTACTTAAGGCATCTGCCACAACATTAGCCTTTCCTGGCTGATACAAGATAGTAATATCATAGTCCTTCAGTAGTTCCATCCATCTCCTCTGTCTCAAATTCAAATCTTTCTGAGTAAAGACATACTGTAAACTACGATGATCTGTATAGACTTCACACTTAACCCCATATAGATAATGTCACCATTGCTTTAATGCAAACACTACTGCAGCTAACTCCAAACAATAGGTCGGATAGTTACGTTCATGCACTTTTAATTGCCTTGAAGCATAACCAATTACATTCCTCTCTTGCATTAGCACTGCACCCAACCCAGAATAAGATGCATCACAATAAACAATGAAATTCTTACCTTCCACTGGCAAAGTAAGAATTGGTGCAGCAGTCAACAAGGTCTTGAGTTTCTGAAATCTTTCTTCACATTCGTCCGACCATACAAATGGAACACTCTGCTTAGTCAAATTTCTCAGTTGGGAAGCAACAGTAGAAAATCCCTTGACAAATCGACGGTAGTAGCTAGCTAAACCAACAAAGCTCCTTACCTCCGTAACGTTAGTAGGTCTTACCCAACTCTTCACTACTTCAATCTTAGATGGATCCACCATCACTCTATCCTTAGAAACTACGTGCCCCAAGAAGGACATTGAATCTAGCCAAAACTCACACTTGGAGAATTTGGCATAAAGTTTTTTCTCCCTCAACACTTCCAATACAATTCTCAAATGCTCCTCATGTTCCTTCCTGCTCTTTGAGTATATCAGTATATCATCAATGAACACAATGACAAAGAAATCCAGATATGGCTTTAAAATCCCGTTCATCAAGCTCATGAAAGCAACACGGGCATTCATAAGCCCAAAAGACATTACTAAGAATTCATAATGCCCATACCTGGTCCGAAAAGCAGTTTTTGGCAAATCTGTTGCCCGTATTTTCAATTGATGATAACCAGATCTGAAATCGATTTTTGAGAAGGTACAAGCACCTTGTAACTGATGGAATAAATCATCAATGCGAGGAAGAGGATACTTGTTCTTAATAGTTACCTTATTCAGTTGCCTGTAGTCTATGCACATTCGCAAACTTCCATCCTTCTTCTTCACAAATAAAACAGGAGCACCCCAAGGGGATGCACTTGGTCTAATAAAGCCTTTACATAACAACTCCTAAAGTTGGGCCTTTAATTCCCTTAACTCTGATGGAGACATTCTATAAGGGGGTATGGAAATGGGGCGAGTATCCGGCTCCAGGTCAATGCAAAAATTAATATCCCTATCCGGTGGCATACCAGGAAGGTCTGCAGGAAACACATCCAGAAACTCACGGACTACCGAGACAAACTCAATCGAAGGTACTTTGGAAGAATCATCCCTGAGATGTGCCAAGAAAGCTAAACAACCCTTACTAACCATTCTCTTAGCACGAAGAAAGGAGATGATACGAACTGGGGTTGAAGTATAGTCACCCTCCCACACTAGCGGATCTGTCCCAGGCTTGGCCAATGTCACAGTTTTAGCATTACAATCTAAGATTGCAAAATTTGGGGAAAGCCAAGTCATATCCAGAATTACATCGAAATCAACCATTCCTAGAATAATCAAGTCTACATGAGTATTGCTCCCCACAAAAGTCACAAGACAAGACCTATACACCTTCTCAACCATCACAGACTCACCCACCGGAGTAGAAACATGAATAGGCATGTCAAGCAAATCACAATGTAAATCAAGACCAGTAGCAAATGAGGAAGATACATATGAAAATGTGGATCCAGGATCAAATAATACAGAAGCCATGCAATCACAAACCAAAAGATTACCTGTGATAACAGCATCAGATGTCTCCGCTTCAGACCGCCCGGGGAAAGCATAACAATGGGCCCTATCACCTGTCTGCCCGTCGCCCCAACCATGTTGTGCTGCAGTAGCTCCAGCTTGCCCGCCGCCCCGGTTGATTTGGTGACCACCATTACCTTGGCCACCACGTCCTCCAGAATGGAGGCCTCTTCCATGACCACCTCTACCTCTGACTATTGGGGGTCTGTAACTTTGTTTTGGACAATATCTCCTAATATGTCCAGTCTCCCCACATCCAGAACACTCTCTGAGGTCAAGCATAGGTCTCTGTGAGAACGACGAAGTCTGGGGATAACCTCCAAACTCAGAGGAATGCTGGCTGGTCTGCGATGGACCCCCAGCTACAGACTACAGTGAAGACTGAATAGGTCAGGCTGGGTAACCTCCTGAACTCTGCCCTCTGGAGTAAGAACCACTAAACTCACTTCCCTTACGAAACTTCTTAGATGTCTACGCCATGGTAAAGTCGTCTGGCTTCACCCCCTCCAACTCTATCACAAAATCTACCACTTCCTGAAAGGATTTTGCTGCAGCAGCTACCTGTAAGGCTGGGATCTGCAAATCTGACCTCCATCCCTTCACAAAACAACGAATCCACTCTTTTGGCTTGAAGCAAAGCTGGGTGGCATACCTAGATAGTGCACGAAACTTAGCCTCATAAGAAGTAACCAACATCCTGCCTTGCTCTAGGCTCAGGAACTCATCTCTCCTCCTATCCCTCAAAGTCCGGGGTATATACTTCTCCATAAATAAGCTAGAGAATGATGCCCAAGTCATAGGTGGTGCCTGTGCTGGTTGACACTCAACATATGACCGCCACCACATTTTGGCGTTCCCCTGAAACTGATAGGTCACAAACTCAACGCCAAATCGTTCTACTATGCCCATCTTATGTAGCAGTTCATGACAATCAACCAGAAAATCGTAGGCATCCTCAAATTCAGAACCCTTGAAGACTGGAGGTTTCAACTTCAAGAATTCAGTGAAAAGTTCATGCTGGTCACTCGTCATTATAGGCCCTGTAGTCAATCGAGGAAACATGCCTACTTCCAATGAGGAATCCATGCAGGGAGCCACAACAGCTGTATGTGGTACTCCCGGAACCTGAGGTGCTGGTGCAGAAAACACCGGAGGTGTCTGGCCCTGATCAGATAACCCGCTAAGATAAGCAAGAACCTGGTTAATCATCTCTGGGTAGGTTGGGGTGGTAATTCCTCATCTTCACTTGCTCATTTTCCCCTTCCTCACCCTCTCTTACTACCTCATCAGTCGGTGGAGGAGTCACCGCCGTAGTACTAGCTGGACCAGGTGTTTTTCCTCTACCTCTAGAGGACGTCCTCCCGCGACCTCTACCATGGCCTCTTGCCACTGCTCCTCTTCGAGCTACAGCCCCAGTGGCTGGCTCAGACGCATCCTGTCTTGCCGGTGTTGGTGTTGGCACAATTGTTGCTCTAGTTCTAACCATCTGCGAAATAGAGTGAGGATGTCAGATACCAATTTGTATCACCTATATACCAATTGGATCCAAGTAATAGCACAAAAGAAAGAAAGAATGGAATTTTCCTAAAGTCCTATAGCCTCTCAAAGAACAGTAAAGGCGTCCCCCTACCGTTCCTCAAGACTCTACTAGACTCGTTCTTGTGTGATGAGACCAACGAACCTAATGCTCTGATACCAAGTTTGTCACGACCCAAAACGAGCCGCGAGTGGCACCCACACTTATCCTCCTATGTGAGCGAACCAACAACTCTAAACACCAACATTTACCAATGTTTCAACCATAATTAACAAAATATAATGCGGAAGACTCAAAATCTTATTAATATAACCAATAAATAAACTTCTAAAGGTTTATCAACTATTATCCCCAAAATCTTGAAGTCATCACATCAAGCACATCTATCCTCAAATTTCTAAATCTAAGAGTATTTAAGAAGCTAAAATAAGTAAAAGAGATGGTCCATGTCCGAACTTCAAGACATCAAGACGTGAAGGAGAGAATCCAGTCCGAGCTAGGAACAGTAGCTCACCCTAAAATCTGGTATGTTGGAGACTGGCTACAGTTGCGGACGAGTCGAAGTTGATGGCACGTTTGCTGCACTCCAAAGATAACAAAGGGAAAAATACAAGTAGGGGTCAGTACAAGGAACACGTACTGAGTAGGTATCATCGGCCAACTCAAAATAGAAAGCAATATATATCAAATAATAATATAAAATCAACTACAACAGTCAACAGGTGACAACAACAAGTACAAGGACCATTGACAACAACACCAAGTACAGCTATGAGGACTCAAGCCTCCACACCATTCTCATTTGGGAAATAGGTTAATTAAAGTTGAGTATATTACCATAATTCAAGATTCATTCTCCTCATTATTACTGTGTCGGCACGTGACACTCCGATCCCCTACTACTATGTGTCGGTTCGTGACACCCGATCCCCTAATACTACGTGTCGGTTCGTGAAACCTGATCCCCTAATACTACGTGTCAGGTTGTGACACCCGATCCCCTAATACTATGTGTCGGTTCGTGACACTCGATCCATTAACCTCATTCTTTTAGTTCACAAGCCTTCTTTTATGTCAAGGCGTCATCATTAATAGAGTGGATTTAAGATTTTTAAGATTCGACAGTATCATCATTATAATCCATCACCATTTACATAATCACAATCATGCAACAACACAATTAAGCGCATAGAAGACTTTACAATACCACCCAATACATATCAATCGCTATTTAGAGTTTACTATGAAATAGCATAAACCACAACCTACCTCCACCGAAGAATCGTGATCAAGCAAGCTACTTCTTAATGTCTTTGCTTTCCTCTTCACTTCTCCCTTTTCTCGCTCGTTCTCCCTCTCTCTGTTCTTTTTATTTTTCTTCTTCAGACTCTTTTTCTTTTACCGTAATTATCATATAATTAATTATAAGAGATGGTAAAAGTAACCCACTATTTATTTCAAGGTTATCTCCTTTAACCCCCAAGTAATTAAATTATTAAACTTACCCCACTAATTTCCTAATTATAAGCATGAATAGTCCAAAACACCCCTTAAAACTTTTAGCATAAATCCGACCCAATCGAGGTTACGCAACTTGTGACGGCCCGTCTTGCCTGCCACGGTCCGTCTTGCAGGGTCGTCACAGAGTTCAGAGACTCAAATTCAGTAAAGGGGTTTGTGACGGTCCGTCGTATCTACGACGGTCCGTGCTGTAATTCCGTCGCGAAGTTCAGAGAGTTGATCCCCGTACCCAAATTTTAGAGTTTTAGTGTTTTGGAACGGAGATCCTCGACGGTCCGTCGTGACCATGACGGTCCGTCGCGTGAGTCGTCGACCTAGTCAATTTTTATCCAACGTACTTCTACTGCTCGAAACGACTAAACAGGTCGTTACACAAACACGAGAAAATAAGTTAGAAATTCACTTGTTTTTCAAAAAAAAATCCTTCATACCAAAATTGAATCTATCAAAAGGTCTTAATCTATGCCACAAATTTATGTTCCAAAATCGAATATAATCCGATGCCCAAAAAGAGTCACAACATGTAATATTAACAAGAAACCAAATTAAGGCAGCACTTTTGAGCTCACATTTACCTAAAACAAATTCAAATCACAAACCCAACTGGCCACACTCCCAACAATTACACGGGACTTCGAACCACTCAAATTAGAGCTCAGATAATAGATAAACCGTCATTTGAATGAGGTCCTTAAAGCTTTAATTTCTAGGTATAAATACTAAATATTGGTCACTAAAAATAAACTCTAGTTGCTAAAATTCTAATATTTGGTCGTTAATAATTTGCACTAGATATCAGCACTTTATCTGCCAACTCTAAATTCTTCGGCAGGGTGCTTGGTATTCAGTCAAAAACCCGTGTGTGCAAACAAAGTATTGTACCCTATTGAATTCGGGATTCCAAACTCAATAGAACCATAAAAACTTCCTTCCGAGTTTGTTTCGACAAAAAGTGGGTCCCATACACTAGTATCAATTAAGATAAAAATCAAAAGAAGACTCAAAATGAGACGAAAAGCCTAGGGAACCGTACGAAAAGGTTGTTCTAGATCAAACTCGACAATCCAAAACTACTCGTGCTGACAAAATTCTAAATGTTGACCTAAGTCAACCTTTGACTTAAAATTCAAAGTTAAAATGCCTAACGACACAAACTCATACCAGAAGTCTTGGACCCTACCCAACCATGTCCTAAACAAACATGACCCTTTATGGAGCTGATGAAACCGTCATAATTGCATTCCTAGGTTATCTTCCTAAACATTTGACAGAAATCAGCCATTCAAGTTGCAACGGCTCTAAAATATGAGAACTTACACAAATCTAAACAAATGACTTGATGACTGAAATCAACCGTTCAAGTTTCAAAGGCTCTAAAATATGAAAACTTACACAAAATTCAAACGAATGACCCACGACCAATCTATCAGTCTCAGCAAGTCGTAAATGACTTGTGATCACTCCAGAAAATTTCTAAACGATGAAAAGATTGGAAAACAAAGAAAATGATCCGGATAGTTATTACAATTACAGAGTTCAAATGAGCATTTTCCCCTTAATTTTTTATGTCTAGCTAAAAATTGTTCAACAAGCATAACCGCAATTACAACCGCAACAATTCTTTGGATCATATATTGATTTTTTCCCGAATATTATTAAATAAAAAAATGACCTACCTGATTACTAAATTATTGTTGTGTTATTTAAAATTATTGTGTTATGTAGTGTTTTGTTATCTTGTATTAAAATTATTATGTTATGTATTGTAGTTTAAATTAAAATTTTCATCATATCGTTTAAATTATGTGCTTTCTTCATAGTGAAAATTGATAGTCATATCAAATTATATTACTTAAAGTGCAAAAATTAAAAAATATATATTATTAATTCGGAAAAAAAGTCTCAATTAAATAATATATTTTTAAAATGTTATATTACATGAATATTAATATTAGAAATTTAATCAATAGTCTTATATAACAAAAAATATGTTAATTACACAATATAATATTTAAAAAGTGAAATACATTGTATGAATAGTTCTCCAAATTTGGAAAAATTACGATTCAATACTTTATGATTGGAGAGTAGAAAGTGAATCAGAGAGTGACTGGAGAAAACACTCTCTATAAATATCGAGAGTATAGAGTAAAATAGAGAGGGGTTTGAGAACTATTATTCATGTTCTCTATATTATTTTTAATAATTTAAATATTGTCTATATTGTATAACCAATATTTATAATTAATATATTTTAAATTATATATACTCAGTAATTCGTTCTTTAGTACTCGTAATAATTTTTCAATACAATATTTTTATATATTATCTTTAAGTTTACATTAATTTATAATTTTTATTAAGAGGTTCTTTAGAAAAATATTTAAGGTATAAGCTAGTTTTATTATAATTTATATTTGTATTAAAAAGATAACCATCACAAAATGAAAAGTCCACTGCTAAATGAGTGATTAAATTAAAAATATCTAAAAATATATTATTGATCAGTTCGCTACTTATATCATGAGTTAATAATTTTTTTAATTTAATTTAATTTAATTTTAATAATTATGATTCAAATTTTTATGAAGTGTAAATAAATATAGTCTAACTTAACCTAATTACATCCCTAAACTTGTTACCATGGATGAAATATACTCTTGAAAGCAAAACTAACAATTACGCCAAATTCAAAAGATATTTTCATTACTTATTTCTATTTTTTCTAATATATTCTACCAAATAACTCTAACGATTTTAAAATGCATTTATCGTGGAATCTTGACCTATATACATACGACTTTATTGGAATGGTTTTGGACGGAAAAAACCTATCCGCACCAGGTGTATACATCAAATTAATGTAATTTCTATTATTATGTAATTTAACAAATGAAATATATATATATATATATATATATATATATATATATATATATATATATATATATATATATATATATATATATATATACATATCATTTGTTTAAATTTATATTAACTTTAAGTAATTATCCTTTTGGGATCACATTCGAAGCCTCAAGCCCACTCAAATCTATAAGTAAAACATTTACACGGAACAAAGAAAACTCCAAGCCCTAATATATATATATATATATATATATATATATATATATATATATATATATATATATATATATATATATATATATATATATATATATATATATATATATATATATATATATATATATATATATATATCATATGTTTAAATTTATATTAACTTTAAGTAATTATCCTTTTGGGATCACATTCGAAGCCTCAAGCCCACTCAAAATCTATAAGTAAAACATTTACACGGAACAAAGAAAACTCCAAGCCCTAATTTGCTGCAGCTATTTAGCCACCACTGTTGTCTCCTTCCCCAATCCAAGCCAAATTTTCTTTTGATTTTTGAATCGCAGCTTATTTTTTCAATTTGTTATATTTTTGAGACACTATAAATGTTTTTTTTTAGCTTTTTGTTTGTTGGTTGTGGATAAATTATTAGGGGCAAAGATGACGGTGCTTTTTTATTTCTGAATCCTCTTGTATGAGAAGAGCCTTCAAAACGTTCTTCCATGAGCACATTAAGCAAACCTCTAAGCCCCTCACATATTTTTTTTTTCAATTTCAAATCACAAGAACATATAGTTTTCAAACTATATCTGTTTTTTCCTTTGTTGTTTTGCGTTTTGTAAATTTTTTAGTGGAAATTCAGGCAGCCCCGTTTTCTATAATTGATTGGAAGGGAGGTGTTAATCTGCTCGTAAATTGAATTTGTTAATGCTCTTCAGATTTACTGAGATATATTAATATCTTTGAAGCTGGTCCAGTAAGCTTAAGCACAATTTCGTAAATTGATTTTATTATCAGATTAATAATACATGGGTATAATATGATTGATTATGAAAAATTTGAATGATTTAGGTTATGGATGTGATGAAGATTTCCCCAGATTATCGAAGCTGAAATAACTGAGCGCTTTATAATGTATTTTATCCTCTTGTGGGAAAATCCAAGCCAGATATTCTGATCCATATACTTTTAATATGATTATTTACGTTTTATGCATGTTTAGTGTTTGTTAAAATGCATCAATGATGTGCCATCAATGCTTATATACAATGATCTGATATGGTTTGTATATTCTGTTTATGCTTCGTAATTTAGCTCTATTTAAATGAGATTTAGAGATATTTTCATTATTTAACTGATAGAAGTATGTATCACTTCTGAATTTATCCTCTTGATGCAAATTATGTCTTGCATGTTGAATACCTTTAATCATTTTGACATGGTCGACTGAAATGTACCACTTGAGAAGACAAAAAAAGTCAAGCAAATTGGTGAATCCCTTAACTAACGGATTTGCTAAATTCAGTAGGAATACTCAACAAAGCATACTGACATATATGGTAAAAATGAGCCTTGTACTTGGAATCTCACACAAAGCTATGCTAAAACTCATCCTTGTTGATTACAAAGACCATAAGACATAGATGTCTCCAAAAATATCTAAGTTTTCATGAGCTATCTTCTTATGCTTTTTCCACTATATCTATTGAGTTTGAATATATCATTTGTTTAAATTTATATTAACTTTAAGTAATTATCCTTTTGGGGTCACATTCCAAGCCTCAAGCCCACTCAAAATCTATAAGTAAAACATTTACACGGAACAAAGAAAACTCCAAGCCCTAATTTGCTGCAGCTATTTAGTCACCACTATTGTCTCCTTCCCCAATCCAATCCAAATTTTCTTTTGATTTTTGATCGCAACTTATTTTTTCAATTTGTTATATTTTTGAGACACTATAAATGTTTTTTTAGCTTTTTGTTTGTTGGTTATTGATGAATTGTTATGGGCAAAGATGACGGTGCTTTTTTATTTCTGACACCTCTTGTATGAGAAGAGCCTTCAAAACGTTCTTCCATGAGCACATTAAGCAAACTTCTAAGCCCCTCACATATTTTTTTTTCATTTTCAAATTACAAGAACATATAGTTTTCAAACTATATCTGTTTTTTCCTTTGTTGTTATGCGTTTTGTAAATTTTTGAGTGGAAATTCAGGCAGCCCCGTTTTCTATAATTGATTGGAAGGGAGGTGTTAATATGCTCGTAAATTGAATTTGCTTATGCTCTTCAAATTTGCTGAGATATATTAATATCTTTGAAGCTGGTCTAGTAAGCTTAAGCACAATTTCGATAATTGATTTCATTATCAGATTAATAATACATGGGTATAATATGATTGATTATGAATAATTTGAATGATTTAGGTTATGGATGTGATTAATATTTCCCCAGATGATCGAAGCTGAAATAACTGAGCGCTTTATAATGTATTTTCTCCTCTTGTGGGAAAATCCAAGCCTGATATTCTGATCCATACACTTTTAATATGATTATTTACGTTTTATGCATGTTTAGTGTTTGTTAAAATGCATCAATGATGTGCCATCAATGCTTATATACAATGATCTGATATGATTTGTATATTCTATTTCTGCTTCGTAATTTAGCTTTGTTTGAATGAGATTTAGAGATATTTTCATTGTTTAATTGATAGAAGTATGTATCACTTATGAATTTATCCTCTTGATGCAAATTATGTCTTGCATGTTGAATACCTTTAATCATTTTGACATGGTCGACTGAAATGTACCAGTTGAGAAGACAAAAAAAGTCAAGCAAATTGGTGAATCCCTTATCTAACAGATTTCCTCAAATTCAGTAGGAATACTCAACAAAGCATACAGAGATATATGGTAAAAATGAGCCTTTTACTTGGAATCTCACACGGAGCTATGCTCAAACTCATCCTTGTTGATTACAAAGACTATAAGACATAGATGTCTCCAAAAATATCTAAGTTTTCATGAGCTATCTTCTTATGCTTTTTCCACTATATCTATTGAGTTTGAATATATCATTTGTTTAAATTTATATTAACTTTAAGTAATTATCCTTTTGGGGTCACATTCCAAGCCTCAAGCCCACTCAAAATCTATAAGTAAAACATTTACACGGAACAAAGAAAACTCCAAGCCCTAATTTGCTGCAGCTATTTAGTCACCACTATTGTCTCCTTCCCCAATCCAATCCAAATTTTCTTTTGATTTTTGATCGCAACTTATTTTTTCAATTTGTTATATTTTTGAGACACTATAAATGTTTTTTTAGCTTTTTGTTTGTTGGTTATTGATGAATTGTTATGGGCAAAGATGACGGTGCTTTTTTATTTCTGACACCTCTTGTATGAGAAGAGCCTTCAAAACGTTCTTCCATGAGCACATTAAGCAAACTTCTAAGCCCCTCACATATTTTTTTTTCATTTTCAAATTACAAGAACATATAGTTTTCAAACTATATCTGTTTTTTCCTTTGTTGTTATGCGTTTTGTAAATTTTTGAGTGGAAATTCAGGCAGCCCCGTTTTCTATAATTGATTGGAAGGGAGGTGTTAATATGCTCGTAAATTGAATTTGCTTATGCTCTTCAAATTTGCTGAGATATATTAATATCTTTGAAGCTGGTCTAGTAAGCTTAAGCACAATTTCGATAATTGATTTCATTATCAGATTAATAATACATGGGTATAATATGATGAATAATTTGAATGATTTAGGTTATGGATGTGATTAATATTTCCCCAGATGATCGAAGCTGAAATAACTGAGCGCTTTATAATGTATTTTCTCCTCTTGTGGGAAAATCCAAGCCTGATATTCTGATCCATACACTTTTAATATGATTATTTACGTTTTATGCATGTTTAGTGTTTGTTAAAATGCATCAATGATGTGCCATCAATGCTTATATACAATGATCTGATATGATTTGTATATTCTATTTCTGCTTCGTAATTTAGCTTTGTTTGAATGAGATTTAGAGATATTTTCATTGTTTAATTGATAGAAGTATGTATCACTTATGAATTTATCCTCTTGATGCAAATTATGTCTTGCATGTTGAATACCTTTAATCATTTTGACATGGTCGACTGAAATGTACCAGTTGAGAAGACAAAAAAAGTCAAGCAAATTGGTGAATCCCTTATCTAACAGATTTCCTCAAATTCAGTAGGAATAATCAACAAAGCATACAGAGATATATGGTAAAAATGAGCCTTGTACTTGGAATCTCACACGGAGCTATGCTCAAACTCATCCTTGTTGATTACAAAGACTATAAGACATAGATGTCTCCAAAAATATCTAAGTTTTCATGAGCTATCTTCTTATGCTTTTTCCACTATATCTATTGAGTTTGAATATATCATTTGTTTAAATTTATATTAACTTTAAGTAATTATCCTTTTGGGGTCACATTCCAAGCCTCAAGCCCACTCAAAATCTATAAGTAAAACATTTACACGGAACAAAGAAAACTCCAAGCCCTAATTTGCTGCAGCTATTTAGTCACCACTATTGTCTCCTTCCCCAATCCAATCCAAATTTTCTTTTGATTTTGATCGCAACTTATTTTTTCAATTTGTTATATTTTTGAGACACTATAAATGTTTTTTTAGCTTTTTGTTTGTTGGTTATTGATGAATTGTTATGGGCAAAGATGACGGTGCTTTTTTATTTCTGACACCTCTTGTATGAGAAGAGCCTTCAAAACGTTCTTCCATGAGCACATTAAGCAAACTTCTAAGCCCCTCACATATTTTTTTTTCATTTTCAAATTACAAGAACATATAGTTTTCAAACTATATCTGTTTTTTCCTTTGTTGTTATGCGTTTTGTAAATTTTTGAGTGGAAATTCAGGCAGCCCCGTTTTCTATAATTGATTGGAAGGGAGGTGTTAATATGCTCGTAAATTGAATTTGCTTATGCTCTTCAAATTTGCTGAGATATATTAATATCTTTGAAGCTGGTCTAGTAAGCTTAAGCACAATTTCGATAATTGATTTCATTATCAGATTAATAATACATGGGTATAATATGATTGATTATGAATAATTTGAATGATTTAGGTTATGGATGTGATTAATATTTCCCCAGATGATCGAAGATGAAATAACTGAGCGCTTTATAATGTATTTTCTCCTCTTGTGGGAAAATCCAAGCCTGATATTCTGATCCATACACTTTTAATATGATTATTTACGTTTTATGCATGTTTAGTGTTTGTTAAAATGCATCAATGATGTGCCATCAATGCTTATATACAATGATCTGATATGATTTGTATATTCTATTTCTGCTTCGTAATTTAGCTTTGTTTGAATGAGATTTAGAGATATTTTCATTGTTTAATTGATAGAAGTATGTATCACTTATGAATTTATCCTCTTGATGCAAATTATGTCTTGCATGTTGAATACCTTTAATCATTTTGACATGGTCGACTGAAATGTACCAGTTGAGAAGACAAAAAAAGTCAAGCAAATTGGTGAATCCCTTATCTAACAGATTTCCTCAAATTCAGTAGGAATACTCAACAAAGCATACAGAGATATATGGTAAAAATGAGCCTTGTACTTGGAATCTCACACGGAGCTATGCTCAAACTCATCCTTGTTGATTACAAAGACTATAAGACATAGATGTCTCCAAAAATATCTAAGTTTTCATGAGCTATCTTCTTATGCTTTTTCCACTATATCTATTGAGTTTGAACTGTTTCGTAAGTTGGTGAAGGAAGCCACAACTTTTCTTGTGTTATTAAGTTATACACTCTCCCTTTAAAAAAGAAAGACTTAGTTTGACTTGGAACAAAGTTTAAGAAATGAAAGAAGACTTTTGAGTCTTGTGGTTCTAAATTAAAGTTATGTCAAATGTATTAAAATATTTTTTAATCTTGTGGTCTTAAACATGTCACGTGGAAAGTTAAAATTAAAGTGTTGCCAATATAGAAAAGGGATCATTCTGTTTTAAACAGACTAAAAAGGAAATGCAGACATTATTTTTGAAATGGAGGGAGTACGTTTAGAATATTGTCAATCTTGCTAGTATGATCGAGGGTATTTGACATCCTAGATAGGATAGTGTCATTTTGTCGCCAGGTGAGTGCAACGTCATACATTTAGGTGTTGAGTTTATTCGGGGTAGGGCATCGGTGTTGACTATTGAATCTAGGAATTCAAGGCAGTGCTAGTGGACATAGGTCCAGTCAAACTAGTCATGGAGAACGTACAAACTCTTTTGTTTTTTCAAAGCGAGGTTTAGGTCCTCGAGATTTCTGATTGTGATCGAGTTTGGGCACAAGACAAGGAATTGCCCTAAACATGCCTCTTTTAGTATTTAATCGGGGTTAGAGATTTTTTCAGCGCTATGCCATTTCAGTAATTCATACAGTGCTAGATGTGGTACAAAGGCTAGCTTAAGGAAGTGCTCATGGTGGTTCTTAGGTTAGTGGTGATAACATAGTATGCCATGTTATACCGGTATATCCGAGGTAGATGTCTCTGATGCGGTGATCACATGTATAGTCTCAGTTTGTAATCGTCCCACTACAGTGTTATTTTGTTCCGAGTCTACCTACTCATGTGTCTACTTATTTTGCTGTTTTGATTTTGTGTGCGAGACCCTTGTAGTAAATACAACATTTTTGGTACATAGATTAATGACGAATGGATTAATAATGTAGGCATAAATAATACATGAAATAGTATTATAGTGGCTAGGAATGCAAGGAATAGTTTTTATTAACTTTTTAGTTCATTACATCCCACTTAATCTTGTCTTTGGATTAAAATTTTTCAAAAAGATTCTTTCCAATTATACCCTTGAATCATTATTATTTTATGTAATTGGGCCAATGTAAATATATGTCGGACAATAAATTTTTGTGGCCTTCTAATTAGATAAGAAAATAATAATTTGTCACCATATTTGTTATTTTTTCACTTGAATAATTTGAGGGTAAATAATTGTTTTCTTCATATATTGATCGGTCAAAAAACACTAATTTTCAATTTTTAAAAGATAGATCGTCTACTTTAAAATTAAAAGGACAGTAACAATAGGAAAACTGAATAAACCATTTATATTTAGAAATAAAAATTGCAAGTTGTAGTTTTTATCTCTATATGATTATATAAATTGTTCAAAATACAAATAATTAAAAACTACATATATATCAACAAATAATACATTCAATTATGATCACAAACATTAGATATGTTAATATGGGTCAGGCCCGTTGGGCCTAGCCTAACTCCGATTCAATAGGGCTAAGCTACAATTTTTCGAGCCTATTAAAAGAAGAAAGTTTTGTAAGCCCGACTTGAATAAGTCTGTCGATTTGTTGGGTTTTAAAAATATGGATAAGGCTGGCCCGTGAGCCAAATAAAAATTAACTAAAATGAATAAAATATAGTATTAAAATAACAAGATTCTAAACTCAAAATCACTTTAAAGTTTGAATAATTATTATTTAAGTACAAATTATATTTATAAAATATGTATTACGTAACACAAAAAATTCCTAAAATTTCTAGGAATCACTACATAGGTCGTAAGTCTATGGAATATTTTCATAGTTTTTTGTGTTTTATTATGATCATTGGAAACAATTAGGTTTATATTTTTATTTATTGATTTATGTTTTTACTTGAACTCAAACTTAATAAATATTGTAATGATAACTTTATCTGTGGATTTGATCAATAAATAGTAACACTAACACCAAATAATATTATCTTGTCGATATTTATGATAATATTTTTAAATTATAATTTAATTTTAAAAAATATAAAAATATATTTTTACGAAAAGAGGGTTGACCAAGCAAGCCCGTACTCCACGTATTTGTGGGCTGAGCAGATCATTTTTCGGCCCACAGCAAAAAAGGACTAGCCCGGCCTAACCCGTGAAATTTCAAAGATTGTATGGATAAACGAAATTGGACGGGTCAGCTCTGTCACGACCCAAAAATCACGAGTCGTGATGGCACATATGTTCCCAACCAATAGGTAAGCCAACGAACATATTTAACAAACTTAACTAACTAATGAGTGAAAAGACCACAATAAACCAAATCTCCAACACTAAGTTCCTTATAAGTACGAATGCGGAAAACTGAAAGAAATACTACCCAAGAGTTGGTGTCATAAGTACAAGAGCTTCTAGAATACGATGCAAGTCTGAAACTAAAATGACAAATCTAACATAAGAGATATCATGTTTGAATACTGAATAGAAGAATACGTAAAATATAGAGGGAGATGTGGGCCATGGAACAGCCAAGCAGCTCACCACAACTCCAAGACACTCTCAAACTCGGACTCAAACTGCTCCTCGAGATGTGCTCCTACTCGGTCAAATCTGCACCACAAATAGTGCAACAAGTGTAGTATGAGTACAAAACCACGCGTACCCAATATGTCTCATTTACCAACAACGAAGAAGTAGTGACGGGAGTTTATATAAGAAAATAAATTCTTAACTTATACAAGTATAAATATATACACCTACTATTTTAGTTTTACCAATAAAGGAAATCAACATAAAGTACTTTTCAAACACCAAACGAAACATATAATCATCAAGAATGAATGATGTGATGAAATGCGATGCAATAAGATACCATGTAATGATATGTCTCAGACTACCAAGTACTCACTCAACCGTATATACATGATACTCCTCGGAAATACATCGAGAGCTCATGACCCATGGGGGACTCGCGAGGTCCATATGCCGACACTGACGATCCCTATGTGTCTGTGCGGACGATCTCAACGCATCATCATAGTATCAAATAATTTCCGCACGGACGGTCTCCACATGCCCAAATTACAATCTTAACATCTTACCATCTCCAGCACGGACGATCTCCACATGCCCATCTTATACTCAATCTCATGTCAATGCATGCATACAATATTATTTCAAAATAAGGGGATGATGATGCACCTCACTCAATCAATATCGACATAATACACAACAACCTCCATTATCACAATTATACAGGTGTAAAAAAATAATAAAACACAATCACACAAAAATTTCAAGTCAACAATATATCATCCAATGCCCATATGCTTTGGCAAATTCTCAAATTACAATCCACATTCTATAGTAGTAACTTTCCGTTTTATAACACCGATACTCGTACCAATGCCCGTCAAACGATTGATACGAGACCCCCATCTTTCGCCCTTACCCCTTTGTCTATTTTCATTTTTAATCTTTAATTAGGAAAACGTCCTTCAACAAGTCTAAAAAGTCTTAACATACCTTAGATGCCGAACTGGTGCCACGAATCTTTTAAGATTTTTCCTTTCCTTTTCGCAAGGTTTCAGAACGTTCCCAATCTACCAATTATGCAATATTCGTAAGTAAGCAATTTTTGTAAACATTCAAATTATTATATGTCTATCATAGACGCTAAAACTCACTCATATTTCCAACCAAACTCCAAATCTTGATATACAGTGGTATGCCAAATTTTTCATACTTGCTAAATTTCAAGCCAAGAACTTAACTCTAACCTCTTCAAATGGACTAAAATTCAATGTTAGATCATATAAAATAACACCTAATAAGTAATTACCTCTCTCAACATATCAAACTTAAATCTTTATTTGATAAATAAAAAAAAACATCTTAAAAATATCAACATTGAAGTGCACTGTTAACAAGACCTTTGTTTCTTTTTTTTTTTGTCAATCTGTTATGTACTATATCTAATTCTAATAGAAAACATACCAAATGCCAATCATTGGCATTATTGCCTAATGATTGGCTTATAAGTTTGTCCCCCATTATTGATAAATATTACCTCCATAAGAAATAATTTAAACCCTTGACAGATGTACTTGAACCTCACATCAATAATATAATAACAATAACAAATAAATTAACCCTTATTCAATTTTGCAATTCTATTCAACAGAAAATTGTAAAAAAAATAATATTGATAGAGTTCTTTTTCCTTACCTGAACAACGGTTCTTCTCGGACGCCTAGGTATTGACTATTGAGTGAGCAGTTATCACTATTTCAGCTTCCCTCAAATTATGATATATTAATTTTAACTCCTCTAACTTATTTTAATACATGGGCTAAATATTAAAGGTAGTGCATGAGTTATGGACTTAGCCCACTAACTATTAACTTATTATTTATTTAATAAGAGTTTCATCAATTGGGTATTCATAGTTATCGAATAGTTTAAAATTACCCCTTTAAATTTTCAAAAGGAGTCAAACTAGTCCTAGTTCTCAAAACGACCTAGCGGGTCGTTACATCACCTACCACTTAGACGAACGTTCGTCCCCGAAAGGGAAAAAAAGAGAGCTAACCTGAATGCTCAAAAAGATGAGGATTTTACTCCTCATGTCTGACTCTGTCTCCCATGTAGCCTCCTCCACTTGACGATGCTTCCATTGAACCTTTACTGAAGCAACCTCCTTGGACCTTAGCTTCCGAATTTGCCTATCCAAAATGGTGATCGGATCTTCCTCAAAAGTGATATTCTGATCAAGTAACACTGAATCCCATTGAATCACATGATCACCACCCTGATGATACTTCTTAAGCATTGAAATATGAAATATAGGATGGACACTTGACAAACCAGGTGGCAAAGCCAACCGATACGCCACCTCACCAATACGCTCAATAATCTCGAAAGGACCAATATACCTTGGGCTCAACTTTCCCTTCTTTCCAAACCTCATCACACCCTTCATGGGTGAAACCTTCAATAAAACCCTCTCTCCAACCATAAACTCTAAATCACGAATCATTCGATCTGCATAACTCTATTGCCTACTCTGAGCCATGAGAAGTCTATCTTGGATCAACTGGACCTTGTCCAATGACTCCCTCAACAAATCTGTACCCCATGGTCTAACCTCAAATGCATAAAACCAACCAATTGGAGATCTACATCTCTTACCATACAGAGCGTCAAATGGTGCCATCTCAATGCTCGAATGATAATTATTATTGTAAGCAAACTCCGCTAAAGGCAAGAACTGATCCCACTGACCACCAAAGTCAATCACACACGCCCGCAACATATCCTCAAGAACCTGAATAGTCCGCTCAGATTGACCATCAGTCTGAGGGTTAAAGGTTGTACTAAGATCCACCCGAGTACCCAACTCTTTCTGCATAGACCGCCAAAAATGAGATGTAAATTGGGTGCGACGATCTGAAATAATATATATAGGAACCCCATGCAACCGAACTACCTCCCGAATATAAATCTTGGCTAACCTTTCTGAGTTATAGGTAGTCTGAACTGGTACAAAGTGTGCAGACTTAGTCAGTCGATCCACAATGACCCATATAGCATCGAGCTTACCCAAGGTACGTGGCAACCCTACCACAAAGTCCATAGCAATGCGCTCCCACTTCCACTCAGGTATGGGCATCCTCTGAGTAATACCTCCTGGCTTTTGGTGTTCATACTTCTCTTGCTGACAATTCAAACATCGAGATATAAAATCTACTATGTCCCTCTTCATACGACACCACCAATAGTGTTGCTTCAAGTCACAATACATCTTAGTAGCCCTTGGATGAATAGAGTACCTCGAACTATGGGCCTCCTCCATGATCAATCTAGTCAAATCACCTGTCCGAGGAACACAAATACGACCTTTAATCCTCAAAACTCCCTCACTATTTCTCCTTTTAACACCTTCTCTCTAATCTTACATAACTCACCATCATCAAACTTTTGAGCACGAATCGGTTCCAAAAAGGATGACCTAGCCTCCATATAAGCCAACACCTTACGAGGTTCTGAAATATCAAGTCTCACAAAGCTATTGGCCAAGGATTGGATATCCCTAGCTAAAGTGCACTCATCAACCTGTAACATGGCTAGACTATCCATACTTACCGCCTTTCGACTCAATGCATCTGCTACAACATTTTCCTTGCCTGGATGATAAAGAATAGTCATGTCGTAGTCCTTAAGCAACTCCAACCATCTCCGCTGCCTCAAATTCAGATCCCTCTGATTGAATATATATTGGAGGCTACGATGATCCGTGAACACCTCACAATGCACACCATAAAGATAATGCCTCCAAATCTTCAATGCAAACACAACATCCACCAACTCTAAATCATGAAAACGGTAGTTCTTCTGATGAACTTTAAACTGCCTCGAAGCATAAGCTATCACCTTTCCCTTCTGCATCAATACACAACCCAGAACAATTCGAGAAGCATCACAATATACAACAAAATACTTTCCCTCCACGGGTAGGGTCAAAATCGGAGATGTAGTCAATAAAGTCTTGAGTTATTGGAAACTGACCTCACACTTGTCAGACCATTTAAAAGTCACTTCCTTCTGTGTCAATCTAGTTAATGGTGATGCAATAGATGAGAAACCCTCTACAAACCATCTATAATAACCAACAAGGCCTAAGAAACTCCGAATCTCAGTAATTGAAGCAGGTCTGACCCAATCTCTAACGTCCTCAATCTTCTTAGGATCCACCATGATACCCTTCTTGGACAATACATGTCCTAAGAATGCTACCGAACTAAGCCAAAACTCACACTTTGAAAACTTTGCATAAAGTTTTTTCTCTTTTAGAATCCCAAGCACAATCCTCAAATGATGCTCATGTTCCTCCTTACTACGTGAGTATAGCAATATATCATCAATGAATACAATAACAAAGGAATCCAAATATGGTTTGAACACTCAATTCATCAAGTCCATAAAAGTTGCAGGGGCATTAGTCAATCCAAAAGACATTACCAAAAACTCATAATGGACATAACGTGTTCGAAAGGCTGTCTTAGGAATATCCTCTGCCCTAATCTTCAGCTGATAATATCCAGATCTCAAATCAATCTTGGAGAAAACTGAAGCACCCTGCAACTGATCAAATAAGTCATCAATACGAGGTATCGGGTACTTATTTCTGATGGTTACCTTGTTCAACTGTCGATAGTCAATACACATACGCATAGATCCATCTTTCTTCTTCACAAATAACACTGGAGCACCCCTAGGAGATACACTCGGTCTAATAAAACCTTTGCTCAACAAATCATGTAACTGCTCCTTCAACTCTTTTAATTCAGTCGGTGCCATACGATAAGGAGGAATGGAAACAGGCTGAGTGCCTGGCTCCACGTCAATACAGAAATCAATATCACGATCTGGTGGAAGACCTGGCAAATTGGTCGGAAATACTTCTGAAAATTCACTCACTACTGGAATAGACTCAAGCATAGGAGTCTGAATACTAGTATCTCGAATGTGGGCCAAGTAAGCCAAACATCCTCTCTGTACCAACTGACGATCCTTAAGGAATGATATCACACCCTTAGAAGGGTGACTAAGAGAACCTCTCCATTCTACTATAGGAATTCCAGGCATAGCTAAAGTGATGGTCTTGTCATGACAATTTAAATTGCGCGGTAAGAAGATAACCAATCCATACCGAGAATCACATCAAAATCTATCAAATCTAGGACCTTTAAATCTGCATGAGTGTCATACCCCATCAAAGTAACAGTACATAATCGATACACCCGATCTACAACTACAGAATCCCCGATAGGAGTAGAAACACGTTTCAGCAAATCAAGAGACTCACACAATATATCTAGACTAGGAGCAAAATATGTGGACACAAAAGAATAAGTAGAGCCTGGATCAAATAATACAGTAGTTGGGCGATGAAAAAACTTGAATTATACCTGTGATAACAGCATCTGAGGCTTCAACCTCTAGCCTACCCGGAAAAGCATAACAGTGAGAACGACCTCCATCAGTTTGTGAACTTTCACGACCACCACCTCGACCAGAAGGAGAACCACCTCTACCTGAATGAGAACCACCTCTACCATTCTGTGCACCACCCCTAGCTGGAGGTTGTGCAGCCCTGGAAGCCAAAGCCTGAGAACTCTGATGTAAGCCACCATGTCTGGTCCTAGGGCAGTATCTCACAAAGTGTCCCATATCACCACACTCAAAACAACCCCTACGAGACGAAGGCTGATGAGAGGAACCTGAATGACAGAAATGACCTCCACGAACTACAGGTCTAGAAGATGAACCCTTCAAAGTATGCACCGAGCTCGAAGAGTTATGCCCAGCGTAACCAGCCTCAGACGCTGGTATATCATCATGAATGGGTCTGCTGGACTGAGGGTGATAACCTCTACCCAAGTAACCCCGACTCCTAGGCGGAGCACCACAATAATCACCTGAATAATGAGTCCTCTTGTCGTCTCGCTGCTCAAATCCCTCACGCCGAATCATCTCCAACTCCTTAGCAGTATCTACCACTTCCTAGAATGGAACACTAGAAGTAGCAACCTGAGAAACTCCTAGACGGATCAGAATTATCAGCCCCTTAACAAACCTTCTCACTCTCTCAGCCTTTGTGTGAAGTATCATCGAAGCATGCATAGCCAAGGCATGAAATTTATCCTCATACTCTGCAATTGACATACCATTTTGCTGCAAACCCTCAAACTCGGCCCTCTTGCGCTCCCTC
Source organism: Solanum peruvianum (assembly GCA_027705065.1). Lineage (NCBI taxonomy): Eukaryota > Viridiplantae > Streptophyta > Magnoliopsida > Solanales > Solanaceae > Solanum > Solanum peruvianum. The sequence continues at coordinate 19,523,674 of JAKWJD010001761.1, forward strand.
TCACTGCGTGGAAAAAATTTGGATAGAAATACCTGAGTAAACTGAGTCCAGGATAGTGGATGGGATCCAGCTGGCCTACTACTAATATAATCCCTCCACCACTGCTTAGCAGAGCCAGTCATCTGAAACGCTATGTAGTCAACTCCATGAGACTCCACTAATCCAAGATTATGCAACCTCTCATGACAACTAACTATAAATTTATATGCATCCTCAGCTATGTCACCAGTATAAGTAGGAGGATTCATTAGTCTGAACCTCCCAAACATCTTTTGCTCGTCAATAGTCATAGAAGGCCTGTTCACCAAATGTGATGTCATATCTGGGAACTCCATACTATCCAAACGAGGAGCTACAACGGCAGCTAGCTGAGTCCTGGGAGTCTGAGAATCTGGAGCAACTATCGGATCTGGAGTTTGACCTTCAACACGGGTCTGTGAGCCATAAGAAGTGACAGGAAAAGCTCATGTCTGAGCCATCCCCTCTAGGATTCCTAACATACGAGCCAAGGTATCTTGAAGCACTGGGGTGACAATAGTACTGGTTGAAGCCTGAACTGGCCCATCCCCCTCGACACGATATTGCACATCGAATAACCTCTGCATCAGGAGGTACGGTCCTATCACGACCCTGGGTAGCTATTGGTACTTGACCATCCACAGGTGCTGCAATACGTCCCCTACCCCGACCTCGAGCTCGTCCCCTACCTCTACCTCAGATAGTGTTCCTAGAAGGAGGCGCAGGAATAGGATCCTGACCACCACTTGCGGATGTACGATTCCTCGCCATCTAAGAGAGAATGAGATATTCAAGATTAGAATTTCTACAAGGTCAAGTGTGCACGATAATGAATAAAAGAACTAAATATTTCCTAAATGTCCTATAGCCTCTCGAAGATAGGTATGGATGTCTTCATACCGATCCGCAATACTCTACTAGACATTGCTCTTGTACTCTTGAGACCGATGAACCTAGGGCTCTGATACAAAATTTGTCACGAACTAAAAATCACGAGTCGTGATGGAACCTATGTTCCCAACCAATAGGTAAGCCAACGAACATATTTAACAAACTTAACTAACTAATGAGTGAAAAGACCACAATTAACCAAATCTCCAACACTAAGTTCCTTATAAGTACGAATGCGGAAAACTGAAAAATATACTACCCAAGAGTTGGTGTCATAAGTACAAGAGCTTCTAGAATACGATGCAAGTCTGAAACTAAAATGACAAATCTAACGTAAGGGATATCCTGTCTGAATACTGAATAGCAGAATACGTAAAAGATAGAGGGAGATGTGGGCCACGGAACAGCCAAGCAGCTTACAATATCTCCAAGACACTCTCAAACTTGGACTCAAACTGCTCCTCAAGATGTGCTCTTACTCAGAATCGAATTTGCACCACAAATAGTGCAACAAGTGTTGTATGAGTACAAAACCACGAGTACCCAATATGTCTCATTGACCGACAACGAAGAAGTAGTGACGGGATTTTATATAAGAAAATAAATTCTTAACTTATACAAGTATATATATATATACACCTACTATTTTAGTTTTACTAATAAAGGAAATCAACATAAAGTACTTTTCAAACACCAAACGAAACATATAATCATCAAGAATGAATGATGTGATGAAATGCGATGCAATAAGATACAATGTAATGATATGTCTCAGACTACCCAGTACTCACTCAACCGTATATACTCCTCAGAAATACATCGAGAACTCATGACCCATGCGGGACTTGCGAGGTCCATATACCGACACGGACGATCTCCACGTGTCTGTGCGGACGTTCTCAATGCACCATCATAATATGAAACAATTTCCGCACGGACCGTCTCCACGTGCCCAAATTACAATCTTAACATCTTACCATCCCCAGCACAGACAATCTCCACGTGCCCATCTTATACTCAATCTCATGTCAATGCATGTATACAATATTATTTCAAAATAAGGGGATGATGATGCATCTCACTCAATCAATATCGACATAATACACAACCACCTCCATTATCACAACTATACGGGTGTAAAAAAATAATAAAACACAATCACACAAAAATTTCAAGTCAATAATATATCATCCAATGCCCATATGCTTTGGCAAGTTCTCAAATTACAATCCACATTCTATAGTAGTAACTTTCCGTTTTATTCTGGTACTCGTACCAATGCCCGTCACACCATTGATTCGAGACCCCCATCTTTCTCCCTTACCCCTTTGTCTATTTTCATTTTTAATTATTAATTAGGAAAACGTCCTTCAACAAGTTTAAAAAGTCTTAACATACCTTAGATGCCGAACTTGTGCCACGAATCTTTTCAGATTTTTCCTTTCCTTTTCGCAAGGTTTCAGAACGTTCACAATCTACCAATTATGCAATATTCGTAAGTAAGCAATTTTTATAAACATTCAAATTATTATATGTCTATCATAGACGCTAAAACTCACTCATATTTTTAACCAAACTCCAAATCTTGATATATAGTGGTATGCCAAATTTTTCATACTTGCTAAATTTCAATTCAAGAACTTAACTCTAACCTCTTCAAATGGACTAAAATTCAATGTTAGATTATATAAAATAACACCTAATAATTAATTACCTATATCAATATATCAAACTTAAATCTTTATTTGATAAATAAAAAAAACATCTTTAAAATATCAACAGTGAAGAGAACTGTTTACACGACCTTTGTTTCTTTTTCTTTTTTTTCAATCTGTTATGTAATATATCTAATTCTAATAGAAAACATACCAAATGCCAATCATTGGCATTATTTCCTAATGCTTGGCTTATAAGTTTGTCCCCCATTATTGATAAATATTACCTCCATAAGAAATGATTTAAACCCTTGACAGTGTACTTGAACCTCACATCAATAATATAATAACGATAACAATTCAATTTACCCTTATTCAAGTTTGCAATTCTATTCGACAGAAAATTGTAAATAAAATAATCTTTATGGAGTTCTTTTTCCTTACCTTAACGACGGTTCTTCTCGGACGCCTAGGTATTGACTATTGAGTGAGCAGTTATCACTATTTCTGCTTCCCTCAAATTATGATATATTAATTTTAACTCCTCTAACTTATTTTAATACATGAACTAAATATTAAAGTTAGTACATGAGTTATGGACTTAGCCTACTAACTATTAACTGATTATTTATTTAATAAAAGTTTCATCAATTGGGTATTCATAGTTATCGAATAGTTTAAAAATACCCCTTTAAATTTTCAAAAAGAGTCAAACTAGTCCTAGTTCTCAAAACGACCTAGCGGGTCGTTACAAGCTCATATTGATAGCTCTATCAAACGTCATGTTGTCATATATTTGCCTTTACTAATTCAAACAATGTATTTATTTGTATTGGATTTATTTAGTAACAAATAACTCTCTAAATCATAAAATTTGTAAGCTAATTTAGTTAGATAAATTTACTAGTACAAATATAAAATATAGAAATCAAGAAAATAAACAAACCAATTAAATAGATTTCAGGGACATTTTTCTTTTAACAGAGATTAATTTCGTGCTATTAAATCCTATGTATGAATAATACCACAAAATGGAAGGTATTGGTTATCCATCCTATATGTGTCCATGCATTAGTTATAAATAGGTTGAACTCTCCTACCAAACATACTACTCCTTCCGTCTCATTTTATGTGAGGTAGTTTTACTCCCCACAAAGTTTATGGAAAAAAAAAGAAGACTTTTAAAACTTGTGGTAAAAAATGAAATGATAAAAATTTGTGTGACTATAAATAAGGGTAAAATAAATATTTTAAAGATAAATTGTTACTTAATATAGAAATGTATCATTATATTTGAGAATGATTAAAAAGAAAGTTTAACGACCTGTTTAGTCGTTTTGAGCAGCAGATTTTATTTCTGGAAAACTGGCTGAAACGACAGACCCCACGACTGACCGTCATGGGCACGACGGACCGTCGCAGGGTCTCGTTTCAAAACACTTAGGAATTCTGAAATCTGAGTACTGAAATCGACTCTCTGAACTCTGTGATGGACCTGCAGGACGAGCCGTCACAGGTACGACGAACCGTCGTGAGCTCTCGTTTCAAAACACTTCAACTCTTGAAAAGTTGGTACAGGGAACGATTCTCTGAAGGTCGTGACGGAAGTGCAGGACGGACCGTCGTAGGCACGACGGGCCGTCACAGACTCTTTAAGAAAATTGAGTCCCTGACGAACCTGCATGACGGACCGTCGCAGGCACGACGGGCCGTCACAGGTTGCGTAATCCCAGTCTGGGTCGGATTTCTTTACACGTTTTAAGGGACATTTTGGACTATTCCTACTTTAATTATAAAGTTAGAGGGTTAAGGTTAATAAGTCTAATTACTTGGGGGTTAAAAGAGGTAACCTTGAGCTAATTAGTGGGGTATTATTGTCATCTTTTATACTTAATTATATGCTAATTAGGGTAAAAGAAAGAGGGTTTGAATAAGAAAACTAGAAAGAACAAAGAGAGAGACGGAGAATCGAACGAGAAGGAGAAACGAAGAGGGAAAAACACAAAGCTTTGGGAAATTGCTTGCTTGATCACGAATCTTCGGTGGAGGTAGGTTATGGTTATTTCACACTATTCGTAGTAAACTCTTAATAGTGAATGATATGTGTTAGTAGTATTGTAAACCCTTCTATATGCTTAATTGTATGCTTGCATGAATATGATTATGTAATTGTGAAATAAATAAGCATGATAAAGCTATTGAATCCCAAATCTTGAAAAGAAACCCTAATCTACTTTATTAATGATGATGCCTTGGTATAAAAGAAGGCTTGATGAATGAAAGTGGTGAGATTAGGGGATCGGGTGCCACGTTCCGGTACCAGGATAGAAATAGAGGATCGGGTGCCACGTTCCGGTACCAGGATAGAATGAGGATCGGAGTCTCACGTTCCGACACCAAGATAGTATATGGATCGGGTGTCACGTTCCGGTACCAGGATAGAATGAGGATCGGAGTGTCACGTTCCGACACCAGGATAGTATATGGATCGGGTGCCACGTTCCGGTACCAGGATAGTATATGAGGATCGGAGTGCCACGTTCCGGCACCAGGATAGTATATGGAGCGGAGTGTAACGTACCGACACGAGGGGAATAAAGATAATGAATCTTGAAATATGTTAATATACTCAATCTAATAAACCTAATTCCTAAATGAGTATGATATTGAGGTTTGAGTCCTCATGGATGAACTTGGTAGTACTTATTGATGATTATAGTACTTGTTGTTGCTACATGTTGAGTATTATAGTTGATTATGATATTAACTGATATATATATTGTTTTCTATTTTGAGTTGGCCGATGATATCTACTCAGTACCCGTGTTTTGTACTGACCCCTACTTTTATGTTTTCCTCTTTGTTATTTGTGGAGTGCAGCAAACGTGCCGTCGTCTTCAACTCAACAGTAATTCTAGCCAGTCTTCGTCACACCGGATCTTCAGGGTGAGCTAATGCTTCTAGCTTGGACTGGATCTTCTTCTTCAAGTCTTGATGCCTTGAACTTCCGGCATGGACTAGCTTTTTACTTGTTTTTGTTTTCTTAGATACTCTTAGTTTAGTAATTTGAGGATAGATGTTCTTGTGGTGATGACTTCCAGATTTTGGGGATAATAATAGTTATTGAATTGATTTTTATTAATGAGTTTAAGTCTTCCGCATTACTTTCTGTCGATGTTACATTGAAATGTTATGGTTTAGATGGGTTGGTTCGCTCACATAGGAGGGTAAGTGTGGGTGCTTGTCGTGGCTCGGTTTTGGGTCGTGACAAACTTGGTATCAGAGCATTAGGTTCGTTGGTCTCATCACACAAGAACGAGTCTAGTAGAGTCTTAAGGAACGGTAGGGGGACGCCTTTACTTTTCTTTGAGAGGCTATAAGACTTTAGGAAAATTCCATTCTTTCTTTCTTTCTTTCGTGCTACTACTTGAATCCAATTGGTATCTAGGTGATACAAATTGGTATCTGACCATCTTCACTCTATTTCGCAGATGGTTAGAACTAGAGCAACGACTGCGCCAACACCAACACCGGCAAGACAAGAAACTTCTGAGCCAGCCACTGGGGCTGTGGCTCGAGGAAGAATAGCGGCAAGAGGCCGTGGTAGAGGTCGTGGGAGGACATCCTCTAGAGGGAGAGGACGAGTACCTAGCCCATCTGATGCTAGGGCGGTGACTCCTCCACCGACTGAGGAAGTAGTGAGAGAGGGTGAGGAAGGGGATAATGAACAAGTGCAAAATGAGGAATTGCCACCCCAACCTACCCCAGAGATGATCAATCAGGTTCTTGCTTATCTTAGCGGGTTATCTGATCAGGGTCAGGCACCTCCAGTGTTTTCTGCACCAACACCTCCGGTTTCAGAGGTACAACATGCAGCCACTATGGCTCCCCGTATGGATGCCTCATTGGAAATAGGCACGTTTCCACCTCTGACTACTGGGCCTATAATAACAAATGATCAGCATGAACTTTTCAGTAAGTTCTTGAAATTGAAACCTCCAGTCTTCAGGGGTGCTGAATCTGAGGATGCTTACAATTTTCTGGTTGATTGTCATGAGCTACTACACAAGATGGGTATAGAAGAACGGTTTGGTGTGGAGTTCGTGAGTTATCAGTTTCAAGGGAACGCCAAAATGTGGTGGCGGTCACATGTTGAGTGTCAACCAACAGAGGCACCACCTATGACTTGGGCCTCATTCTCTAGCTTGTTTATGGAGAAGTACATCCCACGGACTTTGAGGGATAGGAAAAGAGATGAATTCTTAAGTCTAGAGCAAGGTAGGATGTCGGTTACTGCTTATAAGGCTAAGTTTCGCGCACTATCCATATATGCCACAAAACTTTGTTTCTGTCCACAAGAGCGGATTCACCGTTTTGTGAAGGGGTTGAGGTCAGAGTTGCAGATTTCAGCCTTACAGGTAGCGGCTACAGCGAAATCCTTTCAGGAAGTGGTAGACTTCGTAATAGAGGTGGAAGGAGTAAAGCCAGATGACTTCACCATGGCGTCGACATCAAAAAGGTTTCGAAAGGGAGGTGAGTTTAATGGTTCCTATTCTAGAGGACAGGGTTCCGGGGGTTACTCAGTCCGACCGATTCAGTCTTCACTACAGACTGTAGTTGGGGGTCCACCTCAGACCGGTCAACACTTCTCTAAGAGGCCGGTGCTTGAATCCAGAGAATGTTATGGGTGTGGGGAGACTGGACACATTAAGCGGTATTGTCCAAAACAGAGTTACAGACCTCCCATGGTTAGAGGTAGAGGTGGTTATGGAAGAGGCCGTCATTCTGGATGACGCAACGGCCGAGGTGATGGGCAAACTGGAGCCACTACATCACAACATGGTAGGGGCAATGGGCAAACAAACGAAAGGTCCCATTGTTACGCTTTCCCTGGGCGGTCTAAAGCGGAGGCATCTGATGCTGTCATCACAGGTAATCTTTTGGTTTGTGATTGCCTGGCTTCTGCATTATTTGATCCCGGATCCACATTTTCTTATGTATCTTCCTCATTTGCTAATGGTCTTAATTTACATTGTGAATTACTTGACATGCCTATTCGTGTTTCTACTCCGGTGGGTGAGTCTGTGATAGTTGAAAAAGTGTATAGGTCTTGTTTAGTGACTTTTGTGGGGAGTAACACTTATGTAGATTTGGTTATCTTAGAAATGGTTAACTTTGATGTAATTCTGGGTATGACTTGGCTTTCTCCAAATTTTGCGATCTTGGATTGTAATGCTAAAACTGTGACGTTAGCCAAGCCTGGGACAGATCCGTTAGTGTGGGAGGGTGACTACACTTCCAATCCGGTGCGTATCATCTCCTTTCTTCGTGCTAAGAAAATGGTTAGTAAAGGGTGCTTAGCTTTCTTGGCCCATCTCAAGGATGACACTACCCAAGTACCTTCGATAGAGTCGGTTTCGGTAGTCCGTGAGTTTTTGGAGGTGTTCCCTGCAGATCTACCTGGTATGCCACCAGATAAGGATATTGACTTCTGTATTGATCTTGAACCGGGTACTCGCCCCATTTCTATACCCCCTTATAGAATGGCTCCTGCGGAGTTAAGAGAGTTAAAGGCACAACTTCAAGAGTTGTTGAGCAAAGGCTTCATTAGACCAAGTGTGTCTCCTTGGGGTGCTCCGGTTTTGTTTGTGAAGAAGAAGGATGGGAGTTTTCGGATGTGTATAGACTACCGGCAGTTGAACAAGGTAACTATTAAGAACAAGTATCCTCTTCCTCGCATTGATGACTTGTTCGATCAGTTACAAGGTGCGTGTGTCTTCTCTAAGATTGACTTGAGATCCGGTTATCATCAATTGAAAATACGGGCAACGGATGTGCCAAAGACTGCTTTTAGAACCAGGTATGGGCATTACAAATTTGTAGTGATGTCTTTTGGTCTTACGAATGCCCCTGCTGCATTCATGAGCTTAATGAACGGGATTTTTAAGCCATATTTGGACCTCTTTGTGATCGTATTTATTGATGATATACTGATATACTCTAAAAGTAAGAAGGAACATGAGGAGCATTTGAGAATTGTATTGGAAATGTTGAGGGAGAAAAGCTTTATGCCAAGTTCTCTAAGTGTGAGTTTTGGCTAGATGCAGTGTCCTTCTTGGGGCATGTAGTTTCTAAGGATGGAGTGATGGTGGATCCTTCTAAGATTGAGATAGTGAAGAATTGGGTAAGACCCACTAATGTGTCAGAAATAAGGAGCTTTGTTGGGTTAGCTAGCTACTACCGCCGATTTGTCAAGGGATTCTCTTCTATTGCTTCCCAATTGACGAACTTGACTAAGCAGAATGTTCCATTTGTATGGTCGGATGAGTGCGAAGAAAGTTTTCAGAAACTCAAGACTTTGTTGACCACCGCACCTATCCTTACCTTACCAGTGGAAGGTAAGAACTTCATTGTCTATTGTGATGCATCCTATTCTGGTTTGGGTGCAGTGCTAATGCAAGAGAAGAGTGTAATTGCTTATGCTTCGAGGCAATTAAAAGTGCATGAACGTAACTATCCGACCTATGATTTGGAATTGGCTGCGGTAGTGCTTGCATTAAAGCAATGGAGGCACTATTTATATGGGGTTAAGTGTGAAGTCTATACGGATCATCGTAGCCTACAATATGTCTTTACTCAGAAAGATTTGAACTTGAGACAAAGGAGATGGATGGAACTACTGAAGGACTACGATATTACTATTTTGTATCATCCAGGAAAAGCTAATGTCGTGGCGGATGCTTTAAGTAGAAAGGCGGGAAGCATGGGAAGTCTAGCTCACTTGCAAGCTTCTAGACGCCCATTGGCTAGAGAAGTTCAGATTCTGGCTAATGACCTTATGAGATTAGAAGTAAATGAGAAGGGAGGATTTTTAGCTTGTGTGGAGGCAAGATCTTCCTTCCTTGACAAGATTAAGGGAAAGCAGTTTAATGATGAGAAATTGATCCGGATTCGAGATAAAGTGTTGCAAGGAGAGGCTAAAGAATCAACAATCGACGAGGAAGGTGTTTTGAGGATTAAGGGAAGGGTATGTGTACCCCGCGTCGATGATTTGATCGACACTATTCTGACAGAGGCTCATAGTTCAAGGTATTTGATACATCCGGGTGCAACCAAGATGTACCGTGACCTAAAACAACACTTTTGGTGGAGTAGAATGAAGCGTGACATTGTTGATTTTATTGCCAAATGTCCAAACTGTCAACAAGTAAAGTATGAACACCAGAGGCCCGGAGGAACACTTCAGAGAATGCCCATTCCTTAATAGAAGTGGGAGAGAATTGCAATGGATTTTGTGGTTGGTATTCCAAAGACAATGGGTAAGTATGACTCTATTTGGATGATCGTTGATAGGTTAACTAAATCTGCTCATTTCATTCCGGTCAAGGTGACTTACAATGCAGAGAAGTTAGCCAAACTTTACATCTCGGAAGTGGTTCGATTGCATGGGGTTCCACTCTCCATCATATCAGATAGAGGTACGCAGTTTACTTCTAAGTTTTGGAAAACATTGCATGCGGAATTGGGTACTAGGTTGGACCTTAGTACTGCGTTCCATCCTCCGACCGACGGTTAGTCTGAGTGAACGATTCAAGTGTTGGAGGATATTCTTCGTGCATGTGTGATAGAATTTGGTGGTCATTGGGATAACTTCTTACCTTTAGTGGAGTTTTCATACAACAACAGCTATCACTCAAGCATTGATATGGCCCCATTTGAAGCATTGTATGGTAGGAGATGTAGGTCTCCCATTGGTTGGTTTGATGCATTTCAGGTTAGACCTTGGGGTACTGACCTTTTGAGGGATTCGATAGACAAAGTGAAATATATTCAAGAAAAGCTTTTAGCGGCGCAAAGTAGGCAAAAAGAATATGCAAATCGAAAGGTTAGAGACTTAGAGTTCATGGAAGGCGAACAAGTCTTGTTGAAGGTTTCGCCCATGAAAGGGGTGATGCGGTTTGGTAAAAGAGGTAAACTAAGCCCAAGGTATATTGGCCCCTTTGAAGTACTTAAGCGAGTAGGGGAGGTGGCTTATGAGTTAGCCTTGCCTCCAGGTGTCCGGAGTGCATCCGGTATTTCATGTGTCTATGTTGAAAAGATACCATGGGGATGGAAACTACATCATTCGTTGGGATTCAGTTCTGCTTGATGAAAATTTGTCTTATAAGGAGGAGCCTGTTGCTATTTTAGATAGAGAAGTTCGCAAGTTGAGGTCAAGGGAGATTGCATCCATCAAGGTGCAATGGAAGAATCGGCCGGTTGAAGAAGCCACTTGGGAGAAGGAGGTCGATATGCAAGAAAGATACCCACATCTGTTTAAAGATTCAGGTACTCCTTCTCGCCCTTGTTTTTCTTCTTGTGATCGTTCGAGGAAGAACGATGGGTAAATTGGTATCTATTGTAACGACCTGTTTAGTCGTTTTGAGCAGCAGATTTTATTTCTAGAAAACTGGCTGAAACGACGGACCCCACGACGGACCGTCATGGGCACGACGGACCGTCGCAGGGTCTCGTTTCAAAACACTTAGGAATTCTGAAATCTGAGTACTGAAATCGACTCTCTGAACTCTGTGACGGACCTGCAGGACGGACCGTCACAGGTACGACGAACCGTCGTGAGCTCTCGTTTCAAAACACTTCAACTCTTGAAAAGTTTATACAGGGAACGATTCTCTGAACGTCGTGACGGAAGTGCAAGACGGACCGTCGTAGGCACGACGGGCCGTCACAGACTCTTTAAGGAAATTGAGTCCCTGACGAACCTGCATGACGGACCATCGCAGGCACGACGGGCCGTCACAGGTTGCGTAATCCCAGTCTGGGTCGGATTTCTTTACATGTTTTAAGGGACGTTTTGGACTATTCCTACTTTAATTATAAAGTTAGAGGGTTAAGGTTAATAATTCTAATTACTTGGGGGTTAAAAGAGGTAACCTTGAGTTAATTAGTGGGGTATTATTGTAATCTTTTATACTTAATTATATGCTAATTAAGGTAAAAGAAAGAGGGTTTGAATAAGAAAACTAGAAAGAACAAAGAGAGAGAGGGAGAATCGAACGAGAAGGAGAAACGAAGAGGGAAAAACACAAAGCTTTGGGAAATTGCTTGCTTGATCACGAATCTTCGGTGGAGGTAGGTTATGGTTATTTCACACTATTCGTAGTAAACTCTTAATAGTGAATGATATGTGTTAATAGTATTGTAAACCCTTCTATATGCTTAATTGTATGCTTGCATGAATATGATTATGTAATTATGAAATAAATAAACATGATAAAGCTATTGAATCCCAAATCTTGAATAATCTACTTTGTTAATGATGATGCCTTGGTATAAAAGAAGGCTTGATGAACGAAAGTGGTGAGATTAGGGGATCGGGTGCCACGTTCCGGTACCAGGATAGAAATAGAAGATCGGGTGCCACGTTCCGGTACCAGGATAGAATGAGGATCGGAGTGTCACGTTCCGACACCAGGATAGTATATGGATCGGGTGCCACGTTCCGGTACCAGGATAGAATGAGGATCGGAGTGTCACGTTCCGACACCAGGATAGTATATGGATCGGGTGCCACGTTCCGGTACCAGGATAGTATATGAGGATCGGAGTGCCACGTTCCGGCACCAGGATAGTATATGGAGCGGAGTGTCACGTACCGACACAAGGGGAATAAAGATAATGAATCTTGAAATATGTTAATATACTCAATCTAATGAACCTAATTCCCAAATGAGTATGATATTGAGGTTTGAGTCCTCATGGATGAACTTTGTAGTACTTATTGATGATTATAGTACTTGTTGTTGCTACATGTTGAGTATTATAGTTGATTATGATATTAAATGATAGATATATTGTTTTCTATTTTGAGTTGGCCGATGATATCTACTAGTACCCGTGTTTTGTACTGACCCCTACCTTTATGTTTTCTTCTTTGTTATTTGTGGAGTGCAGCAAACGTGCCGTCGTCTTCAACTCAACAGTAATTCTAGCCAGTCTTCGTCACAACGGATCTTCAGGGTGAGCTAATGCTTCTAGCTTGGACTGGATCTTCTTCTTCAAGTCTTGATGCCTTGAACTTCCGGCATGGACTAGCTTTTTACTTGTTTTTGTTTTCTTAGATACTCTTAGTTTAGTAATTTGAGGATAGATGTTCTTGTGGTGATGACTTCCAGATTTTGGGGATAATAATAGTTATTGAATTGATTTTTATTAATGAGTTTAAGTCTTCCGCATTACTTTCTGTCGATGTTACATTGAAATGCTAAGGTTTAGATGGGTTGGTTCGCTCACATAGGAGGGTAAGTGTGGGTGCCAGTCGCGGCTCGGTTTTGGGTCGTGACAGAAAGTAAGTCAGATAAATTGGACAGAGAAAGTACTTAATAATCTATACATAATACATGGACTATTTCTCATAATACTCCCTACCAAACAATCCCTTAGTGTCTCTATCCCCATAGGCGATACTTTTGTGGTGCATCAGCTGTATCGGGGTGTGTATTGACACCATTAGGTTGTAAGACTTGGACAAACTTTATTTTATTAGATATGGTTGATTTTGACGTCATCTTGAGTATTAACGGGTTAGTTCCCTATGAAGTGATTCTAGATTATTTTGTTTAGGTTGTGCCCTTATAATATCCCGATTTACCTAGATAAGAGTGGAAGGTACTCTGAGTCCGTGTCTGAAAGGAGTGATATTTGTTCGATGTGTTCATCACATGAAGGAAAACAATTGCTTATCATATTTGATTCATGGTTGTGATCTTAAAAAGGGTCCTTCTTTTTTAGAGACCACGAGGGTGGTAAGAGATTTGTAGACGTGTTTATTATAGATTTATCGGGTGCAACTTCCTTGTTAACTTCTAACTTGTCTGTCCAAAATGTTAATCCGATTTTCTTCATAAGAAAGACTTTCCTTAATACCAAGACTCTCCAATGGTACAATCAATGTCAAATTTTCAACACACTTCTTCAACAAAGAGATATAAAATATCGAATGTACTGCTGTTAAATCATTAGACAACTCAAGTTTGTATCTTTACTGATACACCTCGAAATTTGATATGAGCCCACATACTAAGGAAGAAGATTCCCTTTATTTCCAAGCCTCATGACACTCTCTATAGGTGAAATCTTCAAGTAAATCCAATCATTCAACATCAAAGTCAAAATCCTTTCTTCTAACACCGACATAGGACTTTTGTTGACTTTGAGTCATTGTCAACCCTTCTCTAATAAATCAAACTTTCTCAATAGCCTCATGTACCAAACCAGCACCTAGCAAAGCAACCTCACCAACTTCAAACCAACATATAGAAGATCTACACCTCCTACCATATTAAAGAGCTTCAAATAGGGTCATATCAAGACTTGATTCTGATATGCAAGCTCAAAATGAAGAAAAATGATCATTTCAATTAGCCTTGTAGTCAAACACAAAAAATCTCAATATATATTTCAAAATTTGGATAGTACGCTCCATTTTCCAATCGATATGAGAGTCAAAGGACATACTAAGCTTGACACGAGTATCAAGACACTATAAAAAAACTCAATTTATGGGGGCCATTTTGTCAATTTGTGGCGCTTATATATATATAATATATATATAATATATATATATATATATATATATATATATATAAAAAAAAAAAATCAGTCAGTGTAACGACCTGTTTAGTCATTTTGAGCAGCAGATTGAAATTCTGGGAAAACTGGCTGGGACGACGGGTGTCACGACGGACCGTCGTGGTCACGACGGCCCGTCGAGGAAGGTTTCGTTCCATGACACTTAGAATTCTTCAATTTGGATATTAAAATCGACTCTCTGTAAATTGTGACGGACTTGCAGGACGTGCCGTCACATCCACGACGAACCGTCGTGAGTTTCCGTTGCAAAACACTTCAACTTTTGGGAATTTGGTGCAAGAAATGAGTTTCTGACCGTCAGGACGGAGGTGCAGGACGGACCGTCACAGGGGTGACGGGCCGTCACAGCCCACCTGGAATTTAGGGAGGTTGCGACGGCCACCGTGACGGACCGTCGCAGGCACGACGGCCCGTCACAGGTCGCGCAATTCCCAGGCAGTTTAGGATTTCTCCACACGTTTTAAGGGTCGTTTTGGACTATTCTTTCCTTAATTATAAAGATTGAGGGTTAATATTAATAAGTCTAATTCCTTGAGGGATAAAAGGGGTAACTTTGGGTTAATTAGTGGGGTTTTATTGTCCTCTTTTACACTTAATTATATTTTAATTAGGGTAAAGGAAAGAGGGTTTGAATAAAACAAAAGAGAAAGAACAAGAGAGAGAAGAGAGACACGAATTGAGAGAGTATTGATCGATCGAAGAGGGAAGAGGAATAACAAAGCTTGGGAGATTTCTTGTGGGTTCCAATTCTTCGGTGGAGGTAGGTTATGGTTATGTTACGATATTCGTAGTGAACTCTTAATAGTGAATGTTATGTGTTGATAGTATTGTAAACCCTGCTATGTGCTCAAATTGTATGCTTGCATGATTATGATTATGAAATTGTGATGAATTAACAAAGCATGATGAAGCTATTGAATCCCAAATCTTGAAATAACCCTAATTCGCTTGATATATTATATAATAAGATTGATGATGCCTTAGTATGAAAGAAGGCTTGATAAATTATACAATGAGAATGATGATGCCTTAGTGTGAAAGAAGGCTTGATGAATTAGGGGATCGGGTGCCACGTTCCGGTACCAGGATAGAATGAATATGAGGATCGGAGTGTCACGTTCCGACACCAGGATAGAATATGGATCGGGTGCCACGTTCCGGTACCAGGATAGAATGAATATGAGGATCGGAGTGTCACGTTCCGACACCAGGATAGAATATGAGGATCGGAGTGTCACGTTCCGACACCAGGATAGTATATGGATCGGGTGCCACGTTCCGGTACCCAGGATAGTATATGAGGATCGGAGTGCCACGTTCCGGCACCAGGATAGAAATAGAGGAGCGGAGTGTCACGTACCGACACAAGAGGAAGAAAGATAACGAATCTTGAAAGATAATGAATATACTCAATCTAATGAACTTAATTCCCAAATGAGTATGGTATTGAGGCTTGAGTCCTCATGTGTGAACTCGGTTGTAGTTATTGATGAATTCATGTTGTTATGGCTACATGTTGAGTATTGTAGTTGATTTACATTATTATTGATATATACTGTTCCCTATTTTGAGTTGGCCGATGATACTTACTCAGTACTTGTGGTTGTACTGACCCCCTACTTTTATGTTTTCTTCTTTGTTATTTGTGGAATGCAGCAAACGTTCCGTCAACTTCAACTCAGCAGTAAATCAAGCCAGTCTTCGTCACACCGGATCTTCAGGGTGAGATAATACTTCTAGCTTGGACTGGGTCTTCTTCTTCAAGTCTTGATGCCTTGAACTTCCGGCATGGACTAGCTTTTTAGTTATTTTTGTTCTTAGACATTCCTAGTTTAGTAATTTGAGATAGATGTTCTTGTGATGATGACTTCAAGATTTTGGGGATAATAATAATAGTTTGAATTGTTTTTATTAATGAGTTAAGTCTTCCGCATTATTTTCTGTTGATATGAATTGAAATGTTAAGGTTTAGATTGGTTGGTTCGCTCACATAGGAGGGTGAATGTGGGTGCCAGTCGCGTCCTCGATTTGGGTCGTGACAAACTTGGTATCAGAGCCTTAGGTTCATTGGTCTCATCACACAAGAACAGGTCTAGTAGAGTCTTAAGGAACGGTAGGGGGACGCCTTTACTTTTCCTTGAGAGGCTATAAGACTTTAGGAAAACTTCACTCTTTCATTCTTTCTTTCGTGCTACTACTTGAGTCCAATTGGTATCTAGGTGATACAAATTGGTATCTGACCAACTTCACTCTATTTCGCAGATGGTTAGAACTAGAGCAACGACCGCACCAGCAGCAACAACGGCACGACAAGAAACGACTGAGCCAGCCACTGGGGCTGTGGCTCGAGGAAGAACAGCGGCAAGAGGCCGTGGAAGAGGTCGTGGGAGGACGTCCTCTAGAGGAAGAGGACGAGCACCTAGCCCATCTGATGCTAGGGCGGTGACTCCTCCACCGACTGAGGAGGTAGTAAGAGAGGGTGAGGAAGGGGAAACTGAACAAGGGCAGAATGAGGAAATGCCACCCCAACCTACCCCAGAGATGATCAACCAGGTACTTGCTTATCTTAGCGGGTTATCCGATCAGGGTCAGGCACCTCCAGTGGTTTCTGCACCAACACCTCCGGTTTCAGAGATACGACATGCGGCTACTATGGCTCCCCGCATGGATGCGTCATTGGGAATAGGCACATTTCCACGTCTGACCACAGGACCGATAATGACAAATGATCAGCACGAACTTTTCAGTAAGTTCTTGAAATTGAAACCTCCAATCTTCAAGGGTGCAGAATCTGAGGATGCTTTCGATTTTCTGGTTGATTGTCATGAGCTACTACACAAGATGGGGATAGTAGAACGGTTTGGCGTTGAGTTCGTGAGCTATCAGTTTCAAGGGAATGCCAAAAGGTGGTGGCGGTCACATGTTGAGTGTCAACCAACAGAGGCACCACCTATGACTTGGGAATCATTCTCTACCCTGTTTATGGAAAAGTATATCCCAAGGACTTTGAGAGATAGAAAAAGGGATGAGTTCTTGAGTCTCGAGCAAGGGAGGATGACGGTTAACGCATATGAGGCCAAATTCCGTGCATTATCAAGGTATGCCACCCAACTTTGTTTCAGTCCACAAGAACGGATCCGCCGTTTTGTGAAGGGGTTGAGGTCAGAATTGCGGATTTCAGCCTTACAGATAGCGGCAACGGCAACATCCTTCCAAGAGGTGGTAGACTTTGTGATAGAAGTGGAGGGAGTGAAGCCAGATGACTTCCCCACGACATCGACATCAAAGAGGTTTCGAAAGGGAGGTGATTTTAGTGGTTCCTACTCTAGAGGACAGAGTTCTGGAGGCTACTCAGTTCGACCAATTCAGTCTTCACTACAGACTGTAGTTGGGGGTCCACCTCAGAACGGTCAACACTTCTCTGAGAGACCTATGCATGAACCCAGAGAGTGCTATGGATGTGGGGAAATTGGATATATTAAGAGGTATTGTCCAAACCAGAGTTACAGACCCCCAATGGCTAGAGGTAGAGGTGGTCATGGTAGAGGCCGTTTTTCTGGAGGACGTGGTGGTCGAGGTAATGGTGGTCACCAAAACGGCAGAGGTGATGGGCAAAACGGAGCCACTACTACACAACATGGTAGGGGCAACGGGCAAACCAACGAAAGGGCCCATTGTTATGCTTTCCCTAGGAGATCGGAGGCGGAGACATCTGATGCTGTTATCACAGGTAATCTTCTGGTTTGTGATTGCATGGCTTCCGTATTGTTTGATCCTGGATCTACATTTTCATATGTATCTTCCTCATTTGCTAATGGTCTAAATTTACATTGTGAATTACTTGACATGCCTATTCGTGTTTCTACTCTGGTGGGTGAGTCTTTGGTAGTTGAAAAGGTATATAGGTCTTGTTTGGTGAATTTTGTGGGGAGCAACACTTATGTAGACTTGGTTATTCTAGAAATGGGTGACTTTGATGTAATTCTGGGTATGACTTGGCTTTCTCCGAATTTTGCGATTTTGGATTGTAATGCTAAAACTGTGACGTTAGCCAAGCCTGGGGCAGATCCGTTAGTGTGGGAGGGCGACTACACTTCCAATCCGGTGCGTATCATCTCCTTTCTTCGTGCTAAGAAAATGGTGAGTAAAGGGTGTTTAGCTTTCTTGGCACATCTCAAGGATGACACTACTCAAGTACCTTCGATTGAGTCAGCTTCGGTAGTCCGTGAGTTTTTGGATGTGTTCCCTGCAGATCTTCCTGGTATGCCACCGGATAGGGATATTGACTTCTGTATTGATCTTGAACCGGGTACTCGCCCCATTTCTATACCCCCTTATAGAATGGCTCCCGCAGAGTTAAGAGAGTTAAAGGCTCAACTTCAAGAGTTGTTGAGCAAAGGCTTCATTAGACCAAGTGCATCTCCTTGGGGTGCTCCGGTCTTGTTTGTAAAGAAGAAGGATGGGAGCTTTCGAATGTGCATAGATTACCGACAGTTGAACAAAGTAACTATTAAGAACAAGTACCCCATTCCTCGCATCGATGACTTGTTCGATCAGTTACAAGGTGCTTGTGTCTTCTCAAAAATAGACTTGAGGTCCGGTTATCACCAATTGAAAATACGCGCAACGGATGTGCCAAGACTGCTTTTCGAACTAGGTATGGGCATTATGAATTTGTGGTAATGTCTTTTGGTCTTACGAATGCCCCTGCTGCTTTCATGAGCTTGATGAATGGGATTTTTAAGCCATATTTGGACCTCTTTGTGATCGTATTTATAGATGATATATTGGTATACTCTAAAAGTAAGAAGGAACATGAGGAGCATTTGAGAATGGTGTTAGAGTTGTTGAGGAAGAAAAAGCTTTATGCGAAATTCTCCAAGTGTGAGTTTTGGCTAGATTCAGTCTCCTTCTTGGGGCACGTGGTTTCTAAAGATGGGGGATCCATCTAAGATAGAGACGGTGAAAAACTGGGTAAGGCCTACTAATGTGTCAGAAATAAGGAGTTTTGTGGGGTTAGCTAGCTACTACCGCCGATTCGTCAAGGGATTCTCTTCTATTGCTTCCCAATTGACGAACTTGACTAAGTAGAATGTTCCATTTGTATGGTCGGATGAGTGTGAGGAAAGCTTTCAGAAGCTCAAGACTTTGTTGACTACCGCACCTATCCTCACCTTGCCGGTAGAGGGTAAGAATTTCATTGTCTATTGTGATGCATCCTATTCGGGTTTGGGTGCAGTGCTAATGCAAGAGAAGAACGTGATTGCTTATGCTTCAAGACAATTAAAAGTGCATGAACGTAACTACCCAACTCATGACTTGGAATTGGCCGCGGTAGTATTTGCATTGAAGCAATGAAGGCATTATTTATATGGGGTTAAGTGTGAAATCTATACGGATCACCGTAGTCTACAGTATGTCTTTACTCAGAAAGATTTGAACTTAAGACAAAGGATATGGATGGAACTACTGAAGGACTACGACATCACTATCTTGTATCATCCGGGAAAGGCGAATGTTGTGGCAGATGCCTTGAGTAGAAAGGCCGGAAGCATGGGAAGTCTAGCTCATTTGCAATCTTCTAGACGCCCATTGGCTAGAGAAGTGCAGATTTTGGCTAATGACCTTATGAGGTTAGAAATAAATGAGAAGGGGGGATTGTTGGCTTATGTAGAAGCAAGATCTTCTTTCCTTGACAAGATTAAGGGGAAGCAGTTTGATGATGAGAAGCTAGGTCGCATTCGAGATAAAGTGTTGCGAGGAGAGGCTAAGGAAGCAATAATTGATGAGGAAGGTGTTCTGAGGATTAAGGGAAGGGTATGTGTACCCCGCATCGATGATTTGATCACCACTATTCTTACAGAAGCTCATAGTTCCGGATATTCTATACATCCTGGTGCAACCAAGATGTATCGTGACCTAAAGCAACACTTCTGGTGGAGTAGAATGAAACGAGATATTGTTGAGTTTGTTTCCAAGTGTCCAAATTGTCAACAAGTAAAGTATGAACACCAGAGGCCCGGAGGAACACTTCAGAGAATGCCCATTCCTGAATGGAAGTGGGAGAAAATCGCAATGGATTTTGTGGTTGGTCTTCCAAAGACCTTGGGTAAGTATGACTCTATTTGGGTGATTGTTGATAGGTTAACTAAGTCGGCTCACTTCATTCCTGTCAAGGTGACCTACAATGCAGAGAAGTTAGCCAAGATCTACATCTCAGAGATCGTTCGGTTGCATGGAGTCCCACTCTCCATCATATCAGATAGGGGTACGCAGTTTACTTCTAAGTTTTGGAGGACATTACATGCTGAATTAGGTACTAGGTTGGACCTTAGTACTGCATTTCATCCTCAGACCGATGGTCAGTCTGAGCGAACGATTCAAGTGTTGGAGGATATGCTTCGTACATGTGTGATAGAGTTTGGTGGCCATTGGGATAGCTTCTTACCTTTGGCAGAGTTTTCATACAATAATAGCTATCACTCCAGTATTGACATGGCTCCATTTGAAGCATTGTATGGGAGGAGGTGTAGATCTCCCATTGGTTGGTTTGATGAATTTGAGGTTAGACCTTGGGGTACTGACCTCTTGAGGGATTCGTTAGATAAGGTGAAAGCTATTCAAGAAAAGTTTCTAGCGGCGCAAAGCAGACAAAAGGAGTATGCAGACCGAAAGGTTAGAGATTTGGAGTTCATGGAAGGTGAACAAGTCTTGTTGAAGGTTTCACCCATGAAAGGGGTGATGCGGTTCGGTAAAAGAGGTAAGTTAAGTCCAAGGTATATTTGACCATTTGAAGTGCTTAAGAGAATAGGGGAGGTGGCTTATGAATTAGCCTTGCCCCCAGGGCTGTCCGGAGTGCATCCGGTATTTCATGTGTCCATGTTGAAGAGATACCACGGAGATGGAAAACAACATCGTCCGTTGGGATTCAGTTTTGTTGGATGAGAACTTGACTTATGAAGAGGAACCGGTTGCTATATTAGATAGAGAAGTTCGCAAGTTGAGGTCGAGAGAGATTGCATCCATCAAAGTTCAATGGAAGAATCGACCGGTTGAAGAGGCTACTTGGGAGAAGGAGGCAGATATGCAAGAAAAATACCCACATCTGTTTACAGATTCAGGTACTCCTTTTCGCCACTGTTTTTCTTCTTTTGATCGTTCGGGGACGAACGATGGGTAAATTGGTATCTATTGTAACGACATGTTTAGTCGTTTTGAGCAGCAGATTGAAATTCTGGGAAAACTGGCTGGGACGACGGGTGTCACGACGGACCGTCGTGGTCACGACGGCCTGTCGAGGAAGGTTTCATTCCATGACACTTAGAATTCTTCAATTTGGATATTAAAATCGACTCTCTGTAAATTGTGACGGACCTGCAGGACGTGTCGTCACATCCACAACGAACCGTCGTGAGTTTCCGTTGCAAAACACTTCAACTTTTGGGAATTTGGTGCAAGAAACGAGTTTCTGACCGTCAGGACGGAGGTGCAGGACGGACCGTCACAGGGGTGACGGGCCGTCACAGCCCACCTGGAATTTGGGGAGGTTGCGACGGCCACCGTGACGGACCGTCGCAGGCACGACGGCCCGTCACAGGTCGCGCAATTCCCAGGCAGTTTAGGATTTCTCCACACGTTTTAAGGGTCGTTTTGGACTATTCTTTCCTTAATTATAAAGATTGAGGGTTAATATTAATAAGTCTAATTCCTTGAGGGATAAAAGGGGTAACTTTGGGTTAATTAGTGGGGTTTTATTGTCCTCTTTTACACTTAATTATATTTTAATTAGGGTAAAGGAAAGAGGGTTTGAATAAAACAAAAGAGAAAGAACAAGAGAGAGAAGAGAGACACGAATTGAGAGAGTATTGATCGATCGAAGAGGGAAGAGGAATAACAAAGCTTGGGAGATTTCTTGTGGGTTCCAATTCTTCGGTGGAGGTAGGTTATGGTTATGTTACGATATTCGTAGTGAACTCTTAATAGTGAATGTTATGTGTTGATAGCATTGTAAACCCTGCTATGTGCTCAAATTGTATGCTTGCATGATTATGATTATGAAATTGTGATGAATTAACAAAGCATGATGAAGCTATTGAATCCCAAATCTTGAAATAACCCTAATTCGCTTGATATATTATATAATAAGATTGATGATGCCTTAGTATGAAAGAAGGCTTGATAAATTATATAATGAGAATGATGATGCCTTAGTGTGAAAGAAGGCTTGATGAATTAGGGGATCGGGTGCCACGTTCCGGTACCAGGATAGAATGAATATGAGGATCGGAGTGTCATGTTCCGACACCAGGATAGAATATGGATCGGGTGCCACGTTCCGGTACCAGGATAGAATGAATATGAGGATCGGAGTGTCACGTTCCGACACCAGGATAGAATATGAGGATCGGAGTGTCACGTTCCGACACCAGGATAGTATATGGATCGGGTGCCACGTTCCGGTACCAGGATAGTATATGAGGATCGGAGTGCCACGTTCCGGCACCAGGATAGAAATAGAGGAGCGGAGTGTCATGTACCGACACAAGAGGAAGAAAGATAACGAATCTTGAAAGATAATGAATATACTCAATCTAATGAACTTAATTCCCATATGAGTATGGTATTGAGGCTTGAGTCCTCATGTGTGAACTCGGTTGTAGTTATTGATGAATTCATGTTGTTATGGCTACATGTTGAGTATTGTAGTTGATTTACATTATTATTGATATATACTGTTCCCTATTTTGAGTTGGCCGATGATACTTACTCAGTACTTGTGGTTGTACTGACCCCCTACTTTATGTTTTCTTCTTTGTTAGTTGTGGAATGCAGCAAACGTTCCGTCAACTTCAACTCAAGCAGTAAATCAAGCCAGTCTTCGTCACACCGGATCTTCAGGGTGAGCTAATGCTTCTGGCTTGGACTGGGTCTTCTTCTTCAAGTCTTGATGCCTTGAACTTCCGGCATGGACTAGCTTTTTAGTTATTTTTGTTCTTAAACATTCCTAGTTTAGTAATTTGAGATAGATGTTCTTGTGATGATGACTTCCAGATTTTGGGGATAATAATAATAGTTTGAATTGTTTTTATTAATGAGTTAAGTCTTCCGCATTATTTTCTGTTGATATGAATTGAAATGTTAAGGTTTAGATTGGTTGGTTCGCTCACATAGGAGGGTGAATGTGGGTGCCAGTCGCGTCCTCGATTTGGGTCGTGACAGTCTGTCTGCTTGATATTTATGACATTTTTTATATGAGTTATTTAATTTATTTCTTATACATAAAATACAATATTTTCCTCATCCATTAAATTGCTTCCACATGGGTGAATATTAACAATACAAAATATCTTTTATGTAGAAAATTTTATCCAACCTTTAAACAACTCTTCATCTTCTCCTCTTCTCAACAGAGATAGTCTAAGTTCAAGTTTGTGTAGTCTCCTGTTGTTTAAATTACAGGTAAGTTGTTCATATTTTTTTGGTCTTTCTCTTATATATATAATATATATATATATATATATATATATAGAGATATATATATATATTATATATATATATATATATATATATATATATATATATATATACTAATATATATATATATATATATATATATATATACATAATTAGTAATATATCTTTTGTCCTTTCTGATTTATATAGCTATCTTTTAAGAATTATGATTTCAGAAATTTGATTAACATGTTTATTTTTTTTATTTAATTTACAGCATTTTAGTTGAGTTTGTCTACATAAATCTGGTGTCCACATTCACATTATTGAGTTGGTGTCGATATGATTTATTTAAAGTAGACTACTTTAGTGAATCTATCTCAATCGGTGTCTCTTATTATCTTGGGAGTTTATATAGGCAGTAACTGATCACTCAAGCTTAATTTTGTTTGTGTTGGTGTGTAGCACATTTTTTTCTCTGAATTTTATGTTGTAGCCTTAATTTAGATGAATACTTCTTGTTAATTGGTAACAAATATGAAATAGAATAGAGTTATATGTTTGTCCCCAATCTTTAAGAACTATTTGTTGTTTGTTTTCTCTCTTTGAGTTTTGACTTTAAATAATGTATTAGTAATGATAACAATCTTTTGCTTAGTGTTAACAAAAGCTAACTTTCATCAATTTATGTTATTCAGTCTATATAAATTATAATCTTTACAAAACTAAGCAACACATTTTGAAAGTACAATTTTGTAGAGATCTAAAAGTCAACATCAACGACCTTGAAATACTTTAATAACAATAATAACAAGTATGCGAAAGTCTCAAACATGTAGGGTTATCTATATGAATCCCAACCACATTAAAAAATAACAATATTATGATGTGTTGTTTAAATCATCCTTTACATTTGTATCATATTTGATAAATGATTTATACTGTTACCGTTACAGAATTTTGACTTTGTTGCGGTAGTTGCTTGTTTGCTTCTATGTTTCACTTTACTCTCAGTGTGCGGTAAGTATTACTCAACTAATACCTTATTTAACAGACCTTTATTGACTTGAGACAACAGAACACTTTATGAAGTTTATATAGGCAATGAATTTTAGGGGTGATGCATGATGACTCGTGATTCATTGCTCTAAGTTATCTTCATTTTTTTTCTATCTCAGAGAATGATTCAAGATATTTCCTACTTTATTTGTTGTTTGTTTTATTCTTTAGTTGTTGACTTTAAAATGTATTAGAAATGATGATAGAATTCTTTTGGTTGGCGTTGACAAAAGCTAACCTCATGGTTGGAGGAGAAAATGGGAACATGACAAAAAAAAAATATTCGTGACTGTCTTTTCCATGTTATTAACAGAAAAGGACCATCGCTTCCGTTATCCATTCAATCTAACGAAATTATACTCTTGACAAAATTAATCAAGATAGTTGCAATTCAACAGGCTGAATGTACAAGTGTTTTCTAAAGCTCATAGCTTTATCAAAATCCCAAATCAGTAGTCACTTAAAAGCCAACAATCAACAATATTGAAATACAATTATAATGATAAAAATAATTATGCCCAAGTCTCAAACATATAGGGTTGACTATATGAATCCTCATCGACCACAATAAAATATAATAATACTATTATAGTTTGTTGTTTAAATCAGCCTGATATTTTCGGATTTATTAATTAATTTTTCTTACTAGACATGTATGTTATGTTAGATTTAATATATGGTTCGAACTATTAAATTTACAAAATTTTGACTTCGTTGTGGTGGTTATTTGCTCCGTGTTTCACTTGACTCTCGGTGTGTGGTAAGTATTACTCAACTAATTTCTTATTTAAAATTATTACTATTATGTACCAGATAATTATTTTGCGTAATTATTTTAATCTCAAAGATGTCATGTCGTAGAAATCATAAAAAATTGGCATTCTTTTCAAAAATCAATTGCGGATAGAAATGCTAGGTGACGTGAACTATACAAATTGATGCCACCTGATAAAAAAGAAATTCTTCTGACACGCCGTCGAGCAAAGAGAGCTGAAATGAGAAAATATAACATATCTGAAATTTCAATGAATAATGATTTGGCTACTGCATCGTCCTCTAATTCCACCATTGCTTCAGTTGCAGAAAGTTCTAATCTTATGAGAGAACTCATTTTGCTCCTATCAGAAATAGGTAATAAAATACTATGCCATCATAAAATAATTATAAGAAATTAAAAGAGGTATCAAATTGTCAATATTGTAAAGCCATAAAATTTGAATATAAACCACATGCGTTTTGTTGTAGCAATGGTTCTGTTCAATTAATTTCACATGATATTTCAATAGAATTAAAAAACCTTGAACTGGAAAATTTCAAGTTGTCAAAACATTTTAGAACTTACATTAGAACGTACAATAATATATTTGCTTTCACATCTCTTGGAGTAACTTATAACAAAGAATTAGCAAAAAGAAAATAAAGGTATTTATACTTTTCGAGTTCAAGGTCAGATGTATCATTTCATTAATGACTTGATTCCTATTGACGAAAAAGGAAAAAATCTCCAATTGTATTTCTTTGATAGTCAAAATGAATTAAGAAATCGAATGGCATGTTCAAATAAATTAAATGAATTTGTTGCGAGAACTCTGATGAAAATATAAAAAATTAATCCATACTCTATGTTTTTAAAATCTTTAGTAGATGTTCAACAACTATCTGACTTTTATATTGCACTTAAGTGTGATTCTTGCTTAGATCAACGTATATATAACTTACCAACTGTATCAGAAGTTGCAGGATTATGGGTAGAACACGATGTTACTAATTCTATTCCTACACCACATATTCGAATCTACACAAAAAGTGATAAAAGTCAATTGATTCATTATTATTACGGTTGTTATGAGCTGTTAAAATATCCGTTGATATTTCCATATGGTCAAGCTGGATGGCACTGTGGTATTAAGAAAATTAAGTGTTCTTCAAAAACATCAATACAAATCTATTGCGAACAAGAACAACTACCAAGTAAAAAAAATATGTGTTCAATAGACAAACTACTTAACATGGAAGCCGAAGTTATGTGAAAAGAAAAGCATAAACGATACAGTATTTCTTGTCGTGAACATTATTGTTACAAATTTCAAGTAAGAGATAATGAAAATATTGTCTTACATGCAGGAAGATTATTTCAACAATATGTAGTAGATGAATGGATAAAAATTGAAAGTCAATGATTAGACTTTGCTTCTTTTAATCAAGCTTTATTTAGGACTGATGTATCAGACGAAATTTTGGATGTTTTATGTAACGGGGAAAGAGAAGCTTCACATATGGGAAAACAACGTATACTTCCATCTAGCTTTACGGGAGGTCCAAAAGACATGCGTAGACGGTATATGGAAGCTATTGCATTAGTGCAATGTTTTGGAAAACCCGATATATTTTTAACTATAACATGTAATCCTTCTTGGCTTGAAATAGCAGAAAAACTTATATCAACCGATGAGGTACAAAATAGGCCAGGTCTGGTTAGTAGAGTGCTTAGAGCAAAAATAGAAGAATTGAAAATGATATAATTAAAAGGCGTATTTTTGATAAAGTTGCAGCATTTATGTATACAATAGAATTTCAGAAACGAGGATTCCCCATGCTCATTTTCTTATCATACTAAATGAGAATTACAAATTACTAACTCTAGAAGCATATGATCGATTTGTATGTGCTAAAATACCAGATGAAAATATATATCCCTATTTATATTCACTTGCTACACAACACATGATGCATGGTCCTTGTGGTAATTTGAACCCAACAAATTCTTGTATGAAAAAAAAAGATACTGTAAAAATAAGTATCCTAAAGAGTTTGTAAAACAAACAACGAAAGGAAAGAATTCATACTCAACTTATAGAAGACGAAATACAGGCGAAATTGTGAAAATTAGAGGACACTTTCTCGATAACTTGTGGGTTGTTCCTTACAATCCATATTTGCTTTGTAAATTCAATTGTCATATAAATGTAGAGATTTGTTCAGATATAAAAGTGTTAAGTACATTTCTAAAAACATTTGCAAAGGGCATGATAAAATAGCATTTCATATATAGACTAATGATGTAAACGTAGAGATAGATGAAATAAAAGAATATCAATCTGCTAGCTGGGTATCACCACCTCAAGCTGCATGGAGAATATTTGCTTTTCCTATAAGTGAAATGAATCCAACTGTATATCACCTACAACTACATCTTGATGGACAACAACTAGTTTCCTTCAAAAGTATCAATGACATTAGTAATATTGCAAATAATCCCATTATAAGAAAAATACTGTTAACTAATTTTTTTTAATGACTAAATCAAACAAACGAGCTATGGACCTAAATTTATTATATCGTGAATTTCCTAAACTTTTGGTATGGTCAACAACAGATAAAATGTGAACACGTCATAAACGAGGTCACGTTATTGAACGTGTAGTGACATGTCATCCAACCGAAGGAGAAAGATACTATCTTAGACAATCGTTAATGAATGTAACGGGGCCAAAATCATATGAAGATCTGCGAAGTTTAAATGGAGTACAATATAGTTCATTTAGAGAAACTGCTGAAAAACAAGAACCATTACTTTGTGATAATAATTTGGTAGAATGCATATATGAAGCTGCAAGTTATCAAATGCCATCCAGTTTAAGACAATTATTTGCTAGTTTATTGATTTATTGTAATCCAACAAATCCTAGAGAATTATGGGAGAGATTTGAAAGCCCTATGTCTGAAGATTTTAATAAAAGTTCAAATATAAATGTAAGAGAAATAAGTTATAAAGTATTAAATTTATATTAATGATATGCTTCATTCAATAGGTCGTGACATTAATGAATTCGATCTAATTTCAGAATATATCAAACCTTCATCAATAGCAAGAGAAGCTAAAGAAGTTCATTATGAAAGAAATATCATCGTTAGTGAAGAAGATTTATTATAAAAACATAAATTGAGCTCTGAACAAAGAAAATCTTACAATATTATTCTTGATAGAGTATTGTCAAATAAATTTGAATCTTTCTTTATTGATGGCCCCAGTGGAACGGTAAAATTTTTTTATATCGTGCTTTATTAGCTACAGTAAGACATAAGGGATTGACAGCTTTAGCAACTGAAAGTTCTGGTGTTGCAGCTTCACTTCTTCGCGGAGGTCGAATTGCTCATTCTTGAATTACAATTTCTATTGATGTCGATGAAAATTTTACTTGCAATATTAGTAAACAAAGTTCACTGGCATCTTTAATACAAGATGCGGGATTAATTATGTGGGGTGAACTTTCAGTTGCAAAAAATAAAATGGTTGAAGCATTTGACTTACTATTAAGAGATCTAATAGAAACAAATACGTTATTTGGTGGTAAATTAGTTTTTTAGTGGTGATTTCCGACAAACTATTTTTGTTGTTCGTAGTGGAAAAAAGAAAATTTTATTCGTAAATGTTTATTGTGTTCTGAAATATGGAATGAACTTGAAAAATTACAATTATCAAAGAATATGCGTGCAACTAAAGATCCTGAATTTTGTGAATTTTTAATGAGAATTGATAGTCGAAAAGAAAAAACAAATGACCATGGAAAAATTGAAATTCCTCATTTTCTCATTATTCCTTTTACTTCTAAAAAAGAATCTCTAAATCTTCTAATTAAAAATACTTATCCTGATTTACACAAATGTTGTACAAAAACTTCGTTTGTTACTTCTCGTGCTATTCTAACAACTAAAAATGATTTTGTTGATGACATAAATGACATGTTGATCTCTCAATTTCCAAACATTGAAAAAGTATATATTGCTATAGATGAAACTATTGATCCAAAGAATCAAAGTGAATACAAAAATTTCTTACACACTTTAATTACTACTAGTTTACCTCCATACAAATTAACTTTAAAGAAGAATTGTCCGATTATGTTACTAAGAAATTTAAATTCATGTGAAGGTTTATGCAATGGGACACTCTTAATATGTAATGATTTAAACCTCACGTAGTGCAACAATATCTAGCGGTGATTTGAAAAATACTCATGTATTTATTAGACGAATACCACTCATGACTTCAGAAGATAAAAACTTGCCACTTCCTTTTAAAAGAACGCAGTTTCCTGTACAATTATATTTTGCCATGACTATAAATAAAGCTCAAGGACTAACATTAAATTTTGTTGGTATATATTTACGCGAGCCTGTCTTCTCTCATAGACAATTGTATGTTGCTTTATCAAGAGCTACAAGTTTCGACAATGTCAAAGCATTAATTAGACCACCTATAATTGATGAAAATGACGATCATTCAACATATAATGTTGTCTATAATAAAATCATTGAAAAAGCCTTTTCTTCATCTTTGTGTTATAATTTGAAATGGTAAATCTTATATTCAACTTACATACCCTATATGTATATTTTTAATGTATTTATATTATTATTAATATTGCTTTCATTATACATATTTGTCTTTAGTTTATCCTTTTATAATGTATTTTAATTGCAGATATATTGTGCAGATATATTGCAACATGGCGGAAAGATATACCATCAATATGATCACTCCAGATACTAAAAATTGGACCTGTAAAGTCCAACTTGTTGATAATAGTCGACCAAGGGATAACAAAGATAAAACCACAAAATATCAAGTCTTAATTCTGCAAGATGAAGAGGTATCTATTTTTAACAAAATATATTATTGATTTTAAAGCTTGACTTCAAATTGAGTTAACTAAATAATCCATCATTTCATATTTTTACTTTAATAATATAAAAAATTAATAAGATAACTTTAAATTATACATAACTAATCAAACTTTTAACAAATTCTTTTACAGGAGAATCAAGTTCAGGCCACCATTTTTAGTACTGATATAACATATTTTGAAAAAGAATTAGCTCCTTTCAAGACTTACTTGGTATCTGTTGCACATGTGAAAGTCCCAACTCTTGGATACGAAAATCCACTTAACAAATTAATTTGGACAGTCGACAAAAACACAATGTTGAACCAATTGAAGAGGTCAAACCTTCAGAGGATCCATTACCACCACCAACACGATTGACTCTTTCTAAATTTGACACTTTCGAGTATCAACCCAATGAATTTGAATTTGGTATTTATAAATTTATTTAATTATTTTTACTATTATTCACATAAAATCTAATTGTTATTATAATAGAATAGTTCTCATGATATAATTATTGTTTTTCTATTTTTGTTTAATGCAAGATGTACTTGCCATTGTCATTGATGACAGTCCTTCAACAAAGACAACAACTGGAAAGCGACTTCAAGAGTTCATTGTCATGGAGGGACTGTCAGTATATATATACATACATATATATAAATATATATATATATACATATATATATATACATAGATATATATATATATATATAGATATATATATATATATATATATATATATATATATATATATAAAATATCACTCTTGTCATTTATCTTTGTATCTTATTACTTGTTTTCAATGAAAGGTTCTTTTTGGTTAATATAGCTCGTTTTCCTTTTGTTTTTCGTAGTTGATATTATTTGTACTTAATAAAGTTATTACATTTTTTTCAAATTTCAGCAACTTTTTTTTTGTAATCGTCTTCTCCAAATGGGTAATCCTGATTTTTGAGATTTTACCTGTAGTTTTAGCAATGTTCTTTGTTTTTTGCTAAGATTGTTTTTTTTCTTCATTTTAGTTTTTATTTATTATTTATTTGTGCATCTTCCCCTCTCCTTTGTTAATGAAGTAATTTCATTGAATACCTTCTTTCTTTGAGTCATGGAGCATTGATTTTCTTCCTTATTTATTCCTGCCCTTTTTATTTTAGATTAATCACTCTCTAATATTGTCAATATAGTCTGTTAAAGAGGAATATACTCATTGCCCTGTTTGATTTGTTTCCATTGGTAGTATGATTTTCTCTTATTTCTTGAAGATCAAGATTGAATTTTGATCAACGGCTAATGATATTCAAGTTTATTGAGGTTCCTGGTTCATATTCTCTTCACAAGGCACAATAAGTGAGATTATGTCACGACCCAAAACCGAGTCGCGACTGGCACCCACATTTACCATCCTATGTGAGCGAACCAACCAATCTAACCCTTAACATTTTAATACAATATCAACAAAAAGAAATGCGGAAGACTTAAACTCATTAATAAAACAATTCAAAACTATTATTATTATCCCCAAAATCTGGAAGTCATCATCACAAGAACATCTATCTCAAATTACTAAACTAGGAATGTCTAAGAACAAAAATAACTAAAAAGCTAGTCCATGCCGGAAGTTCAAGGCATCAAGACTTGAAGAAGAAGACCAGTCCAAGCTAGAAGCATTAGCTCACCCTGAAAATCCGGTGGAGTGAAGACTGGCTAGATCTACTGTTGAGTTGAAGTTGACGGAACGTTTGCTCCATTACACAAATAACAAAGAAGAAAACGTAAAAGTAGGGGGTCAGTACAACCACAAGTACTGAGTAGATATCATCGGCCAACTCAAAATAGGGAACAGTATATATCAATAATAATGTAAATCAACTACAATACTCAACATGTAGCAATAACAATATTAATTCATCAATAAATACAACCGAGTTCACACATGAGGACTCAAGCCTCAATACCATACTCCTTTGGGAATTACGTTCATTTAGATTGAGTATGTTCATTATCTTTCAAGATTCATTATCTTTCTTCCTCTTGTGTCGGTACGTGACACTCCGCTCCTCTATTTCTATCCTGGTGCCGGAACGTGGCACTCCGATCCTCATATACTATCCTGGTACCGGAACGTGGCACCCGATCCATATACTATCCTGGTGTCGGAACGTGACACTCCGATCCTCATTCTATCCTGGTACCGGAACGTGGCACCCGATCCATAATTCTATCCTGGTGTCGGAACGTGACACTCCGATCCTCATATTCATTCTATCCTGGTACCGGAACGTGGCACCCGATCCATAATTCTATCCTGGTGTCGGAACGTGACACTCCGATCCTCATTCTATCCTGGTACCGGAACGTGGCACCCGATCCCCTAATTCATCAAGCCTTCTTTTATACTAAGGCATCATCAATCTCATTATATAATATATCAAGCCTTCTTTTATACTAAGGCATCATCAATAACAAGTGAATTAGGGTTCTTTCAAGATTTGGGATTCAATAGCTTCATCATGCTTTGTTAATTCATCACAATTTCATATTCATATTCATGCAAGCTTAAAATTAAGCACATAGTAGGGTTTACAATACTATCAACACATAACATTCACTATTAAGAGTTTACTACAAGTAGCATGAAAACCATAACCTACCTCCACCGAAGAATTGATCAAACAAGCTAATCCTCAAGCTGCGTTTTCTCCTCCCTCTCGATCGATCCCTCTCTTTCTCTTTGTTCTTTCTGTTTGTTTTATTCAAACCCTCTTTCCTTTACCCTAATTATCATATAATTAAGACTAAAAGAGGACAATAGAACCCACTAATTAACTTAAGGTTACCTCTTTTAACCCCCAAGTAATTAGACTTATTAATATTAACCCTCAATCTTTATAATTAAGGAAAGAATAGTCCAAAACGACCCTTAAAACGTGTAGAGGAATCCTATTCTGCCTGGGATTTGCGCAACCTGTGACGGGCCGTCGTGCCTGCGACGGTCCGTCACGATGGTCGTCACAGCCTCCCAAAATCCAGGTGAACTGTGACGGCCCGTCACACCAGAACGGTCCGTCCTGCACCTCCGTCCTGACGGTCAGAAACTCGTTTCTTGTACCAAATTCTCAAAAGTTGAAGTGTTTTGCAACGGGAACTCACGACGGTTCGTCGTGGATGTGACGGCACGTCCTGCAGGTCCGTCACAATTTACAGAGAGTCGATTTTCCGTATCCAATTTCAGAATTCTAAGTATGCTGAAACGATGCACCCTCGACGGGCCGTCGTGCCTGTGACGGTCCGTCGCAGTGCCCGTGGTCTTGGCCAATTTTTCCAGAATTAAAATCTGCTGCTCAAACGACTAAGCAGGTCGTTACAGATTAAGTGTCTCTTAATCTCAATTTTCAATAACTTTAAATTTCTCTGAAGTACACTTATCTTAATTTGGTTAATTTTATCACAAAAAGTTCATATTAGATTAACTATCAGGATATATTGGCCATCACTTTGAATATCTGTAGTACTTTCATGGATTAAAAAGTTCATCAATTTCATTGTTCAATCGGATTGTTTCTTTGTTTGTGCATCTCTATTTTTAACTTTTGTATCACAAAAAAATGCTGCTATTTGTTGATAATAATCTAATTTGATTTTTATAATTTTTAATATAATATTGTTTTAACAATATCACACATCTTCTGTAATTTTGACTTATTGTTTAATAACGTCCTGTGAAATATATGCAGGAAAAAACAAACAAAACTGACACTTTAGGAGGATTTTATTGATCATGAGGT
This sequence comes from Solanum peruvianum, assembly GCA_027705065.1. NCBI lineage: Eukaryota > Viridiplantae > Streptophyta > Magnoliopsida > Solanales > Solanaceae > Solanum > Solanum peruvianum. The sequence continues at coordinate 19,557,859 of JAKWJD010001761.1, forward strand.
AGTTAAAACTTTTCAACCAAATTCATGATTACCCGATCATTCTTGCTAGGAGAATTGCATCATCCCCATGTAAAAGTGCAAATTATTTTTTTTCATTTTTTGAAAAATATATGACATGATGAAACTAAAATCACATATTCAAATGCACGTAGTAACATCAAATAGATTCATTGGTTTGACGAGCGAATTCAATACAACAATTTAAATCAATCCTCCATATCTACAGGCTACTGAGTTAAGGACGTGGTAATATACATTTTTATTTAATTCATCGAACTTCTAGAGTATTTTGACATATAAAATATATCTTTATTCTTACGATAAAAAAGTTTTAAAATACCACTTTTATTCTTTTCTCTATTATGTTAATTCCATTTGAGAATGAGATTATATCTGTGGCTAACATTCAAGCACAACCTCCGGTAAGAACAACAATTATATTATTTGGAAATATTTTATCTAACAGTGAATAATATTTGGTATATTCAATTTGAAGGGACAAATATTTAATGTTGAGGCTGAATTGTGTCTTGCAAGTAAGGATCAACTCTTTAATGCGAAGGAAAATCTACTGCACAAGTTCACACCGATCCACACATCTTATTCTTAGGTATATTTGCTCTTCTACAAAATTAAAATTATTAATAACTAATTAAGATTATTTATTTTGTTTGTTCAAACAAATAAATGTCTAAACTGACCATTAATTTTTAATTTTTTCATTAATGATCAAAATAGGTGTCAATTAGCTCTTAGTAATTATATATCGAGTATAATATTAGGTGGAATCAATTAAAATTAAAATTAAAATTTATATATTTATTTAAATTTTGTGTATCAAAAAATTTTTAGATTTTATGATCTTAAATATGCTATATAAAAAAATCAAAATTCAGAAGTTATTTTCTTTTTGAGATGAAATAAAAAAAATAAGTTCATATAAAATGAAAAGGAGGAATCATATATTAAAATGAAATATATGTGTTATTATTAAAATGAGCTTTCATATATTTTATTAAAAAAAATTCTTTCGGTTTACTCCTATTAATTTGTGCATATATATGGAGTTTTAAAGATTTTGATATTTTAATATAAAAATATAATTATTTGAAAACATTCATTCTTCGTTTTAATTTCTAATTTTTTACATATTTAAAAATTACAGAAAAAAAGCTTAAAATGTCAATGTAACACTTCGAGATATTTTTTAAAAAACATAATTAAGAATCGTAATGAAATTTGGTTGATTCCCTTATTTTTATCGAAACAAAAGAAAATTGCACATATCATTTGAAAGAGACGTAAGAACTAAAAAGTAATATGAATCACAGTAAAATGACAATTAAAAATATGTGAGAATCATATAAGAAATTCTGTTGACTTTCCTAAAATCACTTGTATCATATAAAATGAAACAGATGGAGTAACATATATTATTTGAAAATTGACATAAAAGGTACATAAATTAACAATTCAAAATATTTTAAAGAAAAACGCATATAACAAATTTAGTTTACTTTTTAAAATTTGAGTTGTGTCACATAAATTCGAAGAAAAGAACTAACATACGTTGGACCCGCATTAGCGCGGACACCTAATATCTAGTATTATATAGAAGAGCCAAGTTGAGGACGACCAAGGGCAAATTTATCATTTCATAAATATTCTAGAATTTTTATTTTTTATGTTATGGCATCAAAAAGTGGTGATGGATTTATAATGATAATACAACCAAATATATTTTCTTAAATGACATGTGTATCCTAATGATATGACATTTATATGGACTCACATTTTCAATCACATTTTCTATAGATTTTTTGTTCTTTTTATTTTGCAGTGTGAAACTTTCATCAAACCAAAAATATAGGGAGAAATAATAATTGTATAATTAGTGACAAAAATGAAAATCTAAAAGAATCCATACATATCTTTACTTTTAAAATTTGCCCATAAAGATAATTTTATAATTGTGTTAAATTGAAGAGTTTCTGTTAATTAACTTTTTACAAACAAGAATAAACGCTAATTAAGCTTGTTTTGACATGTTTTTGAAAGAAAATTTTGAATTAATTTAAAATAAAATGTGTTTGAATAGTTAATATTTTGTTCCTAAATTTTATTTCTATTATATAGAAGCATGAAGAAGAGGACGACCACAACTTAATGTTATTGTACATTGTGCAGGAAATGTTGTACAAAATTTTACGTTTAGTTATTTAAAATAAAAGTAAGCGTATATTTGTCTTTTTATTCTGTTCTTGTCTTCTACAATTTTCTCGATCATTCTTAACTTTTTCAATCTTTTTTAGCATTTCAATAATAATAAATATTACATTTCACTCAAGTTCCAAAGGGATCATACAACTCAAATATGCTTGATTGGCTATTCAATGGATTACTATTATATATGTTTTGGCTAATATGCATTCTTTTCATTGTAGAGGTAAAAGAGAAACAAGGAGGGACTTAAATTTGGAAAACAATTCAATGGTATTGAAAAAGAGAAGAGCCAAGTTGAGGAGGATCAAGGGCAAATTTGTCATTTCATAAATATTCTAGAATGTTTATTTTTATGTTATGGCATCAAAAAAGTGGTAATGGATTTATAATGACAATACAATCAAATATATTTTCTTAAATGCCATGTGTATCCTAATGATGTGATTTTATAGGACTCACATTTTCTATCACGTTTTTTTCTTTTTATTTTGTAGTGTGAAACTTTCATTAAACCAAAAATATAGGACGAAATAATAATTGTATAATTAATGACGAAAACAAAAATCTAAAAGAATCCATACATATCTTTACTTTTAAAATTCGTCCATAAAGATATTTTTATAATTGTATTAAAATGAAGAGTTTTTGTTAATTAACTTTTTACAAACAATAATAAACGCTAATTAAGCTTGTCTTGACATGTTTTTGAAAGAAAATTTTGAACTAATTTTAAATAAAATGTGTTTGAATAGTTAACATTTGTTCCTAAATTTTATTTCTATTATATAGAAGAATGAAGAAGAGGACGACCACAACTTAATGTTATTGTACATTGTGCAGGAAATGTTGTACAAAATCTTAGGTTTAGTTATTTAAAATAAAAGTAAGCGTATTTTTGTCTTATTATAATGTTCTTGTCTTCTACAATTTTCTCGATCATTCTTAATTTTTTCAATCTTTTTTAGCATTTGAATAATATACATATTACATTTCACTCAAGTTCTTAAGGGATAAAACCACTCGAATATGCTTGATTGGCTATTCAATGGATTACTATTATGTATATTTTTGGCTAATATGCCTTCTTTTCGTTGTAGAGGTAAAAGAGAAACAAGGAGGGACTTAAATTTGGAAACCAATTCAATGGTATTGAAAAAGAGAAGAGCCAAGTTGAGGACGATCCAGGGCAAATTTGTCATTTCATAAATATTCTAGAATGTTTATTTTTATGTTGAGGCATCAGAAAAGCGATAATGGATTTATAATGACAATAAAATCAAATATGTTTTCTTTAATAACATGTATATCCTATTGATGTGACATTTATTGGACTCACATTTTCTATAGAATTTTTTTTTTATTTTGTAGTGTGAAACTTTCATTAAACCAAAAATATAGGGGGAAATAATAATTGTATAATTAATGACAAAAACAAAAATCTAAAAGAATCCATAAATGTCTTTACTTTTAAAATTCGTTTATAAAGATATTTTTATAATTGTATTAAAATGAAGAGTTTTTGTTAATTAACTTTTTACAAACAATAATAAACGCTAATTAAGCTTGGTTTGACATGTTTTTTAAAGAAAATTTTGAACTAATTTAAAATAAAATGTGTTTGAATAATAAATATTTTGTTCTTAAATTTTATTTCTATTATATAGAAGAATGAAGAAGAGGACGACCACAACTTAATGTTATTGTACATTGTGCAGGAAATGTTGTACAGAATTTTAGGTTTAGTTATTTAAAATAAAATTAAGTGTATTTTTGTCATATTATTATGTTTGTCTTCTACCATTTCCTCAATCATTCTTAATTTTTTCAATCTTTTTTAGCATTTCAATAATAATAAATTTTTACATTTCACTCAAGTTCCAAAGGGATCAGACAACTCAAATATGCTTGACTGGCTATTCAATGGATTACTATTACGTATGTTTTTGGCTAATATGTCTTCTTTTTGTTGTAGAGGTAAAAGAGAAACAAGGAGGGACTTAACTTCGGAAACCAATTCAATGGTATTGAAAAAGAGATGCTACAAAAATTTATGTCTCAGTGGTTTAATTGGACTAGTTAGCATTATCAAAAATCTTTTAAAAAGGTACTTCTTACTGTCAAAAGCTTCATAAGCTGGTATTTCTTCTTGCTCCTGCCTTCTTGAGTAGATTTATTTAGTTTACATAGTTGTATCGTTTGAATTTTGAAGATTCTCATTGTTGTATTTTAATGTTCATGGCTTCATCTAGCTTGAGAAGAAGCCTTAAGTTTTCTGTTGGATTTCTCTACATGGTCTGTTGCCATGAATTATCCCACAGAGCGGAAGGTTATAAATATATTTTCTACTCGACCTTTTTCTAAAAATATTATAAAAATTTTTATGTTCATAGGAAACTCAGTAATTAATAATAGTGTCTTAAACATTTTATGATTACGGCTCTGTATATTGGATCAAAACTTGGAAAGCGAAGAGAGGAAGGAACCCTGTTTGAAGTCCTATGTACTGTTCTTCTCCTGGACTGTTGTTTTGTTCGCAGACAAAATTATCTTGGGGTTATACTTCTAGGACTAATTTATCCCTGCTCCCAGATAAGATAAAATCACACTAACTTTGATAAATTTGTCCTGAAACTTTTGATACATTTTAGATACTCCAATCTAGATTTTTCAAATGATATTAGAAAAGATCCATCAAATGAGTAATTGATGCAATAATGATTATTGATAATACACCCAAAATAACTGAATAGTTTTTCTTTGATGCTCTACAACTTGAAGCTAATTATTTTACTTCTCTGAATTCGAGTTTATTATTTTAATTAGTTGAGTTGATAATGAGGGTTAATGTATGGATTCATGTGCTCCATACTTAACTATTTGAATTGATCTACAACAAACACGACATCATCTCAATGATATAATTAGTAAGTATAGCAACTAATTACATTAAACTTAATAGTAACAAATTATCTCGTAAGGATCATTAGAATAGGATCGAGATATTGCCAGTGTATTTTGTTTTACATGATTTTGAAGTCAACAATAGATATATCGTGCAAGCCACAAGAGATGCCCTTTGATGTGAAGACTCATACTTCCACAAATATGACACAATTTTTTGTTTATGAGTTAGTTGTAAGGTTAGCTTACATTCTAACCTTCTTATACCTCACTGATTGGATTTCACTAACTATGTTGCTAGCCTCCTATCTTTCGAAAAGTTTGGAGGAGCTGAATGAATTTTCATGTGCGTGTTGTAGACAGATTTTTTTGCCATTGTGTTACACAAGAGGTGAAATTGTTGGTGTGAGCCCAAATGCATGTGTCCAATCAAATACATGTATTGACACTATATGTGCAAGTGATTTGAGTGTCTATTGCCTATTTTATATTCAACCAATTTAAATATTTTGTTATAAGAATAATGGTGCACATATTGATTCAATTTTTTTTTTGAAAGTAGTACATTTCTTGGAATTTCATATCTATAAGAAGCATTGTGTTCATAAAAAATTAATTTGATCACTTTAGAAATAATATACAAGTCATGAATTCAACAAAACTCTACGCTAGAATATGAATATTGCTTCTACAAAATAATAATTCTCCCTGATTACATATTTCATTTGACAGCGTTTCCTCAAGTAGTTCATCGGTATAAAATTACCTTATTTATACATTATAAAAATATTTTTTTTGTATATATAGTAGATGTTTAACCCCCTTTAATATATTCATGAGTTTTTACTTGTATTATTTTGAAATTTTGTCTCCACCACTGACATTAAAACTATTATTACTTGGAAGAAAGCAAGAGGGTGATGTCTGAGTACGTGTGTATTCATAACAAGGTCGGCATGATGTTTGCTATTTCTGTTCATTCTTATTACTAATATATGAAATTTATACATGTTATTATGTTCTACAATTGTGAGAATCAGAAGTTCAAAACTAATAAAGACATGTAGGTGATTCTGTACTTAATAGTCAAGTAAGTTTCTGCTTTTTTCTTATAGGATTCAAATTAGTTAGTGAAATCTGCATCAGACGCCTACGCTTCAGATCTCCCAGGGAAAGCGTAACAATGGGCCCTATCACCAGTCTGTCCGTTGCCCCTACCATGTTGTGTCGTAGTGGCTCCGTTTTGCCCATCACCTCGGCCATTTTGGTGACCACCATTACCTCGACCACCGCGTCCTCCAGAATGACAGCCTCTTCCATAACCACCTCTACCTCTAGCTATTGGGGGCCGATAACTCTGTTTTGGACAATATCTCTTAATATGTCCAATCTCCCCACATCCATAGCACTCTCTGGGTTCATGCATAGGTCTCTCAGAGAAGTGTTGGCCGGTCTGAGGTGGACCCCCAACTACAGTCTGTAGTGAAGACTGAATTGGTCGAACTTAGTAGTCTCCAGAACTCTGTCCTCTAGTATATGAACCGTTGAACTCACCTCCCTTTCGAAACCTCTTTGATGTCGACGTTGTGGTGAAGTCATCTGACTTCACTCCTTCCACCTCTATCACAAAGTCTACCACCTCTTGGAAGGACGTTGCCGTTGCCGCTATCTGTAAGGCTGAAATCCGCAACTCTGACCTCAACCCCTTCACAAAACGGCGAATCCGTTCTTGTGGACTGAAACAAAGTTGGGTGGCATACCTGGATAATGCACGGAATTTGGCCTCATATGCGTTAACCGTCATCCTACCCTGCTCGAGACTCAACAACTCATCCCTTTTTCTATCTCTCAAAGTCCTTGGGATATACTTTTCCATAAACAGGGTAGAGAATGATTCCCAAGTCATAGGTGGTGCTTCTGTTGGTTGACACTCAACATGTGACCGCCACCACATTTTGGCGTTACCTTGAAACTGATAGCTCACGAACTCAACGCCAAACCGTTCTACTATGCCCATCTTGTGTAGTAGCTCATGGCAATCAACCAGAAAATCGTAGGCATCCTCTGATTCTGCGCCCTTAAAGACTGGAGGTTTTAATTTCAAGAACTTACTGAAAAGTTCATGCTGATCATTTGTCATAATAGGTCCAGTAGTCAGACGTGGAAATGTGCCTATTCCCAATGATGCATCCATGCGGGGAGCCATAGTAGCCGCATGTCGTACCTCTGAAACCGGAGGTGTTGGTGCAGAAACCACTGGGGGTGCCTGACCCTGATCGGATAACCCGCTAAGATAAGCAAGTACCTGGTTGATCATCTCTGGGGTAGGTTGGGGTGGCATTTCCTCATTCTGCCCTTGTTCAGTTTCCCCTTCCTCACCCTCTCTAACTACCTCCTCAGTCGGTGGAGGAGTCACCGCCCTAGCATCAGATGGGCTAGGTGCTCGTCCTCTTCCTCTAGAGGACGTCCTCCCACGAACTCTACCACGGCCTCTTGCCGCTGCTCTTCCTCGAGCCACAGCCCCAGTGGCTGGCTCAGATGTTTCTTGCTGTGCCGTTGTTGCTGCTGGTGCGGTCGTTGCTCTAGTTCTAACCATCTGCGAAATAGAGTGAAGATGGTCATATACCAATTCGTATCGCCTAGATACCAATTGGACTCAAGTAGTAGCACGAAAGAAAGAATGAAAGAGTGGAATTTTCCTAAAGTCTTATAGCCTCTCAAGGAAAAGTAAAGGCATCCCCCTACCGTTCCTTAAGACTCTACTAGACCTGTTCTTGTGTGATGAGACCAACGAACCTAATGCTCTGATACCAAGTTTGTCACGACCCAAAACCGAGTCGCGACTGGCACCCACATTTACCCTCCTATGTGAGCGAACCAACCAATCTAACCCTTAACATTTTAATACAATATCAACAAAAAGAAATGCGGAAGACTTAAACTCATTAATAAAACAATTCAAAACTATTATTATTATCCCCAAAATCTAGAAGTCATCATCACAAGAACATCTATCTCAAATTACTAAACTAGGAATGTCTAAGAACAAAAATAACTAAAAAGCTAGTCCATGCCGGAAGTTCAAGGCATCAAGACTTGAAGAAGAAGACCCAGTCCAAGCTAGAAGCATTAGCTCACCCTGAAGATCCGGTGGAGTGAAGACTGGCTAGATCTACTGTTGAGTTGAAGTTGACGGAACGTTTGCTGCATTACACAAATAACAAAGAAGAAAACGTAAAAGTAGGGGGTCAGTACAACCACAAGTACTGAGTAGATATCATCGGCCAACTCAAAATAGGGAACAGTATATATCAATAATAATGTAAATCAACTACAATACTCAACATGTAGCAATAACAATATTAATTCATCAATAAATACAACCGAGTTCACACATGAGGACTCAAGCCTCAATACCATACTCCTTTGGGAATTACGTTCATTTAGATTGAGTATGTTCATTATCTTTCAAGATTCATTATCTTTCTTCCTCTTGTGTCGGTACGTGACACTCCGCTCCTCTATTTCTATCCTGGTGCCGGAACGTGGCACTCTGATCCTCATATACTATCCTGGTACCGGAACGTGGCACCCGATCCATATACTATCCTGGTGTCGGAACGTGACACTCCGATCCTCATTCTATCCTGGTACCGGAACGTGGCACCCGATCTATAATTATATCCTGGTGTCGGAACGTGACACTCCGATCCTCATATTCATTCTATCCTGGTACCGGAACGTGGCACCCGATCCATAATTCTATCCTGGTGTCGGAACGTGACACTCCGATCCTCATTCTATCCTGGTACCGGAACGTGGCACCCGATCCCCTAATTCATCAAGCCTTCTTTTATACTAAGGCATCATCAATCTCATTATATAATATATCAAGCCTTCTTTTATAATAAGGCATCATCAATAACAAGTGAATTAGGGTTCTTTCAAGATTTGGGATTCAATAGCTTCATCATGCTTTGTTAATTCATCACAATTTCATATTCATATTCATGCAAGATTAAAATTAAGCACATAGTAGGGTTTACAATACTATCAACACATAACATTCACTATTAAGAGTTTACTACAAGTAGCATGAAAACCATAACCTACCTCCACCGAAGAATTGATCAAACAAGCTAATCCTCAAGCTGCGTTTTCTCCTCCCTCTCGATCGATCCCTCTCTTTCTCTTTGTTCTTTCTGTTTGTTTTATTCAAACCCTCTTTCCTTTACCCTAATTATCATATAATTAAGACTAAAAGAGGACAATAGAACCCACTAATTAACTTAAGGTTACCTCTTTTAACCCCCAAGTAATTAGACTTATTAATATTAACCCTCAATCTTTATAATTAAGGAAAGAATAGTCCAAAACGACCCTTAAAACGTGTAGAAGAATCCTATTCTGCCTGGGATTTGCGCAACCTGTGACGGGCCGTCGTGCCTGCGACGGTCCGTCACGATGGTCGTCACAGCCTCCCAAAATCCAGGTGAACTGTGACGGCCCGTCACACCAGGACGGTCCGTCCTGCACCTCCGTCCTGACGGTCAGAAACTCGTTTCTTGTACCAAATTCTCAAAAGTTGAAGTGTTTTGCAACGGGAACTCACGACGGTTCGTCGTGGATGTGACGGCACGTCCTGCAGGTCCGTCACAATTTACAGAGAGTCGATTTTCCGTATCCAATTTCAGAATTCTAAGTATGCTGAAACGATGCACCCTCGACGGGCCGTCGTGCCTGTGACGGTCCGTCGCAGTGCCCGTGGTCTTGGCCAATTTTTCCAGAATTAAAATCTGCTGCTCAAACGACTAAGCAGGTCGTTACAGATTAAGTGTCTCTTAATCTCAATTTTCAATAACTTTAAATTTCTCTGAAGTACACTTATCTTAATTTGGTTAATTTTATCACAAAAAGTTCATATTAGATTAACTATCAGGATATATTGGCCATCACTTTGAATATCTGTAGTACTTTCATGGATTAAAAAGTTCATCAATTTCATTGTTCAATCGGATTGTTTCTTTGTTTGTGCATCTCTATTTTTAACTTTTGTATCACAAAAAAATGCTGCTATTTGTTGATAATAATCTAATTTGATTTTTATAATTTTTAATATAATATTGTTTTAACAATATCACACATCTTCTGTAATTTTGACTTATTGTTTAATAACGTCCTGTGAAATATATGCAGGAAAAAACAAACAAAACTGACACTTTAGGAGGATTTTATTGATCATGAGGTAGTTAAAACTTTTCAACCAAATTCATGATTACCCGATCATTCTTGCTAGGAGAATTGCATCATCCCCATGTAAAAGTGCAAATTATTTTTTTTCATTTTTTGAAAAATATATGACATGATGAAACTAAAATCACATATTCAAATGCACGTAGTAACATCAAATAGATTCATTGGTTTGACGAGCGAATTCAATACAACAATTTAAATCAATCCTCCATATCTACAGGCTACTGAGTTAAGGACGTGGTAATATACATTTTTATTTAATTCATCGAACTTCTAGAGTATTTTGACATATAAAATATATCTTTATTCTTACGATAAAAAAGTTTTAAAATACCACTTTTATTCTTTTCTCTATTATGTTAATTTTATTTGAGAATGAGATTATATCTGTGGCTAACATTCAAGCACAACCTCCGGTAAGAACAACAATTATATTATTTGGAAATATTTTATCTAACAGTGAATAATATTTGGTATATTCAATTTGAAGGAACAAATATTTAATGTTGAGGCTGAATTGTGTCTTGCAAGTAAGGATCAACTCTTTAATGAAGAGGAAAATCTACTGCACAAGTTCACACCGATCCACACATCTTATTCTTAGGTATATTTGCTCTTCTACAAAATTAAAATTATTAATAACTAATTAAGATTATTTATTTTGTTTGTTCAAACAAATAAATGTCTAAACTGACCATTAATTTTTAATTTTTTCATTAATGATCAAAATAGGTGTCAATTAGCTCTTAGTAATTATATATCGAGTATAATATTAGGTGGAATCAATTAAAATTAAAATTAAAATTTATATATTTATTTAAATTTTGTGTATCAAAAAATTTTTAGATTTTATGATCTTAAATATGCTATATAAAAAAATCAAAATTCAGAAGTTATTTTCTTTTTGAGATGAAATAAAAAAAATAAGTTCATATAAAATGAAAAGGAGGAATCATATATTAAAATGAAATATATGTGTTATTATTAAAATGAGCTTTCATATATTTTATTAAAAAAAATTCTTTCGGTTTACTCCTATTAATTTGTGCATAGATATGGAGTTTTAAAGATTTTGATATTTTAATATAAAAATATAATTATTTGAAAACATTCATTCTTCGTTTTAATTTCTAATTTTTTACATATTTAAAAATTACAGAAAAAAAGCTTAAAATGTCAATGTAACACTTCGAGATATTTTTTAAAAAACATAATTAAGAATCGTAATGAAATTTGGTTGATTCCCTTATTTTTATCGAAACAAAAGAAAATTGCACATATCATTTGAAAGAGACGTAAGAACTAAAAAGTAATATGAATCACAGTAAAATGACAATTAAAAATAGGGAAATTTTTCAAAACAACAATATTTTGACATTTAATAGGATCCCATAGCAAATTTTCAATATTTATTAAAAATGACAATATTTTAATTGTTAGTTGATTTTTTTTTTTCTTTATTTAATTTAACATAATATAATTAAGAAATGACAAACTAGAGAAAATCAAGGGACGATATTTCAAATTATATTAAGTTGCTAAAAATCTTTATTACTTTCTTTACAAAAGATTATAAGACCTAAAATAGGTGGTATCTTCCTTCTTCATAAAGGTCATTATTTGTCATTATCTTTCAAGATTAGTTATTGTTATGAAAACCTTAGAGTTTTATCTATTAAAAAAATTATTTTTTTGAAATTTACAAATTTGAACACCTTTTCTCACAGTATATTTATTTTATTTACCATATTTTTGTATCCTTTTTTAAACTGTATCATTCCAATATGTATGTCATTTGTATTTGCATTCATTCTAGTTTTCATGTTGTATTCTCATATGTTATTTGATATACTTTTCTCATAATGTATTTATTTTATTTACCAGAATTTTGTGTCGTTTCTTAAATCGTATTCATTCCAATATGTATGTCATTTGTATTAGTTTTATTCATTCTAGCTTTCATGTTGTATTTTGTATATTAAATTTGTATTTCTTTATTAGTTCGTATTCATTATCAATAGGCATGTCAAATGAATTTGTAGTTATTTAAGAAACTTATTTGTATTCATTTTATTTTTTTATTGTATATTTTATTTTTCTCTTTAAAATTATGTTTCTTTTCCTAAGTTGTATTCATTCTAATAGATATATTATTTGTATTTGTATTCATTCTAGTTTTTATATTGCATTTTGTATTATGATATAAATGTATTCAACATCATATTAAAAAAATGTATTCAAAATATTAAAACGTACTCAACATTAAACAAAATAATCATATATATGAAATTTTAGAATCTACAAATCTGAAAAAATTAAAAGAGAATCACACAAAAAAAATTGAAAATTATAAATATATGATGAATATTTTTAAAAAATCAAATGAAAATTGAAAAATTTGACTGAAAATCCGTAATGTGTATAATCGGTGCTTTAAACATCAAATCAAAAATTAATTTCGAATGATGGAAATTACCTTGCCAATCGAGAAATCTGTTTGAATTAATAAATAGTTTTAGTTTAATAATAAAGAATTTCTTGGTGAGCAACAATTTAGCACCTTGAAGGAATCTAAACTTGAAAGCTGAGACATGGTGAGGAAACATGAAATGTGAGGAAGAAAGTTGACTAATAATAAAAAAAGTAAATTGTATATTTTTTCCAATTTATAACGGTTATTAGTGTGTACTTTTATCCAATAATGACTCTTTTCATAAATAAAATTAATTTTAAATACTAAAATATTATTTTATAAAAGTATTGTCATTCTGCCAATCTAAATAAATATTTTAAATTATTGTTATTTTGAATAATTATGTTAATAATTGTAACTTAATTGCTAATTTATCCTTAAAAATATGTGAGAATCATATAAGAAATTCTGTTGACTTTCCTAAATCACTTGTATCATATAAAATGAAACAGATGGAGTAACATATATTATTTGAAAATTGACATAAAAGGTACATAAATTAACAATTCAAAATATTTTAAAGAAAAACGCATATAACAAATTTAGTTTACTTTTTAAAATTTGAGTTGTGTCACATAAATTCGAAGAAAAGAACTAACATACGTTGGACCCGCATTAGCGCGGACACCTAATATCTAGTATTATATAGAAGAGCCAAGTTGAGGACGACCAAGGGCAAATTTATCATTTCATAAATATTCTAGAATTTTTATTTTTTATGTTATGGCATCAAAAAGTGGTGATGGATTTATAATGATAATACAACCAAATATATTTTCTTAAATGACATGTGTATCCTAATGATATGACATTTATATGGACTCACATTTTCAATCACATTTTCTATAGATTTTTTGTTCTTTTTATTTTGCAGTGTGAAACTTTCATCAAACCAAAAATATAGGGAGAAATAATAATTGTATAATTAGTGACAAAAATGAAAATCTAAAAGAATCCATACATATCTTTACTTTTAAAATTTGCCCATAAAGATAATTTTATAATTGTGTTAAATTGAAGAGTTTCTGTTAATTAACTTTTTACAAACAAGAATAAACGCTAATTAAGCTTGTTTTGACATGTTTTTGAAAGAAAATTTTGAATTAATTTAAAATAAAATGTGTTTGAATAGTTAATATTTTGTTCCTAAATTTTATTTCTATTATATAGAAGCATGAAGAAGAGGACGACCACAACTTAATGTTATTGTACATTGTGCAGGAAATGTTGTACAAAATTTTACGTTTAGTTATTTAAAATAAAAGTAAGCGTATATTTGACTTTTTATTCTGTTCTTGTCTTCTACAATTTTCTCGATCATTCTTAACTTTTTCAATCTTTTTTAGCATTTCAATAATAATAAATATTACATTTCACTCAAGTTCCAAAGGGATCATACAACTCAAATATGCTTGATTGGCTATTCAATGGATTACTATTATATATGTTTTGGCTAATATGCATTCTTTTCATTGTAGAGGTAAAAGAGAAACAAGGAGGGACTTAAATTTGGAAAACAATTCAATGGTATTGAAAAAGAGAAGAGCCAAGTTGAGGAGGATCAAGGGCAAATTTGTCATTTCATAAATATTCTAGAATGTTTATTTTTATGTTATGGCATCAAAAAAGTGGTAATGGATTTATAATGACAATACAATCAAATATATTTTCTTAAATGCCATGTGTATCCTAATGATGTGATTTTATAGGACTCACATTTTCTATCACGTTTTTTTCTTTTTATTTTGTAGTGTGAAACTTTCATTAAACCAAAAATATAGGACGAAATAATAATTGTATAATTAATGACAAAAACAAAAATCTAAAAGAATCCATACATATCTTTACTTTTAAAATTCGTCCATAAAGATATTTTTATAATTGTATTAAAATGAAGAGTTTTTGTTAATTAACTTTTTACAAACAATAATAAAAGCTAATTAAGCTTGTCTTGACATGTTTTTGAAAGAAAATTTTGAACTAATTTTAAATAAAATGTGTTTGAATAGTTAACATTTGTTCCTAAATTTTATTTCTATTATATAGAAGAATGAAGAAGAGGACGACCACAACTTAATGTTATTGTACATTGTGCAGGAAATGTTGTACAAAATCTTAGGTTTAGTTATTTAAAATAAAAGTAAGCGTATTTTTGTCTTATTATAATGTTCTTGTCTTCTACCATTTTCTCGATCATTCTTAATTTTTTCAATCTTTTTTAGCATTTCAATAATATACATATTACATTTCACTCAAGTTCTTAAGGGATAAAACAACTCAAATATGCTTGATTGGCTATTCAATGGATTACTATTATGTATATTTTTGGCTAATATGCCTTCTTTTCGTTGTAGAGGTAAAAGAGAAACAAGGAGGGACTTAAATTTGGAAACCAATTCAATGGTATTGAAAAAGAGAAGAGCCAAGTTGAGGACGATCCAGGGCAAATTTGTCATTTCATAAATATTCTAGAATGTTTATTTTTATGTTGTGGCATCAGAAAAGTGATAATGGATTTATAATGACAATAAAATTAAATATGTTTTCTTTAATAACATGTATATCCTATTGATGTGACATTTATTGGACTCACATTTTCTATAGAATTTTTTTTTTATTTTGTAGTGTGAAACTTTCATTAAACCAAAAATATAGGGGGAAATAATAATTGTATAATTAATGACAAAAACAAAAATCTAAAAGAATCCATAAATGTCTTTACTTTTAAAATTCGTCCATAAAGATATTTTTATAATTGTATTAAAATGAAGAGTTTTGTTAATTAACTTTTTACAAACAATAATAAACGCTAATTAAGCTTGTTTTGACATGTTTTTTAAAGAAAATTTTGAACTAATTTAAAATAAAATGTGTTTGAATAATAAATATTTTGTTCTTAAATTTTATTTCTATTATATAGAAGAATGAAGAAGAGGACGACCACAACTTAATGTTATTGTACATTGTGCATGAAATGTTGTACAGAATTTTAGGTTTAGTTATTTAAAATAAAATTAAGTGTATTTTTGTCATATTATTATGTTTGTCTTCTACCATTTCCTCAATCATTCTTAATTTTTTCAATATTTTTTAGCATTTCAATAATAATAAATTTTTACATTTCACTCAAGTTCCAAAGGGATCAGACAACTCAAATATGCTTGACTGGCTATTCAATAGATTACTATTACGTATGTTTTTGGCTAATATGTCTTCTTTTCGTTGTAGAGGTAAAAGAGAAACAAGGAGGGACTTAACTTCGGAAACCAATTCAATGGTATTGAAAAAGAGATGCTACAAAAATTTATGTCTCAGCGGTTTAATTGGACTAGTAAGCATTATCAAAAATCTTTTAAAAAGGTACTTCTTACTGTCAAAAGCTGCATAAGCTGGTATTTCTTCTTGCTCTTGCCTTCTTGAGTAGACTTATTTAGTTTACATAGTTGTACCGTTTGAATTTTGAAGATTCTCATTGTTGTATTTTAATGTTCATGGCTTCATCTAGCTTGAGAAGAAGCCTTAAGTTTTCTGTTGGATTTCTCTACATGGTCTGTTGCCATGAATTATCCCACAGAGCGGAAGGTTATAAATATATTTTCTACTCGACCTTTTCCTAAAAATATTATAAAAATTTTTATGTTCATAGGAAACTCAGTAATTAATAATAGTGTCTTAAACATTTTATGATTACGGCTCTGTATATTGGATCAAAACTTGGAAAGCGAAGAGAGGAAGGAACCCTGTTTGAAGTCCTATGTACTGTTCTTCTCCTGGACTGTTGTTTTGTTCGCCGACAAAATTATCTTGGGGTTATACTTCTAGGACTAATTTATCCCTGCTCCCAGATAAGATAAAATCACACTAACTTTGATAAATTTGTCCTGAAACTTTTGATACATTTTAGATACTCCAATCTAGATTTTTCAAATGATATTAGAAAAGATCCATCAAATGAGCAATTGATGCAATAATGATTATTGATAATACACCCAAAATAACTGAATAGTTTTTCTTTGATGCTCTACAACTTGAAGCTAATTATTTTACTTCTCTGAATTCGAGTTTATTATTTTAATTAGTTGAGTTGATAATGAGGGTTAATGTATGGATTCTTGTGCTCCATACTTAACTATTTGAATTGATCCACAACAAACACGACATCATCTCAATGATATAATTAGTAAGTATAGCAACTAATTACATTAAACTTAATAGTAACAAATTATCTCGTAAGGATCATTAGAATAGGATCGAGATATTGCCAGTGTATTTTGTTTTACATGATTTTGAAGTCAACAATAGATATATCGTGCAAGCCACAAGAGATGCCCTTTGATGTGAAGACTCATACTTCCACAAATATGACACAATTTTTTGTTTATGAGTTAGTTGTAAGGTTAGCTTACATTCTAACCTTCTTATACCTCACTGATTGGATTTCACTAAATATGTTGCTAGCCTCCTATCTTTCGAAAAGTTTGGAGGAGCTGAATGAATTTTCATGTGCGTGTTGTAGACAGATTTTTTTGCCATTGTGTTACACAAGAGGTGAAATTGTTGGTGTGAGCCCAAATGCATGTGTCCAATCAAATACATGTATTGACACTATATGTGCAAGTGATTTGAGTGTCTATTGCCTATTTTATATTCAACCAATTTAAATATTTTGTTATAAGAATAATGGTGCACATATTGATTCAATTTTTTTTTTTTGAAAGTAGTACATTTCTTGGAATTTCATATCTATAAGAAGCATTGTGTTCATAAAAAATTAATTTGATCACTTTAGAAATAATATACAAGTCATGAATTCAACAAAACTCTACGCTAGAATATGAATATTGCTTCTACAAAATAATAATTCTCCCTGATTACATATTTCATTTGACAGCGTTTCCTCAAGTAGTTCATCGGTATAAAATTACCTTATTTATACATTATAAATTTTTTTTTTTGTATATATAGTAGATGTTTAACCCCCTTTAATATATTCATGAGTTTTTACTTGTATTATTTTGAAATATTGTCTCCACCACTGACATTAAAACTATTATTACTTGGAAGAAAGCAAGAGGGTGATGTCTGAGTACGTGTGTATTCATAACAAGGTCGGCATGATGTTTGCTATTTGTGTTCATTCTTATTACTAATATATGAAATTTATACATGCTATTATGTTCTACAATTGTGAGAATCAGAAGTTCAAAACTAATAAAGACATGTAGGTGATTCTGTACTTAATAGTCAAGTAAGTTTCTGCTTTTTTCTTACTAGGATTCAAATTAGTTAGTGAAATCTGCTTCTCCTCTACTTGTGCAATGGAACGTATCTCTGCTCCTCTTTTCAATAGGACATAAACTATAATTTTTGTTGATATTTGTGCGCTCATGGCTTAGTTAATCAAAATGCTTTATATAATTTTTGTAGTAATAATGCTATAAGCTTACTGATAACAAATAATATTATAAAACTCTTTGTATCTTTATCAAATTATGGTTGTTTCATTTTATATCCCAAAATTCTATCAGTTACATGAAAAAATCCCGGTATTAGATAATTGAACTACCTAATTTGCTTTCTACATTTTTTTCACAAGACAAAATCTTCATATTTAATTAGTGAACAAGTAATTTTTTCCCTTGCAAAATAATCATTGAATCTGACTATATGCTAAATTACAAATTTGTGGACAACATAATCATTGTTGAACATGTTATTTGAGAACTAGGACTATTTTGGCTCTTTTCAAAAAATTCAAAGAGGTATTTTAAACTATTTGATAACTAGGAGTACTTAGTTGATACATATATCTATATTATAATTAATATAGTTGAATATTAATTGGGTCAAATTCATATTCTTTTTAATAACCCTTACCATTTGACTATATAATTAAAACAGATTAGTTAGGTTATTTTAGAAGAAGAGAAAAAAAAATAAAAGTTAGAAATTTACCTGGAGGCGAGAGGGAACAAACGGCCGTAACTGTAACGACCTGTTTAGTCGTTTGAGCAGCAGATTTTTAATTCTGGAAAAACTGGGCCATACTACGGACACCACGACGGACCGTCGTAGGCACGACGGCCCGTCGAGGGTGAATCGTTGCATCATACTTGGAATTCTGAAATTGGGTACTGAAAATCGACTCTCTGTAAATTGTGACGGACCTGCAGGACGTGCCGTCACATCCACGACGAACCGTCGTGAGTTTCCGTTGCAAAACACTTCAACGTTTGAGAATTTGGTTCGAGAAACGAGTTTCTGACCGCCATGACGGACGTGCAGGACGGACCGTCACAGGCGTGACGGACCGTCACAGCGTCCGTGGTGACGGTGGGATTTTGGGCAGGTGCGACGGCCATCGTGACGGACCGTCGCAGGTATGACGGCCCGTCACAGGTCACGCAGTCCCAGACAGTTTAGGATTTCTCCACACGTTTTAAGGGTCGTTTTTGACTATTCTTTCCTTAATTATAAAGATTGAGGGGTAACATTAATAAGTCTAATTACTTAGGGGTTAAAAGGGGTAACCTTAAGTGAATTAGTGGGGTTTATTGTCCTTTTTCACACTTAATTACATGATTAATTAGGGTAAAGGAAAGAGGGTTTGAATAAAACAAAAGAGAAAGAACAGAAAGAGAGAGAGAGCAGATCGATCGAATTGGTTGAGGAGAATAGCAAGCTTGGGAAATTTCTTGTGGATTCCAATTCTTCGGTGGAGGTAGGTTATGGTTTCATGTGTGAACTCGGTTGTATTTATTGATGAATTAGGGGATCGGGTGCCACGTTCCGGTACCAGGATAGAATGAATATGAGGATCGGAGTGTCACGTTCCGACACCAGGATAGAATATGAGGATCGGGTGCCACGTTCCGGTACCAGGATAGAATGAATATGAGGATCGGAGTGTCACGTTCCGACACCAGGATAGAATATGGATCGGGTGCCACGTTCCGGTACCAGGATAGAATGAATATGAGGATCGGAGTGTCACGTTCCGACACCAGGATAGAATTAGAGGAGCGGAGTGTCACGTACCGACACAAGAGGAAGAAAGATAATGAATCTTGAGAGATAATGAATATACTCAATCTAATGAACTTAATTCCCAAATGAGTATGGTATTGAGGCTTGAGTCCTCATGTGTGAACTTGACGGAAATTGTTAATGATAAAGTAATTGCTGTTGCTACATGTTGAGTATTGTAGTTGATTTACATTATTATTGATATATATTGTTCCCTATTTTGAGTTAGCCGATGATATCTACTCAGTACGTGTGGTTGTACTGACCCCCTACTTTTATGTTTTCCTTTTTGTTATTTGTGTAATGCAGCAAACGTTCCGTCAACTTCGACTCAGCAGTAGATCAAGCCAGTCTTCACTCCATCGGAAATTCAGGGTGAGCTAATGCGTCTAGCTTGGACTGGATCTTCTTCTTCAAGTCTTGATGCCTTGAACTTCCGGCATGGACTAGTTTTTACTTGTTTTTAGTTTTTTTAGACATTCTTAGATTAGTAAATTGAGATAGATGTTCTTGTGATGATGACTTCCAGATTTTGGAGATAATAATAATAGTTTGAGTTGTTTTTATTAATGAGTATAAGTCTTCCACATTTCTTTTGTTGATATTGTATTAAAATGTTAAGGTTTAGATTGGTTGGTTCGCTCACATAGGAGGGAGAATGTGGGTGCCAGTCGCGTCCCGGTTTTGGGTCGTGACAAACTTGGTATCAGAGCATTAGGTTCATTGGTCTCATCACACAAGGACAGGTCTAGTAGAGTCTTAAAGAACGGTAGGGGGACGCCTTTACTTTTCTTTGAGAGGCTATAAGACTTTAGGAAAAATTCCATTCTTTCATTCTTTCTTTCGTGCTACTACTTGAATCCAATTGGTATCTAGGTGATACAAATTGGTATCTGACCATCTTCATTCTATTTCGCAGATGGTTAGAACTAGAGCAACGACCGCACCAGCAGCGACAACGGAAAGACAGGAAACTACTGAGCCAGCCACTGGGGCTGTGGCTCGAGGAAGAACAACGGCAAGAGGCCGTGGGAGAGGTCGTGGGAGGACGTCCTCTAGAGGGAGAGGACGAGCCCCTAGCCCATCTGATGCTAGGGCGGTGACTCCTCCACCGACTGAGGAGGTAGTTAGAGAGGGTGAGGAAGGGGAAACTGAACAAGGGCAGAATGAGGAAATGCCACCCCAACCTACCCCAGAGATGATCAACCAAGTACTTGCTTATCTTAGCGGGTTGTCCGATCAGGGTCAAGCACCTCCAATGGTTTCTGCACCAACACCTCCGGTTTCAGAGATACGACATGCGGCTACTATGGCTCCCCGCATGGATGCACCATTGGGAATAGGCACATTTCCACGTCTGACTACTGGGCCTATTATGACAAACGATCAACATGAACTTTTTAGTAAGTTCTTGAAACTGAAACCTCCAGTCTTCAAGGGTGCAGAATCTGAAGATGCTTATGATTTTCTGGTTGATTGTCATGAGCTACTACACAAGATGGGGATAGTAGAGAGGTTTGGTGTCGAGTTCGTGAGTTATCAGTTCCAAGGTAATGCCAAAATGTGGTGGCGTTCACATGTCGAGTGTCAACCAACCGAGGCACCACCTATGACTTGGGAATCATTCTCTAGTTTGTTCATGGAGAAGTATATCCCAAGGACCTTGAGAGATAGAAAGAGGGATGAGTTCTTGAGTCTTGAACAAGGAAGGATGACAGTAAACGCGTATGAGGCTAAATTTCGCGCACTATCCAGATATGCCACCCAACTTTGTTTCAGTCCACAAGAACGGATCCGCCGTTTTGTGAAGGGGTTGAGGTCAGAATTGCGGATTTCAGCCTTACAGATAGCGGCAACGGCAACATCCTTCCAAGAGGTGGTAGACTTTGTGATTGAGGTGGAAGGAGTGAAACCAGATGACTTCACCACGACATCGACATCAAAGAGGTTCCGAAGGGGAGGTGAGTATAATGGTTCTTATTCTAGAGGACAGAACTCCGGAGGTCACTCAAATCGACCAATACAGTCTTCACTACAGACTGTAGTTGGGGGTCCACCTCAGAACGGTCAACACTTCTCTGAGAGGCCGACGCGTGAACCCAGAGAATGTTATGGGTGTGGAGAGATTGGACACATTAAGAGGTACTGTCCAAACCAGAGTTACAGACCCCCAATGGCTAGAGGAAGAGGTGGTAATGGTAGAGGTCGTTATTCTGGAGGGCGTGGTGGCCGAGGTAATGGTGGTCACCAAAACGGCAGAGGTGAAGGGCAAAACGGAGCCACTACTACACAACATGGTAGGGGCAACGGACAGACGAATAATGGGGCCCATTGTTATGCTTTCCCTGGGAGATCTGAAGCGGAGGCGTCTGATGCTGTTATCACAGGTAATCTTTTGGTTTGTGATTGCATGGCATCTGTGTTATTTGACCCTGGCTCCACGTTTTCTTATGTATCTTCATCATTTGCTAACGGTCTAAATTTACATTGTGAATTACTTGACATGCCTATTCGTGTTTCTACTCCGGTGGGTGAGTGTGTGATAGTCGAAAAAAGTGTATAGGTCTTGTTTGGTGAATTTTGTGGGGAGCAACACTTATGTAGATTTGGTTATTTTAGAAATGGGTGACTTTGATGTAATTCTGGGTATGACTTGGCTTTCTCCAAACTTTGCGATTTTGGATTGTAATGCTAAAACAGTGACGTTAGCCAAGCCTGGGGCAGATCAGTTAGTATGGGAGGGTGACTACACTCCCAATCCGGTGCGTATCATCTCCTTTATTCGTGCTCAGAAGATGGTTAGTAAGGGTTGTCTAGCTTTCTTGGCACATCTTAAGGATGACACTACTCAAGTACCATCGATTGAGTCAGTTTCGGTAGTCTGTGAGTTTTTGGATGTGTTCCCTGCAGATCTTCCCGGTATGCCACCAGATAGGGATATAGACTTCTGCATTGATTTGGAACCCGGTACTCGCCCCATTTCTATACCCCCGTATAGAATGGCTCCCGCGGAGTTAAGAGAATTAAAGACTCAACTTCAAGAGTTGTTGAGCAAAGGCTTCATTAGACCAAGTGCATCTCCTTGGGGTGCTCCGGTTTTATTTGTGAAGAAGAAAGATGGGAGTTTCCGAATGTGCATAGATTACCGACAATTGAACAAGGTAACTATTAAGAACAAGTACCCCATTCCTCGCATTGATGACTTGTTCGATCAGTTACAAGGTGCTTGTGTCTTCTCTAAAATTGACTTGAGGTCCGATTATCACCAACTGAAAATACGAGCAACGGATGTGCCAAAGACTGCTTTTCGAACTAGGTATGGGCATTATGAATTTGTGGTAATGTCATTTGGTCTTACAAATGCCCCTGCTGCCTTCATGAGCTTGATGAACGGGATTTTCAAGCCATACTTGGACCTCTTTGTGATTGTGTTTATTGATGATATACTGATATACTCCAAAAGTAAGAAAGAACATGAGGAGCATTTGAAAATGGTGTTAGAGTTGTTGAGAAAGAAAAAGCTGTATGCGAAATTCTCCAAGTGTGAGTTTTGGCTAGATTCAGTGTCCTTTTTGGGGCACGTGGTTTCTAAGGATGGAGTGATGGTGGATCCATCTAAGATTGAGACAGTGAAGAATTGGGTAAGACCTACAAACGTGTCAGAAATAAGGAGTTTTGTGGGGTTAGCTAGCTACTACCGCCGATTCGTCAAGGGATTCTCTTCCATAGCTTCCCAATTGACGAACTTGACTAAGCAAAACGTCCCATTTGTATGGTCGGATGAGTGTGAGGAAAGCTTCCAGAAGCTTAAGACTTTGTTGACTACCGCACCAATTCTTACCTTGCCAATAGAGGGCAAAAACTTCATTGTTTATTGTGATGCATCCTATTCTGGGTTGGGTGCAGTGCTAATGCAAGAGAAGAATGTGATTGCTTATGCTTCGAGGCAGTTAAAGGTGCATGAGCGTAACTATCCGACCCATGATTTGGAGTTGGCCGCGGTAGTGTTTGCACTAAAGCAATGGAGACACTACTTGTATGGGGTTAAGTGTGAAGTCTACACGGACCATCGTAGCCTACAGTATGTCTTCACTCAGAAAGACTTGAACTTAAGACAGAGGAGATGGATGGAACTACTGAAGGACTACGACATCACTATTTTGTATCATCCGGGGAAGGCGAATGTGGTGGCAGATGCCTTGAGTAGAAAGGTCGGAAGCATGGGAAGTCTAGCTCATTTGCAAGCTTCTAGACGCCCATTGGCTAGAGAAGTGCAGATTTTGGCTAATGACCTTATGAGGTTAGAAATAAACGAGAAGGGAGGATTGTTAGCTTGTGTAGAGGCAAAATCCTCTTTTCTTGATCAGATTAAGGGGAAACAGTTTGATGATGAGAAACTAAGGCGAATTCGAGATAAAGTGTTGCAAGGAGAGGCTAAGGAAGCAATAATCGATGGGGAAGGTGTTTTGAGGATCAAGGGAAGAGTATGTGTACCCCGCATCGATGATTTGATCACCACTATTCTTACAGAAGCTCATAGTTCCTGATATTCTATACATCCTGGTGCAACCAAGATGTATCGCGACCTAAAGCAACACTTCTGGTGGAGTAGAATGAAGCGAGATATTGTTGAGTTTGTTGCCAAGTGTCCAAATTGTCAACAAGTAAAGTATGAACACCAAAGGCCCGGAGGAACACTTCAGAGAATGCCCATTCCTGAATGGAAGTGGGAGAGAATCGCGATGGACTTCGTGGTTGGTCTTCCCAAGACATTGGGTAAGTATGACTCCATTTGGGTGATTGTTGATAGGTTAACTAAGTCTGCTCACTTCATTCCTGTCAAGGTGACCTACAATGCAGAGAAGTTAGCCAAGATCTACATCTCAGAAATCGTTCGGTTGCATGGAGTTCCACTCTCAATCATATCAGATAGAGGTACGCAGTTTACTTCTAAGTTTTGGAGAACATTGCATGCTGAATTAGGTACTAGGTTGGACCTTAGCACTGCATTTCACCCTCAGACCGATGGTCAGTCTGAGCGAACGATTCAAGTGTTGGAGGATATGCTTCGTGCGTGTGTGATAGAGTTTGGTGGACATTGGGATAGTTTCTTACCTTTGGCAGAGTTCTCATACAATAATAGCTATCACTCCAGTATTGATATTGCTCCATTTGAAGCATTGTATGGGAGGAGGTGTAGATCTCCCATTGGTTGGTTTGACGCCTTTGAAGTTAGACCTTGGGGGACTGATCTGTTAAGGGATTCTATGGAGAAGGTGAAAGCTATTCAAGAAAAGCTTTTAGCGGCTCAAAGTAGACAAAAGGAGTATGCAGACCGAAAGGTTAGAGACTTGGAGTTCATGGAAGGTGAACAAGTCTTGTTGAAGGTTTCGCCCATGAAAGGGGTGATGCGGTTTGGAAAAAGAGGTAAGTTAAGTCCAAGGTATATTGGACCATTTGAAGTGCTTAAGAGAATAGGGGAGGTGGCTTATGAATTAGCCTTGCCCCCAGGGCTGTCCGGAGTGCATCCGGTGTTCCACGTATCCATGTTGAAGAGATACCACGGAGATGGAAACTACATTATCCGTTGGGATTCAGTTTTGTTGGATGAGAACTTGACTTATGAAGAGGAACCGGTTGCTATATTAGATAGAGAAGTTCGCAAACTGAGGTCGAGGGAGATTGCATCCATCAAAGTGCAATGGAAGAATCGACCGGTTGAAGAGGCTACTTGGGAGAAGGAGGCAGATATGCAAGAAAAATACCCACATCTGTTTACAGATTCAGGTACTCCTTTTCGCCACTGTTTTTCTTCCTTTGATCGTTCGGGGACGAACGATGGGTAAATTGGTATCTATTGTAACGACCTGTTTAGTCGTTTGAGCAGCAGATTTTTAATTCTGGAAAAACTGGGCCATACTACGGACACCACGACGGACCGTCGTAGGCACGACGGCCCGTCGAGGGTGAATCGTTGCATCATACTTGGAATTCTGAAATTGGGTACTGAAAATCGACTCTCTGTAAATTGTGACGGACCTGCAGGACGTGCCGTCACATCCACGACGAACCGTCGTGAGTTTCCGTTGCAAAACACTTCAACGTTTGAGAATTTGGTTCGAGAAACGAGTTTCTGACCGCCATGACGGACGTGCAGGACGGACCGTCACAGGCGTGACGGACCGTCACAGCGTCCGTGGTGACGGTGGGATTTGGGCAGGTGCGACGGCCATCGTGACGGACCGTCGCAGGTATGACGGCCCGTCACAGGTCACGCAGTCCCAGACAGTTTAGGATTTCTCCACACGTTTTAAGGGTCGTTTTTGACTATTCTTTCCTTAATTATAAAGATTGAGGGGTAACATTAATAAGTCTAATTACTTAGGGGTTAAAAGGGGTAACCTTAAGTGAATTAGTGGGGTTTTATTGTCCTTTTTCACACTTAATTACATGATTAATTAGGGTAAAGGAAAGAGGGTTTGAATAAAACAAAAGAGAAAGAACAGAAAGAGAGAGAGAGCAGATCGATCGAATTGGTTGAGGAGAATAGCAAGCTTGGGAAATTTCTTGTGGATTCCAATTCTTCGGTGGAGGTAGGTTATGGTTTCATGTGTGAACTCGGTTGTATTTATTGATGAATTAGGGGATCGGGTGCCACGTTCCGGTACCAGGATAGAATGAATATGAGGATCGGAGTGTCACGTTCCGACACCAGGATAGAATATGAGGATCGGGTGCCACGTTCCGGTACCAGGATAGAATGAATATGAGGATCGGAGTGTCACGTTCCGACACCAGGATAGAATATGGATCGGGTGCCACGTTCCGGTACCAGGATAGAATGAATATGAGGATCGGAGTGTCACGTTCCGACACCAGGATAGAATTAGAGGAGCGGAGTGTCACGTACCGACACAAGAGGAAGAAAGATAATGAATCTTGAGAGATAATGAATATACTCAATCTAATGAACTTAATTCCCAAATGAGTATGGTATTGAGGCTTGAGTCCTCATGTGTGAACTTGACGGAAATTGTTAATGATAAAGTAATTGCTGTTGCTACATGTTGAGTATTGTAGTTGATTTACATTATTATTGATATATATTGTTCCCTATTTTGAGTTAGCCGATGATATCTACTCAGTACGTGTGGTTGTACTGACCCCCTACTTTTATGTTTTCCTTTTTGTTATTTGTGTAATGCAGCAAACGTTCCGTCAACTTCGACTCAGCAGTAGATCAAGCCAGTCTTCACTCCATCGGAAATTCAGGGTGAGCTAATGCGTCTAGCTTGGACTGGATCTTCTTCTTCAAGTCTTGATGCCTTGAACTTCCGGCATGGACTAGTTTTTACTTGTTTTTAGTTTTTTTAGACATTCTTAGATTAGTAAATTGAGATAGATGTTCTTGTGATGATGACTTCCAGATTTTGGGGATAATAATAATAGTTTGAGTTGTTTTTATTAATGAGTATAAGTCTTCCGCATTTCTTTTGTTGATATTGTATTAAAATGTTAAGGTTTAGATTGGTTGGTTCGCTCACATAGGAGGGAGAATGTGGGTGCCAGTCGCGTCCCGGTTTTGGGTCGTGACAGTAACGAACATTGAATTCCAGGTAAACTTATCCAAATTAATTAATGTTTATATATAATTGTATGGTGCACTTGTAGTAATATAACAAAATAAGTTTGTTAGAGATGATTTAATTGTAGGATAGTTACTAATGCATATTTTGTTAAATTCAAAGTGACATAGGGTTGATTGGGATAATGATGACCAATGATTACTTAATCATTGGAACATTG
Organism: Solanum peruvianum; assembly: GCA_027705065.1. Lineage (NCBI taxonomy): Eukaryota > Viridiplantae > Streptophyta > Magnoliopsida > Solanales > Solanaceae > Solanum > Solanum peruvianum. The sequence continues at coordinate 19,585,541 of JAKWJD010001761.1, forward strand.
AATTTCTCATGCATTTATATGCATAATTCTTTAAAAAAATAAGATACTTGGCAGTATCCACTTGAAGAAAAGGAAAAAACGTGTTCTCGGCATTACTATATTTCTTGATTTTCTTAATTAATTCTTAATTGTATTTATTTTATTAAATTATGATACTAGTTTTTGATATATTGAGATAGATAATTAATTATTAGGTGTATATTATATGATTTAACATTGAATTTTAGGGTATTTGGAGAGGTTAAATATAAGTTCTTGGCTTGAAATTTAGCAAGTACGATAATTTTGGCATACAAATTATATCAAGTTTGGAGCTTGATTAGAAGTATGAGTGAATTTTTTTGGGTCTATGATAGGCACATAATAATATGAATGTCTACAAACTCGCTTACTTATGAATATTGCATCATTCGTAGATCGTGAACATTACGAAACTTTGCAAAAAGGGATACGATAATTTTGGCATACAAATTATATCAAGATTTGGAGCTTGATTAGAAGTATGAGTGAATTTTTTTGGGTCTTGATTGAATTTTTTTGGGTCTATGATAGGCACATAATAATATGAATGTCTGCAAACTCGCTTACTTATGAATATTGCATCATTCGTAGATCGTGAACATTACGAAACTTTGCAAAAATGGAAGGAACTATCTTGAAGATTCGTGACACGAATTCGGCACTTGAGGTATGTTAAGACTTTTTAGACTTGTTGAAGGACGTTTTCCTAATTAAAGAAAAAAATGAAATAGACAATGGGTAAGGGCAAAAGATGGGGGATCTCGTATCAATGGTGTGACGGGCAATGGTACGAGTACCAGTGTTATAAAAGGGAAAGTTACTACTATAGAATGTGGATTGAAAATTGAAAATGCCAAAGCATATGGGCATTAGCTGATGTATTATTGACTTGAAATCCTTGTGTGATTTTGTTTTCTTTGTTACACCCGTATAGTTGTGATTATTGAGGTGGTTATGTATTATGTTCATATTGATTGATTGAGATGCATCATCATCCCCTATATTGAGATAATATTGTGCACATGCATAGACATGAGACTGAGTATAAGTTGGGCACATGGATATCGTCCGTGCTGGGGATGGTGAGATGTTAAGATTGTAATTTGGGCACATGGAGACCGTCCGTGCGAAAATTGTTTGATATTATGATAGTGCGTTGAGATCGTGCGCACAGACACGTGGAGATCGTCCGTGTCGGTATATGGACCTCGCGAGTCCCCCCTGGGTCATGAGCTCTCGATGTATTTCCGAGGAGTATCATGTATATACAGTTGAGTGAGTACTGGGTATTCTGAAACGATTCATTACATGGTATCATATTGCATTGCATTTCATCACATCATTTATTTTTGATGATTATGTGTTTTGTTTGGTGTTTGGAAAGTACTTGATGTTTGATTACCTTTTTTGATGAACTTAGATAGTGAGTGTAATACATATATACTTATATAATTTATGAATTTTTTTTATATAAACTCCTGTCACTACTTCTTCGTTGTCGGTCAATGAGACATACTGAGTACACGTGGTTTCGTACTCATACTACACTTGTTGCACTCTTTATGGTGCAGATTCGATTCCGAGTAGGAGCACATCTCGAGGAGCAGTTTGAGTCCGAGTTTGGAGTGTCTTGGAGTTGTGGTGAGCTTCTTGGCTGTTCTGTGGCCCACACCTCCCTCTATCTTTTACGTATTCTGTTATTCAGTATTCAGATAGGATATCTCTTTTGTTAGATTTGTCATTTTAGTTTCATACTTGCATCGTATTCTAGAAGCTCTTGTACTTATGACACCAATTCTTGGATGGTATTTTTTTTTAGTTTTCCGCATTCGTACTTATAAGGAACTCAATATTGAAGATTTGGGTTATTGTTTTTTTTTCACTCATTAGTTAGTTAAGTTTGTTAAAATATGTTGGTTGGCTTACCTATTGGGTGGGAATATAGGTTCCATCACGACTCGTGATTTTTGGGTCGTGACAAATTTGGTATCAGAGCCCTAGGTTCATCGGTCTCAAGAGTACAAGAGCAATATCTAGTAGAGTCTTGCGGATCGGTATGAAGACGTCCATACCTATCTTTGTGAGGCTATAGAACATTTAGGAAATATTCTGTTCTTTTATTCATTATCGTGCACACTTTACCTTGTAGAAATTCAAATCTTGATATCTCATTCTCTCAGAGGGCAAGGAATTGTACATCGGCAAGTGGTGGTCAGGATCGTATTCCTACGCCTGCTTCTGAGAACACTATCCGAGGTAGAGGTAGGGGACGAGCTCGAGGTCGGGGTAGGGGCCGTATTGCACCACCTGTGGATGGTCAAGTACCAATAGCTACCCAGGGTCATGATAGGACCGTACCTCCTGATGCAGAGGTTATTCATGGGGATGTGCAAGATCGTGTCGAGGGGGATGGGCCAACTCAGCCTCCACCGAGTACTATTGTCCCCCCAAATGCTTCAACATACCTTTGATCGTATGTTAGGAATCATAGAGGGGATGGCCCAGGCACGAGCTTTGCCTGTTACTTCTGATGGCTCACAGACCCGTGTTAGAGGTGAAACTCCAGACCCGATAGTTGCTCCAGATTCTCAGAATCTAAAGACTCATACAGCTGCCGCTGTAGCTCCTCGTTTGGATAGTATGAATTTTCCAGATATGACATCACATTTGGTGATCAGGCCTTCTATGACTATTGATGAGCAAAAGATGTTTGGGAGGTTCAGACTAATGAATCCTCCTACTTATACTGGTGACTTAGCTGAGGATGCAATATGAATTTATTGTTAGTTGTCATGAGAGGTTGCATAATCTTGGATTAGTGGAGTCTCATGGAGTTGACTACACAGCGTTTCAGATGACTGGCTCTGCTAAGCAGTGGTGGAGGGATTATATTAGTAGTAGGCCAGCTGGAGCCCATCCACTATCCTTGACTCAGTTTACTAAGGTATTTCTATCCAAATTTGTTCCATGCAGTGAAAGGGAGCGCAAGAGGGCCGAGTTTGAGGGTTTGTAGCAAAATGGTATGTCAGTTGCAGAGTATGAGGGTAAATTTCATGCCTTGGCTAGGCATGCTTCGATGATACTTCCCATAGAGGCTGAGAGAGTGAGAAGGTTTGTTAAGGGGCTGATTATTCCGATCCGTCTAGGAGTTTCTCAGGTTGCTACTTATGGTGTTCATTTCCAGAAAGTGGTAGATGCTACTAAGGAATTGGAGATGATTCGGCGTGAGGGATTTGAGCAGAGAGAGGGAAAGAGGACTCGTTATTCAGGTGATTATGGTGGTGCTCCGCCTAGGAGTCGGGGTTACTTGGGCAGACGTTATCACCCTCAGTCTAGCAGACCCATTCATGGTACTATACTAGTGTCTGACGCTAGTTACGCTGGGCATAACTCTTCGAGCTCGGTGCATACTTTGCAGGGTTCACCTTCTAGACCTGTAGTTCGTGGAGGGCATTCTGGTCATTCAGGTTCCTCTCATCAGCCTGCATCTCGTAGGGGCTATTTTGAGTGTGGTGATATGGGACACTTTGTGAGAGACTGCCCTAGGACCAGACGTGGTGGCTTACATTAGGGTTCTCAAGCTTCGACTTCCAGGGCTGCACAACCTCCAGCTAGGGGTGGTGCACAGAATGGTAGAGGTGGTTCTCATTCTGGTAGAGGTGGTTCTCCTTCTGGTCGAGGTGGTGGTCGTGGAGGTTCACAATCTGATGGAGGTCGTTCTCACTGTTATGATTTTCCAGGTAGGCCAGAGGCTGAAGCCTTAGATGCTGTTATCACATGTATTATTCTGGTTTTTCATCGACCAGCTACTGTATTATTTGATCCAGGCTCTACTTATTCTTATGTGTCCACATATTTTGCTCCTTGTCAGATATATTGTGTGAGTCTCTTGATTTGCCGATACGTGTTTCTACTCCTGTGGGGGATTTTGTAGTTGTAGATCGGGTGTATCGATTATGTACTGTTACTTTGATGGGGTATGATACTCATGCAGATTTAAAGGTCTTAGATATGATAGATTTTGATGTGATTCTTGGTATGGATTGGTTATCTTCTTACCACACAATTTTAAATTGTCATGCCAAGACCATCACTTTAGCTATTCTTGGAATTCCTATAGTAGAATGGAGAGGTTCTCTTAGTCACCCTTCTAAGGGTGTGATATCATTCCTTAAGGCTCGTCAGTTGGTACAGAGAGGATGTTTGGCTTACTTGGCCCACATTCTAGATACTAGTATTGAGACTCCTATGCTTGAGTCTATTCCAGTACTGAGTGAATTTTCAGAAGTATTTCTGACCGATTTGCCAGGTCTTCCACCAGATCGTGATATTGATTTTTGTATTGATGTGGAGCCAGGCACTCGGCCTTTTTCAATTCCTCCTTATCGTATCGGCTTAATTGAAAGAGTTGAAGCAGCAGTTGCAGGATTTGTTGAGCAAAGGTTTTATTAGATCGAGTGTTTCTCCTTGGGGTGCTCCAGTGTTATTTGTAAAGAAGAAAGATGGATCTATGTGTATGTGTATTGACTATCGACAGTTGAACAAGGTGACCATCAGAAATAAGTACCCGATACCTCGTATTAATGACTTATTTGATCAGTTGCAGGGTGCTTCAGTTTTCTCCAAGATTGATTTGAGATCTGGCTATCATCACCTGAAGGTTAGGGCGGAGGATATCCCTAACACAGCTTTTCGAACACGTTATGGCCATTACGAGTTTTTGGTAATGTCTTTTGGATTGACTAATGCCCCTGCAGCTTTTATGGACTTGATGAATGGAGTTTTCAGACCGCATTTGGATTCCTTTGTTGTTGTCTTCATAGATGATATATTGATATACTCACGCGCTAAGGAGGAACATGAACATCATTTGAGGATCATGCTTGGGATTCTAAAGGAGAAGAAACTTTATGCAAAGTTTTCAAAGTGTGAGTTTTGGCTTAGTTCAGTAGCATTCTTCGGACATGTAGTGTCCAAGGAGGGTATCATGGTGCATTCTAAGAAGATTGAGGCGGTTAGAGATTGGGTCAGACCTGCTTCAGTTACTGAGATTCGGAGTTTCTTGGGCCTTGCAGGTTATTATCGATGGTTTGTTGAGGGTTTCTCATCCATTGCATCTCCATTAACTAAATTGACACATAAGGAGTAGACTTTTCAGTGGTCTGACGAATGTGAGGTTAGTTTCCAAAAGCTCAAGACTTTATTGACTACTGCTCCGATTTTGACCCTACCCGTGTAGGGAGAGGGTTTTGTTGTATATTGTGATGCTTCTCGGATTGGTCTTGGTTGTGTATTAATGCAGAAGGAAAAATTGATAGATTATGCTTCGAGACAGTTGAAGGTTCATGAGAAGAATTATCCTATTCATGATTTAGAGTTGGCAGTTGTTGTGTTTGCATTGAAAATTTGGAGGCATTATATTTATTGTGTGCATTATGAGGTGTTCACAGATCATCGTAGCCTCCAATGTATATTCAATTAGAGAGATCTGAATTTGAGACAGCGGAGATGGTTGGAGTTTCTCAAGGACTACGACATGACTATTATTTATCATCCAGGCAAGGCAAATGTTGTAGCAGATGCCTTGAGTCGAAAGGCGGTAACTATGGGTAGTCTAGCCATGTTACAGGTCGACGAGCGTCCTTTAGCTAGGGATGTCCAATCCTTGGCCAATAGCTTTGAGAGACTTGATATTTTAGAATCTTGTAAGGTGTTGGCTTATATGGAGGCTAGGTCATCCTTGCTGGAGAAGATTCGGGCTCAACAGTTTGATGATGGTGATTTATGTAAGATTAGGGACAAGGTGTTAAAAGGAGAAGCCAAGGCTCCAATTCTTGATAGTGCGGGAGTTTTGAGGATTAAGGTTCGTATATGTGTTCCTCGTACAGGTGATTTGACTAGATTCATCATGGAGGAGGCTCATAGTTCGAGGTACTCTATTCATCCGGGGGCTACTAAGATGTATCGTGACTTGAAGCAACATTATTGGTGGTGTCGTATGATGAGGGACATAGTAGATTTTGTATCCCAGTGTCTGAATTGTCAGCAAGTGAAGTATGAACACCAAAAGCCTGGAGGTGTGACACAGAGGATGCCTATACCTGAGTGGAAGTGGGAGTGTATTGCTATGGACTTTGTGGTAGGATTGCCATGTACTTTGGGTAAGTTTGATGCTATATGGGTCATCGTGGATCGATTAACTAAGTCTGTACACTTTGTACCTGTTCAGACGACCTATAATTCAGAGAAGTTAGCCAAAATCTATATTCGAGAGATAGTTTGTTTGCATGGGTTCCTATTTCTATTATTTCATATCGTGGCACTCAATTTACATCTCATTTATGGCGGTCTATGCAGAAGAAGTTGGGCACTCGGGTGGATCTTAGTACAGCCTTTAACCCTCAGACTGATGGTCAGTCTGAGAGGACTATTTAGGTTCTTGAGGACATGTTGCGGGCGTGTGTGATTGACTTTGGTGGTCACTGGGATCAGTTCTTGCCATTAGCGGAGTTTGCTTACAATAATAATTATCATTCGAGCATTGAGATGGCACAATTTGAGGCTTCGTATGGTAGGAGATGTCGATCTCCAATTGGTTGGTTTGACGCATTTGAGGTTAGACCGTGGGGTACAAATTTGTTGAGGGAGTCCTTGGACAAGGTCAAGTTGATCCAAGATAGACTTCTCATGGCTCAGAGTAGGCAAAAGAGTGACGCGGATAGGAAGGTTCGTGATTTGGAGTTTTTGGTTGGAGAGAGGGTTCTACTTAAGGTTTCACCCATGAAGGGTGTGATGGGATTTGGAAAGAAGGGCAAGTTGAGTCCAAGGTACATTGGTCCTTTCGAGGTTGTGGAGCGTATTGGTGAGGTGGCATATCAGTTGGCTTTGCCACCTGGGTTGTTAGGTGTCCATCATGTATTTCATATTTCAATGCTTGAGAAGTATCATTAGGGTGGTGATCATGTGATTCAATGGGATTCAGTGTTACTTTATCAGAATTTGACATTTGAGGAAGCGCCGATCACCATTTTGGATAGGCGAATTCGGAAGCAAAGGTCCAAGGAGATTGCTTCAGTAAAGGTTCAGTGGAAGCATCATCCAGTGGAGGAGGCTACATAGGAGACAGAGTCAGACATGAGGAGTAAATATCCTTATCTTTTTTAGCGTTCAGGTTAGCTCTTTTCTTTTCCCATTCGAGGACGAACTTTTGTTTAAGTGGTAGGTGATGTAACGACCCGCTAGGTCGTTTTGAGAACTAGGACTATTTTGTCTCTTTCCGAAAAATTCAAAGAAGTATTTTAAACTATTTGATAACTAGGAGTACTTAGTTGATACATATATCTATATTATTATTAATATACTTGAATAGTAATTGGGTCAAATTCATTTTTTTTTAATAACCCTTATCATTTGACTATATAATTAAAACAGATTAGTTAGGTTATTTTAGAAGAAGAGAAAAAAAAATAAAAGTTAGAAATTTACCTGGAGGCGAGAGGGACCAAACGGCCGCGACGAACATTGAATTCCAGGTAAACTTATCCAAATTAATTAATGTTTATATATGATTGTATGGTGCACTTATAGTAATATAACAAAATAAGATTGTTAGAGATGATTTAATTGTAGAATAGTTACTAATTCATATTTTATTAAATTCAAAGTGACATAGGGTTGATTGGGGTAATGATGACCAATGATTACTTAATCATTGGAACATTGAATTTCTCATGCATTTATATGCATAATTCTTTTTAAAAAATAAGATACTTGGCAGTATCCATTTGACGAAAAGGAAAAAAATGTGTTCTCGACATTACTGTATTTCTTGATTTTCTTAATTAATCCTTAATTGTATTTATTTTATTAAATTGTGATACTAGTTTTTGATATATTGAGATAGATAATTAATTATTAGGTGTATATTATATGATTTAACATAATTTTAGGGTATTTGGAGAGGTTAAAGCTAAGTTCTTGGCTTGAAATTTAGCAAGTACGATAATTTTTGCATACACATTATATCAAGATTTGGAGCTTGATTAGAAGTATGAGTGAATTTTTTTGGGTCTATGATAGGCACATAATAATATGAATGTCTACAAACTCGCTTACTTATGAATATTGCATCATTGGTAGATCGTGAACATTACGAAACTTTGCAAAAAGGGAAGGAACTTTCTTGAAGATTCGTGACACGAATTCGGTACTTGAGGTATGTTAAGACTTTTTAGACTTCTTGAAGGACGTTTTCCTAATTAAAGAAACAAAAATTAAATAGACAATGGTTAAGGGCGAAAGATGGGGGATCTCATATCAATGGTGTGACGGGCATTGGTACGAGTACCGGTGTTATAAAAGGGAAAGTACTACTATAGAATCTGGATTGAAAATTGAAAATGTCAAAGCATATGGGCATTAGCTGATGTATTATTGATTTGAAATCCTTGTTTGATTGTGTTTTCTTTGTTACACCTATATAGTTGTGATTATTGAGGTGGTTATGTATTATGTTCATATTGATTGATTGAGATGCATCATCATCCCTATATTGAGATAATATTGTCCACATGCATAGACATGAGACTGAGTATAAGTTGGGCACGTGGAGATCGTCCGTGCTGGGGATGGTGAGATGTTAAGATTGTAATTTTAGCACGTGGAGACCGTCCGTGCGGAAATTATTTGATATTATGATAGTGTGTTGAGATCGTCCACACAGACACGTGGAGATCGTCCGTGTCGGTATATGGACCTCGCGAGTCCCCCATGGGTCATGAGCTCTCGATGTATTTCCGAGGAGTATCATGTATATACGGTTGAGTGAGTACTGGGTATTCTGAAACGATTCATTACATGGTATCATATTGCATTGCATTTCATCACATCATTTATTTTTGATGATTATGTGTTTTGTTTGGTGTTTGGAAAGTACTTGATATTTGATTACCTTTATTGATGAACTTAAATAGTGAGTGTAATATATATATATACTTATATAATTTAAGAATTTATTTTTTTATATATAAACTCCCGTCACTACTTCTTCGTTGTCGGTCAATGAGACATACTGAGTACATGTAGTTTCATACTCATACTACACTTGTTGCACTCTTTGTGGTGCAGATTCGATTCCGAGTAGGAGCACATCTCGAGAAGCAGTTTGAGTCCGAGTTTGGAGTGTCTTGGAGTTGTGGTGAGCTGCTTGGCTGTTCCGTGGCCCACAACCCCCTCTATCTTTTATGTATTCTGTTATTTTGTATTCAGACAGGATATCCCTTATGTTAGATTTGTCATTTTAGTTTCGGACTTGCATCGTATTCTAGAAGCTCTTGTACTTATGACACCAATTCTTGGGTAGTATTTTTTTTAGTTTTCTGTATTCGTACTTATAAGGAACTCAATATTAAAGATTTGGCTTATTGTTTTTTTTTTTCACACATTAGTTATTTAAGTTTGTTAAAATATGTTGGTTGGTTTACCTATTGGTTGGGAATATAGGTGTCATCACGACTCGTGATTTTTTGATTGTGACAGAGACATAGGCAAAATCACTTATTCAACAATGCTTCTGTTGTATCAGCTGAAGTGAACATCATTATAGGTATATTGAGAGCTTAATATTGGGGCTCCAATGTTTGAATATCTGTTTAATTTTTTTCGAGTATGTGAACACTTCATTGACCGTAAGAAACAATAAATTTTGTTAGTGGCGGGCCTGAACACAAGCGAATTATCCTAGATATTGTTTGATGCTATAATCATAACAATTATATTCATTTCTTATTTCTCGCAGCGGGGGCAATGATGTGTGTACCATTCGCTGGTTCTGAAAAGTAGGCAACATCAATTGGATATCCAAGATAGATTTTTCGTTTTCTTGTGACAAACAAGAGACTTTATTAAAGAAAATAATAAGACTAAGGGAATAAGATTTAATTAATTTTTAACCATGTACATCTGATGTTCAACATGTCTTTTGATCTGAGGAATAAACATTGGTTGAGCATACAAACAATAAAGGGCTATTCGCATTCCTCCCTACCTAGGAGGCAATTTTGTAGTATATTTGTAAATATAACTTTGCATTCTTTGTAATTTGGTATAAAAATAATTTATTTCAACTATCTCATAATAATAAAAATTTTCTCAAGTAAAATGTATTAATAGAATTCCTTAATCAATTTGTTGGGCCCGTGCATAGCACGGACTGCACTAATCTAGTATATATAGAATAGTGAAGTCTAGGACTACTAAGGACACTTTTGTCATTTTAGTAAAACTATCAGGTTAAAATAGTTGTACTTTATGCTTCTAAAGGATTGAATATTCTAAATACACAACTAAATGATAGCTACATGTACTTCTTGTCATAAAACGCACGATAAATATCATATGTAATCATATTATCTAAAAATGGTGGAACCCATTTTTTATATCAATTTATGTTACCGTAAAAGTTTAACACCTTTACTTTTTGCACGAAATAAATATTAAAAAGAAACAAAAATGATTTTAAAATGTATTAAATATTTAAATAAAAATAAAAATGATTTAATGAGGTAGAATGAAAACAAAAATTAATAAATTAAATGTATAGATAAATAAAATGAAACTAAAGTAAATTGAGAGAGTCACAAATAATTTTAAATTTTCGAATCAAATATTAAATATTTCCGTACACTAATAATAGGAACATTTTTTATAATAGATTATTTTAAGGTTTAAAATCATACATATTAATATTTAATTAATTATAGTAGATTGTTTATTTTATTTACTTAATATTAGCATTCTTTTGTATGAAATAAGAAGTTAAGAATCGAAACATATGAAAATCAATAGAAAAATTATAAAAGTTTAAAGAGATTAATATTTAGAAAGCAATGAAAAAAAATAGCAAATGTGTAATAGTAATTTTAAAAATTATAAATAAACTTTGGAATAAGATAAACATATATGGGTAAAGGAATCAATATGAAATGTAATGAACAATGTATGAAAATATCATGTTAATTTAACGTTTAATTCTAAATATATTTTTTATAAGTTATTGTACATGACAAAAGAGAACGAAAAACACATTGTAAGATAAATTATATATACATATATAGAACTTCATGTGATAATGAACATGCATGTTAGTTCTAATTTTATTTTGTTTTTTTTTTATTTTGATTTGACATAAAGTTAGAGAAATTAAAAAGATTTTTTAATTTTGTAGTTTTAAATTAAAAATAGGGATAATGCACAAGTACCCCCTCAACCTATGCCCGAAATCTCAGAGACACACTTATACAATATTAAGGTCCTATTGCCCACTAAACTTATTTTATTAATAATTTTCTACCCCTTTTCGGCATACGTGACACTATCTTGTGGTCCCAACACTAGTTGACTTTTTTTTTCAAGCTAGTGCCACGTCGGCCGAAAAGGGATAGAAAATTACTTATAAAATAAGTTCATGGGGGTAATAGAGCTTTTGTATAGTATAAGTGTGTCTCTGAAATTAAGGGCATAGGTTGAAGGGGTGGTACTTATGCATTTTCCCTTAAAATTATGTGAAATATCCTAAACTTTTAAGCTTGTGATCTTAAATATGTTATGGGGAGTTAGAACTAAAAAAAGAAATTGAACATTATTTTATAACAAATTATAAAGAAAAATATGATAGATTAATTGAAATGAATAGGATAAATTTCAAGACGATAATTTATAATGATTCATGATTTTTATATAAGACAACATTCAATCTAACAAACAAATTATCTTTGAATCCTAATAAGTTTGTGTCAGCATAGTAAAAAGTAAATATATTAAATATTAGACTTGAGTGTTCTACAACTTAAAAATAAATCTACTCGTTGTTAATACCAATTATATTTAAAAGTATTTTTGGGTTATTTAGTTTAATATTTTTTAATTCAATATTCGATATTTATATTAGAGTTAGATTAATTCTAATTTTAATGTGTGCCGAAATAGGGCCTATTCATATATACTGCTCCCTATTAAAATAATTATATTCAAAACTCAAAATATTTAATAAAAAAGGAAGAACACTATTCAATGCAGTGATGCACTACATCAAATTACTATAGTTATTATTTTGTTATACTAATTTTTTTTTAACCTGGAATCAGGATCAATGTTAATTAATTTTGATCAGAATGCCATAGAAAAACCTTTTAATATTTGTTAAGTAATGATTAATAATCGATTATATCAGTTAAAAATATGTGTTCTTTAATTCTTCAATCTTTGCTTTAAATGTTTGGTTTATTGAATTTGGACTGTTTTGAACTTCATTCACTGGTAATAAGAAGTCTTGGATTTCTGGCCATGAAGGATTACATGTCACTACCAGAAGATATCAGGTTTTCCAAATTGTTGTACGCGTCCGTATATCAAAGATGCATATAGAAGAGTGAAGTGGTAGGACAACAAAGGGTAAAAATGTAATTTTATTCTAATAAAAATATATTAAAAAAGATAGTAATAATTCTAGAAACATCTTTCAACATACAAAGTGAATAACGATCAAGGGTAAAAATGTAATTTCATGATAACAAATATGTACCAATGATGATAACAAGAAAATGAAATATTCTAGAAACATCTTTGTAATTGTTATTACTGTTAATTTATTTTGTTATTACTTCAATTTTTTTTACTAATCAATGTAATATCTATTCATTACTCTATTTTACTATTACTTTAATTTTACTCTTAATATTTTTACTATTCATTATGCTTATCAAAAATGCCTATTTTAATATAAAAGTACATTATGAATTATTTATTTTCAAGTTTATTTTGACTCTAATTATATACTTGAAAATAAATAAGTGTGACAAATTAATAATATATATTAGATTGAAATAAAGAAAAAGATGTTAAAAGTAATTTTACAAATAAAATGAATTGGATGATATATTTGTACTTAAGACGACCACGAATATAAATATAACTTCATTCTATCAAAAATATACTGAGAAAAATAGCTAGAACATCAAATAACTCTAGAAACATAACTCTAGAAACATCTTTCTATATATAAAGCGAATAATGATTAAAGGTAAAAATATAAATTTACGCAAACAAAAATCTATCAAGAATGATAACAAAAAAACTGAATAGTTCTAGAATTTTTTTTTGGTTATTATGATTACCTCTAACTCATTTTGTTATTACCTCATTTTTAATGACTTATTGTGATATTTACTCATTACTCTATTTCACTATCACTTTAAGTTAATTATTGATATTTTTTTTCTATTCATTATACTTATTACAAATCCCAATTTTAATATAAAAATTCATTATATGATTAATTATATTTAATTTTATTTTTGCTCTAACTAATATACCTAAAAAGAAATAATTAAATGTAATAAATTAATAATAATATTAGATTGATGTTAAAGAATAAATAAAATTAGTTGTGATATTAAAAAAATAATATTTAAAAACTGTCTAAGAGTAGCTTTACAAATAAAATTAATATGATGATATATTTGTATTTAAAGTAAACTAAATATGTTTACTAGATTAATAATGAGCAGTTCTTCATTAAAATATATAATCAAAATTTTACTTTTATTTGATTTCATATATATTAACCTGAAGAGTAATGTAAGTTTGATTTAAATTTAAAATTGGCGTGTCAAAATTTTATACTTTTCTATTATATAAAAATATGAAGTTGAGGGCAATCAAGTATAATATTGTCATTTCATATATTAAAATTCTATAAATTGTATTTTCAATTTTGTCAAAATATTTTTTCAAGTGGCTAAATTTCCTGCATAAGTTACATGATTATTCTAGAAACTGTTATAAAATATTAAAGTGCGGATGTCCACTACACCAAGAAGTTATTCATCCATTATCCCACTATTTTCCTCATTATGAAGATGATCATAACGTTCATAACCTCCACCATTATAACCATTATTCTTGTAATATTTCACTTTCATAACCTATGTATTATATCCACGTTAATGTCATGTTTATGACTAACGTTTTGTAATCTATGTTACACTATAAATAGAGGCATAAGGTTTCATATTGTATACAAACTTGAAGATTTGGCGAATACTTTAAAGAAAGAAAGTGATCTTATATTGTTCCTCTTGTTTTATATTCTTCTTCTCATCATCCTATATTGTTCTTTTGTTCTTTAGCTTTACAACACGTTATCATCACGAGTTTTTCATTCTCCGTATAAAAATCAATGGTAGGTATTTCTTTATTTTTTTTTTATGAATTGTCCTAGTAATTCTTCATGCAATGTATACTTCATATTTAATATATTATTTGTACTAACAAAGTTTGTTTTACTTCACATTTAATATATTACTAGAGAATTTGGCCGCGCTTCGCGCGGTCTTTGAAATAAATGTTAAAGAATTATTTTTTTAATTAATTATATGTTATCTGTATGCCCAAACATAATATTATCAATATAGTTTTTAATTATATATTAATTATGAAGATCATTTGAGATGACAATTGAAATGAAGCTTAACAAATTTAACATCTATAATCTATTATAACGGTGTACCTTTTTTCTTGAGATACATATTCATAACTAAGTTGTCACGACCCAAATCGGGGACGCGACTGGCACCCACATTTACCCTCCTATGTGAGCGAACCAACCAATTTACCCTTAACATTTCAAGATATTTCAACAGAAAATAATGCGGAAGACTTAAACTCATTAATAAAAACAACTCAAACTATTATTATTATCCCCAAAATCTGGAAGTCATCATCACAAGAACATCTATCTCAAATTACTAAACTAGGAATGTCTAAGAACAAAATATAACTAAAAAGCTAGTCCATGCCGGAAGTTCAAGGCATCAAGACTTGAAGAAGAAGACCCAGTCCAAGCTAGACGCATTAGCTCACCCTGAATTTCCGATGGAGTGAAGACTGGCTTGATCTACTGCTGAGTCGAAGTTGACGGAACGTTTGCTGCATAACACAAATAACAAGGGGAAAACATAAAAGTAGGGGGTCAGTACAACCACACGTACTGAGTAGATATCATCGGCTAACTCAAAATAGGGAACAATATATATATCAATAATAATGTAAATCAACTACAATACTCAACATGTAGCAGCAACAAGTACTTATCATTAACAATTTCCGTCAAGTTCACACATGAGGTCTCAAGCCTCAATACCATACTCATTTGGAAATTAAGTTCATTAGATTGAGTATATTCATTATCTTTCAAGATTCATTATCTTTCTTCCTCTTGTGTCGGTACGTGACACTCCGCTCCTCTAATTCTATCCTGGTGTCGGAACGTGACACTCCGATCCTCATATTCATTCTATCCTGGTACCGGAACGTGGCACCCGATCCATATTCTATCCTGGTGTCGGAACGTGACACTCCGATCCTCATATTCATTCTATCCTGGTACCGGAACGTGGCACCCGATCCTCATATTCTATCCTGGTGTCGGAACGTGACACTCCGATCCTCATATTCATTCTATCCTGGTACCGGAACGTGGCACCCGATCCTCATATTCTATCCTGGTGTCGGAACGTGACACTCCGATCCTCATATTCATTCTATCCTGGTACCGGAACGTGGCACCCGATCCCCTAATTCATCAAGCCTTCTTTTACCCTAAGGCATCCTCATTCTCATTATATAATTTATCAAGCCTTCTTTCATATTAAGGCATCATCAATCTTATTATATAACATATCAAGCGAATTAGGGTTCTTTCAAGATTTGGGATTCAATAGCTTCATCATGCTTGTTAATTCATCACAATTTCATAATCATAATCATGCAAGCATACAATTTAAGCACATAGACAGGTTTACATCATCATCAATACATATCATACACTATCAAGAGTTCACTACGATTATCTTAACATAAAAACCATAACCTACCTCCACCGAAGAATTGGAATCAACAAGAAATTTCCCAAGCTTGCTATTCTCCTCTCTCTCGATCGATCTGCTCTCTCTCTCTTTCTGTTCTTTCTCTTTTGTTTTATTCAAACCCTCTTTCCTTTACCCTAATTAATCATGTAATTAAGTGTGAAAAAGGACAATAAGACCCCACTAATTTACTTAAGGTTACCCCTTTTAACCCCTAAGAAATTAGACTTGTTAATGTTACCCCTCAATCCTTATAATTAAGGAAAGAATAATCAAAAACGACCCTTAAAACGAGGAAGGAAATCCTAAACTGCCTGGGACTGCACAACCTGTGACGGGCCGTCGTGGGTGCGACGGTCCGTCACACAGGCCGTCGTGCCTCCCAGTTTTCAGGTGGGCTGTGACGGCCCGTCACCCCTGTGACGGTCCGTCCTGCACCTCCGTTCTGACGGTCAGAAACTCGTTTTCTTGCACCAAATTCCCAAAAGTTGAAGTGTTTTGCTACGGGGGCTCACGACGGTCCGTCGTGGATGTGACGACTCGTCCTGCAGGTCCGTCACAATTTACAGAGAGTCGATTTTCAGTACCCGATTTTCAAACTTCTAAGTGTCATGGAACGGACCTCTGTGACGGACCGTCGGGCCTATGACGGTCCGTCGGGGTGTCCGTAGTTTGGCCAGTTTTTCCAGAATTTCGTTCTGCTGCTCAAAACGACTAAACAGGTCGTTACAATAGATACCAATTTACCCATCGTTCGTCCCCGAACGATCAAAAGAAGAAAAACAATGGCGAAAAGGAGTACCTGAATCTGTAAACAGATGTGGGTATTTTTCTCGCATATCTGCCTCCTTCTCCCACGTAGCCTCTTCAACCGGTCGATTCTTCCATTGCACTTTGATGGATGCAATCTCCCTCGACCTCAGTTTGCGAACTTCTCTATCTAATATAGCAACCGGTTCCTCTTCATAAGTCAAGTTCTCATCCTACAAAACTGAATCCCAGCGGATAATGTAGTTTCCATCTCCGTGGTATCTCTTCAACATAGATACATGAAACACCGGATGTACTCCGGACAGCCCTGGGGGTAAGGCTAATTCATAAGCCACCTCCCCTATTCTCTTAAGCACTTCAAATGGTCCAATATACCTTGGACTTAACTTACCTCTTTTTCCAAACCGCATCACCCCTTTCATGGGCGAAACCTTCAACAAGACTTGTTCACCTTCCATGAACTCCAAGTCTCTAACCTTTCGGTCTGCATACTCCTTTTGTCTACTTTGAGCCGCCAAAAGCTTCTCTTGAATAGCTTTCACCTTCTCCATAGAATCTCTCAACAGATCAGTCCCCCAAGGTCTAACCTCGAAGGCATCAAACCAACCAATGGGGGATCTACACCTCCTCCCATATAATGCTTCAAATGGGGCCATGTCGATACTAGAGTGATAACTATTATTGTATGAAAACTCTGCCAAAGGTAAGAAACTATCCCAATGGCCACCAAACTCTATCACACATGCGCGAAGCATATCCTCCAAAACTTGAATCGTTCGCTCAGACTGACCATCGGTCTGAGGATGAAATGCAGTACTAAGGTCCAACCTAGTACCTAATTCAGCATGTAGTGTCCTCCAAAACTTAGAAGTAAACTGCGTACCTCTATCTGATATAATGGAGAGTGGAACTCCATGCAACCGGACGATCTCTGAGATGTAGATCTTGGCTAACTTCTCTGCATTGTAGGTCACCTTGACAGGAATGAAGTGAGCAGACTTAGTTAACCTATCAACAATCACCCAAATAGAGTCATACTTACCCAATGTCTTTGGAAGACCAACCACAAAGTCCATTGCGATTCTCTCCCACTTCCATTCAGGAATGGGCATTCTCTGAAGTGTTCCTCCGGGCCTTTGGTGTTCATACTTTACTTGTTGACAATTTGGACACTTGGCAACAAACTCAACAATATCTCGCTTCATTCTACTCCACCAGAAGTGTTGCTTTAGGTCGCGATACATCTTGGTTGCACCAGGATGTATAGAATATCCGGAACTATGAGCTTCTGTAAGAATAGTGGTGATCAAATCATCGATGCGGGGTACATATACTCTTCCCTTGATCCTCAAAACACCTTCCCCATCGATTATCGCTTCCTTAGCCTCTCCTTGCAACACTTTATCTCGAATTCGCCTTAGTTTCTCATCGTCAAACTGTTTCCCCTTAATCTGATCAAGGAAAGAGGATTTTGCCTCTACACAAGCTAACAATCCTCCCTTCTCATTTATTTCTAACCTCATAAGGTCATTAGCCAAAATCTGCACTTCTCTAGCCAATGGGCGTCTAGAAGCTTGCAAATGAGCTAGACTTCCCATGCTTCCGGCCTTTCTACTCAAGGCATCTGCCACAACATTCGCCTTCCCCGGATGATACAAGATAGTGATGTCGTAGTCCTTTAGTAGTTCCATCCATCTCCTCTGTCTCAAGTTCAAGTCCTTCTGAGTGAAGACATACTGTAGGCTACGATGGTCCGTATAGACTTCACACTTAACCCCATACAAGTAGTGTCTCCATTGCTTTAGTGCAAACACTACCGCGGCCAATTCCAAGTCATGAGTTGGGTAGTTACGTTCATGCACCTTTAATTGTCTCGAAGCATAAGCAATCACATTCTTCTCTTGCATAAGCACTGCACCCAAACCCGAATAGGATGCATCACAATAGACAATGAAGTTTTTGCCCTCTACTGGCAAGGTAAGGATAGGTGCGGTAGTCAACAAAGTCTTAAGCTTCTGGAAGCTCTCCTCACACTCATCCGACCATACAAATGGGACGTTTTGCTTGGTCAAGTTCGTCAATTGGGAAGCAATGGAAGAGAATCCCTTGACGAATCGGCGGTAGTAGCTAGCTAACCCCACAAAACTCCTTATTTCTGACACGTTTGTAGGTCTTACCCAATTCTTTACCGTCTCAATCTTAGATGGATCTACCATCACTCCATCCTTAGAAACCACGTGCCCCAAGAAGGACACTGAATCTAGCCAAAACTCACACTTGGAGAATTTCGCATAAAGCTTTTTCTTTCTCAACAACTCTAACACCAATTTCAAATGCTCCTCATGTTCTTTCTTACTTTTGGAGTATATCAGTATATCATCAATAAACACAATCACAAAGAGATCCAAATATGGCTTGAAAATCCCGTTCATCAAGCTCATGAAGGCAGCAGGGGCATTAGTAAGACCAAACGACATTACCACAAACTCATAATGCCCATACCTAGTTCGAAAAGCAGTCTTTGGCACATCCGTTGCTCGTATTTTCAGTTGGTGATAACCGGATCTCAAGTCGATCTTCGAGAAGACACAAGCACCTTGTAACTGATCGAACAAGTCATCAATGCGAGGAATGGGGTACTTGTTCTTAATAGTTACCTTGTTCAACTGTCGGTAATCTATGCACATTCGGAAACTCCCATCTTTCTTCTTCACAAACAAAACCGGAGCACCCCAAGGAGATGCACTTGGTCTAATGAAGCCTTTGCTCAACAACTCTTGAAGTTGAGCCTTTAATTCTCTTAACTCCGCGGGAGCCATTCTATACGGGGGTATAGAAATGGGGCGAGTACCGGGTTCCAAATCGATGCAGAAGTCTATATCCCTATCTGGTGGCATACCGGGAAGATCTGCAGGGAACACATCCAAAAACTCACAGACTACCGAAACTGACTCAATCGATGGTACTTGAGTAGTGTCATCCTTAAGATGTGCCAAGAAAGCTAGACAACCCTTACTAACCATCTTCTGAGCACGAATAAAGGAGATGATACGCACCGGATTGGGAGTGTAGTCACCCTCCCATACTAACTGATCTGCCCCAGGCTTGGCTAACGTCACCGTTTTAGCATTACAATCCAAAATCGCAAAGTTTGGAGAAAGCCAAGTCATACCCAGAATTACATCAAAGTCACCCATTTCTAAGATAACCAAATCCACATAAGTGTTGCTCCCCACAAAATTCACCAAACAAGACCTATACACTTTTTCGACTATCACAGACTCACCCACCGGAGTAGAAACACGAATAGGCATGTCAAGTAATTCACAATGTAAATTTAGACCGTTAGCAAATGAGGAAGATACATATGAAAACGTGGAGCCAGGGTCAAATAATACAGATGCCATGCAATCACAAACCAAGAGATTACCTGTGATAACAGCATCAGACGCCTCCGCTTCAGATCTCCCAGGGAAAGCGTAGCAATGAGCCCCATTATTTGTCTGTCCGTTGCCCCTACCATGTTGTGTAGTAGTGGCTCCGTTTTGCCCTTCACCTCTGCCGTTTTGGTGACCACCATTACCTCGGCCACCACGCCCTCCAGAATATCGACCTCTACCATTACCACCTCTTCCTCTAGCCATTGGGGGTCTGTAACTCTGGTTTGGACAGTACCTCTTAATGTGCCCAATCTCTCCACACCCATAACATTCTCTGGGTTCACGCGTCGGCCTTTCAGAGAAATGTTGACCGTTCTGAGGTGGACCCCCAACTACAGTCTGTAGTGAAGACTGTATCGGTCGGTTTGAGTGACCTCCGGAGTTCTGTCCTCTAGAATAAGAACCATTATACTCACCTCCCCTTCGAAACCTCTTTGATGTAGACGTTGGGGTGAAGTCATCCGGTTTCACTCCTTCTACCTCTATCACAAAGTCTACCACCTCTTGGAAGGATGTTGCTGTTGCCGCTATCTGTAAGGCTGAAATCCGCAACTCTGACCTCAACCCCTTCACAAAACGGCGGATCCGTTCTTGTGGACTGAAACAAAGTTGCGTGGCATATCTGGATAGCGCGCGAAATTTAGCCTCATACGCGTTTACTGTCATCCTTCCCTGTTCGAGACTCAAGAACTCATCCCTCTTTCTATCTCTCAAAGTCCTTGGGATATACTTCTCCATAAATAGGGTAGAGAATGATTCCCAAGTCATAGGTGGTGCCTCTGTTGGTTGACACTCAACATGTGAACGCCACCACATTTTGGCGTTCCCTTGGAACTGATAGCTCACGAACTCGACACCAAACCTCTCTACTATCCCCATTTTGTGTAGTAGCTCATGACAATCAACCAGAAAATCATAAGCATCCTCAGATTCTGCACCCTTGAAGATTGGAGGTTTCAATTTCAAGAACTTACTAAAAAGTTCGTGTTGATCGTTTGTCATAATAGGCCCAGTAGTCAGACGTGGAAATGTGCCTATTCCCAATGGTGCATCCATGCGGGGAGCCATAGTAGCCGCATGTCGTATCTCTGAAACCGGAGGTGTTGGTGCAGAAACCACTGGAGGTGCTTGACCCTGATCAGACAACCCGCTAAGATAAGCAAGTACTTGGTTGATCATCTCTGGGGTAGGTTGGGGTGGCATTTCCTCATTCTGCCCTTGTTCAGTTTCCCCTTCCTCACCCTCTCTTATCACCTCTTCGGTCGGTGGAGGAGTCACCGCCCTAGTATCAGATGGGCTAGGGGCTCGTCCTCTTCCTCTAGAGGACGTCCTCCCACGACCTCTTCCACGGCCTCTTGCCGCTGTTCCTCCTCGAGCCACAGCCCCAGTGGCTGGCTCAGTAGTTTCCTGTCTTTCCGTTGTTGCTGCTGGTGCGGTCGTTGCTCTAGTTCTAACCATCTGCGAGATAGAATGAAGATGGTCAGATACCAATTTGTATCACCTAGATACCAATTGGACTCAAGTAATAGCACGAAAGAAAGAATGAAAGAATGGAATTTTCCTAAAGTCTTATAGCCTCTCAAGGAAAAGTAAAGGCGTCCCCCTACCGTTCCTTAAGACTCTACTAGACCTGTTCTTGTGTGATGAGACCAATGAACCTAATGCTTTGATACCAAGTCTGTCACGACCCAAATCGGGGACGCGACTGGCACCCACATTTACCCTCCTATGTGAGCGAACCAACCAATTTACCCTTAACATTTCAAGATATTTCAACAGAAAATAATGCGGAAGACTTAAACTCATTAATAAAAACAACTCAAACTATTATTATTATCCCCAAAATCTGGAAGTCATCATCACAAGAACATCTATCTCAAATTACTAAACTAGGAATGTCTAAGAACAAAATATAACTAAAAAGCTAGTCCATGCCGGAAGTTCAAGGCATCAAGACTTGAAGAAGAAGACCCAGTCCAAGCTAGACGCATTAGCTCACCCTGAATTTCCGATGGAGTGAAGACTGGCTTGATCTACTGCTGAGTCGAAGTTGACGGAACGTTTGCTGCATAACACAAATAACAAGGGGAAAACATAAAAGTAGGGGGTCAGTACAACCACACGTACTGAGTAGATATCATCGGCTAACTCAAAATAGGGAACAATATATATATCAATAATAATGTAAATCAACTACAATACTCAACATGTAGCAGCAACAAGTACTTATCATTAACAATTTCCGTCAAGTTCACACATGAGGTCTCAAGCCTCAATACCATACTCATTTTGAAATTAAGTTCATTAGATTGAGTATATTCATTATCTTTCAAGATTCATTATCTTTCTTCCTCTTGTGTCGGTACGTGACACTCCGCTCCTCTAATTCTATCCTGGTGTCGGAACGTGACACTCCGATCCTCATATTCATTCTATCCTGGTACCGGAACGTGGCACCCGATCCATATTCTATCCTGGTGTCGGAACGTGACACTCCGATCCTCATATTCATTCTATCCTGGTACCGGAACGTGGCACCCGATCCTCATATTCTATCCTGGTGTCGGAACGTGACACTCCGATCCTCATATTCATTCTATCCTGGTACCGGAACGTGGCACCCGATCCTCATATTCTATCCTGGTGTCGGAACGTGACACTCCGATCCTCATATTCATTCTATCCTGGTACCGGAACGTGGCACCCGATCCCCTAATTCATCAAGCCTTCTTTTACCCTAAGGCATCCTCATTCTCATTATATAATTTATCAAGCCTTCTTTCATATTAAGGCATCATCAATCTTATTATATAACATATCAAGCGAATTAGGGTTCTTTCAAGATTTGGGATTCAATAGCTTCATCATGCTTGTTAATTCATCACAATTTCATAATCATAATCATGCAAGCATACAATTTAAGCACATAGACAGGTTTACATCATCATCAATACATATCATACACTATCAAGAGTTCACTACGATTATCGTAACTTAAAAACCATAACCTACCTCCACCGAAGAATTGGAATCAACAAGAAATTTCCCAAGCTTGCTATTCTCCTCTCTCTCGATCGATCTGCTCTCTCTCTCTTTCTGTTCTTTCTCTTTTGTTTTATTCAAACCCTCTTTCCTTTACCCTAATTAATCATGTAATTAAGTGTGAAAAAGGACAATAAGACCCCACTAATTTACTTAAGGTTACCCCTTTTAACCCCTAAGAAATTAGACTTGTTAATGTTACCCCTCAATCCTTATAATTAAGGAAAGAATAATCAAAAACGACCCTTAAAACGAGGAAGGAAATCCTAAACTGCCTGGGACTGCACAACCTGTGACGGGCCGTCGTGGGTGCGACGGTCCGTCACACAGGCCGTCGTGCCTCCCAGTTTTCAGGTGGGCTGTGACGGCCCGTCACCCCTGTGACGGTCCGTCCTGCACCTCCGTTCTGACGGTCAGAAACTCGTTTTCTTGCACCAAATTCCCAAAAGTTGAAGTGTTTTGCTACGGGGGCTCACGACGGTCCGTCGTGGATGTGACGACTCGTCCTGCAGGTCCGTCACAATTTACAGAGAGTCGATTTTCAGTACCCGATTTTCAAACTTCTAAGTGTCATGGAACGGACCTCTGTGACGGACCGTCGGGCCTATGACGGTCCGTCGGGGTGTCCGTAGTTTGGCCAGTTTTTCCAGAATTTCGTTCTGCTGCTCAAAACGACTAAACAGGTCGTTACATAAGTATATTAAAATAATTTAAAACTTAACATAAAGTTTTTATATAGTACTAAATTTTGTGATTTTATTTTTATAATATATTAAAAATCAAATCAATTTATTTATTCATTTGTATTTGATATTTAATTAAAATTTTCAAAATATACATATTTAACAAAAACAAATTAATTTATCAAATGCATAAATAAATATTTATCCTATTTTTAAATTTCATAAAATATATATATTAAATATTTATATTCACAATTCTATTTATTTTGATTTGATAATTATATTTTAATATACTTCAAAAGAGTTATAAAAATATGATCTTGATAGTATAAAGAATATAAGTATCTAATATTAAAATATATAATGTGGAGTGCAATATACATACAAGTAAACCAAGGCAAAAAAAGAACAGTTTTGACTCAAAAGTTTGCAATATCATCAGTTATGGGATCAATATTTTCACTCATTAAATTTTGTTTTCAATTACTTATTTCAATTCATATAGCTTAAAAAAATCACTAAAAGTGGGATAAAAAACAATAAATAAAATAATAAAAACACAAGTCATAGTATTGGTTCCTTAAATTACAAGTCTTTTTTTTTAATTGTTATTTTTTATTTTGGCAAAAAAATATTTTCTATCATGATTCTTTTCTTTTCTTTAAGGAATAAGTTGCAACACAAATTGAAAACTTGTGACATTGTATTGCATGGTCTTAACCAAGTTATTTTAAAATTTAATTTTAATATTTTTTAAATTTTCTATTCTTTAATCTTCATTTTAATTCATGGTCCCCTCTCTCTCTCTCCTTCTCTCTCTCTCTCTCTCTCCATATATATATATATATATATATATATATATATATATATATATATATATATATATATATATATATATATATATATATATATATATATATATATATGTATGTATATATGGGGGTTATGAGGAGTTATAGAGATTATGAAAATATAAATTATAAAGATAAGAGATACATATTTCTTAGTTTAAGAAGGGAAAATTAATGAGATCAATTTTAGGGAATGATAAATTTAAAGTTCTAATTATTTTTGTAGGATTAGTTTCTCCCCCTACCCATTTATTCATAGGATAAAATGAAAAAGTAAAGGTGTGACAAACAACAAATTACAATAATGAAAGTTTTCTACTCAAAATTAGTTTTATTATTTACAGATATATATATATATATATATATATATATATATTCTCATAGGAGTTTATTACTTATTAACATTGTCATGTGTTATTCATTCACATTAAAAATATGTCAACTTTATATGTTTAATTAAAAAAATAATGTAATGTATTCTTACAAAGTGATATAGGGTGTGCTCATTCATAAAATATTATTATAAAAATTAATACTAAAAATAAGATTTATTCATTTATTTTGTGATTGATTACTAATATGATAGACCACATCATATATTTTTAGGGGCAACAATATCCAGTATAGAAAGAAATGTACCATAGGTAATATACTTTTACTTCAATCATGACAAACTTTAAAATATTAATTAGCTATAAATTGACGTATATATAAATAAAAAAAATGTGCATCTTTTCATCTTCAACGACAACAACAATGAATAGAATATTAATTTTTTGTTCAAATCAAATAAATAAAATAAAAGAGAATAGAATAATATTAATTGGAATCAAAATAATACAACAGTGAATTTTCAAAATGTTTGAAAATCATTCAAACTTTTATACTACTATGACTCTATCTTCCGAAATCTCCAAGATAATTATGCTTCCTTCTTCATTTTGTTGAACTTATACCAAATAATGTGATGAATCTTTTAAGAATATATCTATGATCTTCATCAAAGTGAAGGTCATATTGTGACATCATCTTTTCTATGTCTTCTTTTTGTTTTGTACATGATTGATAAATAAAAAGACAAAGAAAAGAAAATTAGAAACCTATACTACTAAAAAGAAAGAATGAAAAAATGAAAATGAATATTCAACATCCCTATAGATGATAGATACTTATAGATTGAATAAGTCATAAAAATAGTTAGAAGGAAATTGAAAAGACATGCTATTTAAGTGAGAATATCAATAGATGGAGGTTTTTTGTAACTCATTATATATAATTATAATAATAAATATACTTGAATTTTTTAAATTAATAAACAAATTATTTCATGAGTAAAAAGAAGAAAAATATCAAAAAAAGAGAAAAAAGGAATGGAGGCCATAGAGAGGTGCCACATCACCTTGTCTATGGTCCTCATTTATATATATATATATATATATATATATATATATATATATATATATATATATATATATATATATATATATATATATATATTGATTTGTACTAACAAAGTTTGTTTTGTGGTTATTCGATAATGGTTAGTAAATTATGATAATCTTCACAACAATATTGTGAGGTACAATGTTTTAATTTATTTTACCTGGGAGTTATGATTCTAACATGTTGTTCTAATTGATAGTTTTGTTCAATAATTTAAGTCAAATTCAGATTATATATATGATATATAATATTTATTTATTTTTGGTAATGTATTTGATTTATAAGACATTGGTTGAGGGTAAGACGGTGAATTCAGGTTTCACCGCACCAAGTGGGTAAGACAGCGAGTAAAGTGTCGGTGCACAAAGATAATTAGAAGTTGGGTTCAATTCTCGTCGATTTATTACCAAATGAGTCTTTATATGGGTAATATATTGAATTTAAATCCTAATATACTATAATGTTTATATGATGATGACTAACATAAAGTTCTATACTTTTGATTGAAAGTGATGATATTTACCCATTAATTTGCTCCATTCTCTTATGTGAATGTGCTAGCAATGCATATATGTATGAAAAATGATAAGTGGTTGATTGTATGAATATAGGTATGGTAAAAAGTTAATGGTCATCACTGTGGTAATTAAAAGGAAGAACAATATGGGTTCTTAAGATGTTCCTTCAAATGTGAAGATAATTTTGTCCATTAAAATTGTATAAAAGGTTATTGGACACATTGTACTTAAGATGGTCCTTCAAATGTGAAGGTAACTGTTAAAGGTAATTTTTATCCATCAAAGTGGTATGAGAAGTTGGGCACGTTGTTGTTGGTGCAACCTAATTTAAAAAGTTTTGTAAATCCTCCATCAAAATAAATGAATACAAAGTGCTAGTACATTTGGTACATTTAACCTCTTAAAGTGATGTTGAGGTGAGTTACATAATGTCAAAACATGATAATGAGTTTCTAATAAAAACTTATGAAACATGTACAAATGGTTATGGTCCATTTTTTGAAGAAAATGTGTCTTGTGATCGTATGGATAATAACATATTCATGTATTGTTGGATAAATGTCACATCTCACATCGATGGGAGGTTTGGGAGATTGAAAGAAAATCTTTTGAGATAAATAGTTATTTTGGTCATATATATATTTTGAGTATTACAAAAATATTGTGGTATATTTTAGAATGAACTATAGGAGAACAAAAGAAAGAATAAATTTTTTCTGTAAAGGTTGTGACCATTATAAATATAAATATTGTTGTGTGGCAACACAAATTTGTCATTCGTTATCAAGAAATAAGTGTTGAATGTTATAATATTAATCATTCTAATAATAAAAAATTTCTCCTTGAAGGAGATGGTCAACATAAGAATGACATTGTGAAAATTGTAGTAGTACACAAAATTCATTAATAGTTCCGAAAGGGCTAATTGTTACTATTTGGAGGAATGAAATTCTTCATAATATTGTGGTTGTAGAGTCTCAAAAGAATCTCTTCAAGTTTGAGAAGAATGAAAAAAAATATTATATTGAGACTATAAATTATGGGAAGATTTAATATTTTCAGATTACTACAATCAAAGTGGGTAAATAAATATTTACGTATAAGATTTTCCAATTTTTTTCCATTGTTTGTTGTATACAAATACGGGAATGGTGATGGAATCACATGCAAAAGTAAACTAGAAATTTACTTGATTAAATATCAGTTGGTATAATCGGTTGGCCATTCAATTCAAATGTGATGCAAAAGAAATTGAGAATTCACATGGTTATATGTTGAAGAAATAAATGATTCTTCAAGAATTCTCTTTTGTAGCTTGTCCTCATGATAAAATGATCATTGTACCACCTAAGGTTGGGATCATATCCCCTAAAATTATTTTAAACATATAAAAAGGTGAATATGGGTCCGTTTACCTTCCATGTGATCGCTTGCTGTTTTAATTAATAGATGCATCTATGGTATGGTCAATGTGCATATATATTAACTTACAATTTGGGTTTTATAAGGTTTTTTACTTGAATTACAAAATTAATAGCATAGTTCCAAACTATAAAGTCATGTTGTTAATGCCGGTTGATTTAGCGGAAATTGTATGCCTCCAATTATAGCTAGACCACTGATGATGAGTACATATATCTCAAATAAAATTTGGTGTGAGATGAATTCATTTAGCATGTATGCGTCAAGCAAACAAGGTTCTCCCAACACAATTAGTTCACAGTTAGGAACCTAATAATTCCCATCTCAAAAATTGATGTGCGTACAAATGATTTTGTTGCTCCACGCACCAAGATGGATCCCCAAATGAGGTTGAGGGTGAATGTTAGATTTCCTAACATTATGGGGAGATATGTGTAGCAGCTGAAGATTATGTGTGGGTGAATTATCTAGATCCTCATTAAAAAAATGTGAACTTGAAATTCAAAAGATAATTCATTTTCAAAATATTGCAAGTAATTTGCCAGATATATTTGCTGACCCATTATTTTAATTAAAATGCAAATGATTCAATCAATAGTTCTTGAAGGACGGAGTCTATGGTACGCCCAAGAATTTTCTATCACACACTAAAAAGAATTTTTTTAGAAAGAGAAGCCCAAGAATGACCAAGGGTAAACGTGTCTTTTACCACTTAATAATATCAACCTATATGACTATAAATAGGAATTTTCTAGAATTACACTTTAGAAACAAATAAAGAGACATTCTCTCTTTCCATCAATGTTCACTCTTCATTGTTGTCTCAGTTTCTTCTCCAGTAAGTGTCTTTTTCTCTTCTGATTTTTTTTTATCTTCTGTGCTCTTCTTTCATATTTTTTCATAAATAGAGTAATTTTCAACTTTTAGACCACAATTTATATATACAATTTGACTTGTTTGTGTAAAAACCATTATTTAGTTCTATTTTCTCTTTGATACCTAATTTATATGTATGGATTCTTTTTACTACTATATAGAAGAGTGATGAATTTGGACGACCAAGGGAAAATAATCTTTTACTATTAAATAATATCTACTAACTATATATCACACACACTAAAAACAAATTACTACTTATAAAAGAGTGATGAATTAGGACGACCAAGAGTAAAATAGTATTTTACTATTACTATATAAAAGAGTGATGAATTAGGACGACCAAGGGTAAAATAGTCTGTTACTATTAATCTCTACTAACTATCTATCACACACTAAAAGGGAATTTTCTAGAAAGAGAAGCCCAAGAACGACCAAGGGTAAAAGTATCTTTTACCACTAAATAATATCGACCTATATGACTATAAATAGGAATTTTCTAGAACTACACTTTAGACACAAATAAAGAGACCTTCTCTCTTTCCGTCACTGCTCACTCTTCATTGTTGTCTCAATTTCTTCTCAAGTAAGTGTCTTTTTCTCGTTTGAATTTTTTTTTATCTTCAGTGCTTTTCTTTCATTTTTTCCCCATAAATTGAGTATTTTTCAATTTTTGGACCACAATTTATATATACAATTTGATTTTTTTGTATAATAAAATATTATTTAGTCCTATTTTCTCTTTGATACCCAATTTACACGCATGGATTCTTTTTACTACTATATAGAAGAGTGATGAATTAGGACGACCAACGGTGTGATGAATTAGGACGACAAATATAAATAATTTTAGAATTATCTTTATATATATAAAGTGAATATTGATCAAGGGAAAAAATGTAATTTCATGCTAACAAAAATTTATCAAGAATGATAACAAAAAAATTAAATAGTTCTAGAAACATCTTAACTTATTGTTATTACCATTAACTTATTTGGTTATTAGTTCACTTTCTTTTTCTTCTCTTTTGTGAGTTATAGTGATATTCATTATTCTTATAAAAAAAACCCTACTTTTTATATAAAAAAATAAATTACTTATTTCAATCTTTATTTTGACTCTAATTAATATATTTGAAAATAAAATATTGTGATCAAATTAATAATATACATTAGATTGAAATTAAAGAAAAAGATGTTAAAAAGTAACTTTACCAATAAAATGAATAGGATGATAAAATTGTATTAAAGATGACCAAGAATAAAATGTAATTTTAACAAATCTATCAAGAATAAATAATTCTAGAAACATCTTTCTATATATAAAATTAATGATGATCAAAGGTAAAAATGTAACTTAATGCAAGCAAAAATCTACCAAGAATGATAACAAGAAACTTAAATAGTTCTAGAAACATCTTTAGTTATTATATAAAAGGGAATAAATAATGATTACACCTAGCTCTTAATAATTATGTGTCAAGTATAATATTAGGTGGAACCTATCGGAATTAAAATTAAAATTTATATGTATACATATATATTCTGTATTGAATTTTTTTTTTAGTTTTATGATCTTAAATATGCTATATAAAAAAATTAAAATTCAGAAGTTATTTTCTTTTTGAAATGAAATAAAAATAAGTTCATATAAATTGAAAAGGAGGGAGTCATATATTAAAAATAAAATATATGTGGGTTATTATTGAAATGAACTTTAATATATTATTTTTTTTTGAAAATTGTTTGGCTTCCTTCTATTAATTTGTGCATATATGTGGAGTTTTATAGATTTGAACATTTTAATATAGAAATATAATGATTTGAAAACTTTAATTCTTCGTTTTAATTTGTAATTTGTTATATATTTGAAAATTACATAAAAAAGAAGCTTAAGAACGCAACATAACAATTTATTATATTTTTAGAAAAAACATTTTAAAAAAACATAATGAAATTTGGTTGAATCCCTATGTGAGGCCCTCATAACGTTGGGATCGTTCTCCCACGTGCCAAGCATATTATTTCAGTTTAGATTCATCCTAAAAGTATTTGAATATTGATGATCTTGATGCCTATTTTCTTGAATTCATATGTTATTCTCTAATTTGCCCGAGTTGAGAACATTCTGAGTTTGTTACGTTGTGTTATAGAGTTGTTTCAAGTTAGATTCTTATGTATATTTATTGGGTATCTGTATCTAAAAATTATTTAATAAAAAGAATCGTGTTTGGGTGGATTGGGAAAGAAAAGCAAAGAAGAAATTCGAGGGGGTGACATTTGAATGTGGGAGCGTGTCGCACGACCTGTTCCATGAAATGAAAATTTTACTCTACGTCACGGAGCTGACACGAGCTGTTCTGCCTCAAAAAGAAGTTTCTTAAAACAAATATTAGTTATTCCTACGCGTCGCGGACCCACCTCTATGTCTTGATTTTAAGTCTTTTCTCATGTGTAGCTTTTTAAAATAATTCCTAAAAAACATGAGATCTTTGAAGACACAAATCTTAATCCTTGAATCCATTATTCAAGTCAAAAATCAGTTGAGAGTCATGTCAAGAACAACTAATATTGAGGTCAAGAGAAGTCAAGATTCAAGTAAAATAAGTTCATTTAAAGTTTTCCTAAGTCTTTTACAAACAATTTAACTATTTTAAGTCTTAAGTTTTAAGTTCACTACAAAGTAAAGTCGGTGTCTTTTCTTCAAAGAAGTATATGAGATTCACAAAGATTTATAAAAATGTTTTCACATTTACATAAGAAAGGACTGAGGTTTCCAAAGAGCCTTTGGGCTAGCTTAAAAAAGAGAGTAATATCTTTCTAAATGAAGAAAGCAAGAAAACATAAAAAGTCAAAGATTGCCTTCGAGATAAGTTTCTGAGCTCTAATCTCAAATCATAGAGAAGTATGTTCAAAAAAAAATAAGAGACAATATATTTTGGGAGTAGTATTGAGCACCGAACTGGGGACTAGCATGATTTCAGATAACTCACGTCTCCGTAAAACCATGTAGTCACCATGGGTAGAAAAAAGTCATACTTTTTGGATGAATCCTTTTAAAAGTAGACTAGTATATGCATTAGAAAGTTCAGGTATTATACCTTTGGCACGATATAGGATGCGTTGGCAGCATGAGGTAGATCGTTGTACCATCTATATTACACTTAGGTGATGGTTGTCAGTTAGAGAAACTCCACAGAAGTTAATCCTATTTTTTTATACATCATTTTATTATATTTTTATATACATTTAAGGGTTATGTTGTATTCTTGTATAGACAAAGTGTTGACATAATATTTTAATAAACTTTTCTTTATATTGCACATACTTTTAAAATCTTTTATATTGAAATAAGTCCAATTATGTTGATTTAAGTTGAGCAAGGTAAGTTCTTCCAATATCTTTTCAAGCCCATGTTGTATTAGAATTACAACTCAATTACTCGTACATCAAGGGTGTTTCTAGAACATAGATTGATCTGTGGAAAGAGGGTAGGGATGGGGATGCATCACCGGCGTGTTGGTCCGGTTTTGTGGAAGCTTTCTTGGGGCGTTTCTTTCCCTGAGAACTGAAAGAGGCAGAGGTTCGTGAGTTCCTCACACTTAAGCAATATACTCTAAGTGTGCGTAAGATTGGGTTGAAGTTCACCCAACTGTATCATTTTGGTCCAAAAGTAGTTAAGGACATGAGTAGTAGAATGATCTTATTTGTTGTTGAGTTGGATCGTCTATAAAGCAAAGAGGACCGAACATCCATGATTATCGGGGACATGTACATTATGAGATTTATGATATATGTGAAGCAGGTAGAGGAAGAAAGATGAGAGATAGAAAGGAGCTCAAGAACAAAAGGGCTAAGATACAAAATGAGTTCGGGTAGCAAAAGAGAAATGCCAATCGGTAATCCTTCCCCCCTAAAAAAAAACAGAAGGGTCCAGTTCGCTCATCTTCTAGTGCACCTGAACTTAAGAAGAAGGGCGAGTACTATGGTTATAATTCCTTTGTTAAACCTTCCTATTCACTGGATAGCGTGGCGTTACGCGGTAGTAAGCCTCCTGCCTGCACAAAGTATGGTAGAAACAACTAAGGTATTTGTCATGAGGGCTCCAATGCTTGTTTCAAGTATGGTAAAACATGACATTTCATTTGAGAATGTCCAAAGAATAATAAGAGAAATGGTAATGGGGGAAATAGATCCCAGTCATCATTAGTTGCTCTACCATATAGGGTTGCACCTAGAGGAGCTACTTCTAGTGCCGGCGGAGGAACAAACCGCTTGTATGCTCTCAACATTCGCCAATTGAAAGAGGATTTACATGATGTTTTCACTGGTATGATTCAAGTCTTTGACCTTACTTTTTATGATTTTCTAGACTTAGGAGTGATTTTATCTCTTGTAACTCCATATGTTGCTATGACTTTAATATTATTCTTGAGTAACTTAATTAACCATTCAGTGTTTCTACACAAGTTGGTTAGTCAATTTTTAGTAGAAAGAGTCTATCGTGATTGTCACATTTTTGTCAATTACAAGGTACCATGGCTGATCAATTGAGTTAGACATATTAGATTTTGATGTCTGTAACGACCTGTTTAGTCGTTTGAGCAGCGGATTTTAAATTCTGGAAAAACTGGCTGAGACAACGTGTGTCCCGACGGACCGTCGTGGACACGACGGCCCGTCGAGGGAGTGTCGTCCCATGGCACTTAGAATTTTGAAATTGGGTACTGAAAATCGACTCTCTGTAAATTGTGACGGACCTGCAGGACGTGCCGTCACATCCACGACGAACCGTCGTGAGTCCCGTTGCAAAACACTTCAACTTTTGAGAATTTGGTTCGAGAAACGAGTTTCTGACCGCCATGACGGACGTGCAGGACGGACCGTCACAGGCGTGAGGGACCGTCACAGTGTCCGTGGTGACGAGGGGATGCTGGGCAGTTGCGACGACCTGCGTGACGGACCGTCGCAGGCCCGACGGCCCGTCACAGGTCACGCAATCCCAGGCAGTTTAGGATTTCTCCACATGTTTTAAGGGTCGTTTTTGACTATTCTTTCCTTAATTATAAAGATTGAGGGTTAACATTAATAAGTCTAATTACTTAGGGGTAAAAAGGGGTAACCTTAAGTAAATTAAAGGGGTTTATTGTCCTTTTTCACACTTAATTATATGATTAATTAGGGTAAAAGAAAGAGGGTTTGAACATAAGAAAACAAAAGAGAGAAAAGGGAGAAACGAATTGAGAGAGCAAATAGATCGATCAAGAGGCATAGAGGATAGCAAGGATTTTGAGAAGATAGCTTGTTGATTCAATTCTTCGGTGGATGTAGGTTATGGTTTTATATTACGATACTCGTAGTGAACTCTTAATAGTGAATAATATGTGTTGATGATATTGTAAACCTGTCTATATGCTTAATTGTATGCTTGCATGAACATGATTATGTGATTTTGATAAAGCAAGCATGATGAAAACCATTGAATCCCAAATCTTGAAAGAAACTTTAATCTATGATATTAATGATAATGCCTTGGTATAAAAGAAGGCTTGATGAATTAAAGTGATTGGGATTAATGATGCCTTGGTTTAGAGAAGGCTTGATGAACGGATATAGTGGATCGGAGTGTCACGTACCGACACATAGTATTAGTGGATCGGAGTGTCACGTACCGACACATAGTAATAGTGGATCGGAGTGTCACGTTCCGACACATAGTATTAGTGGGACGGGTGTCACGAACCGACACATAGATATAGGGAATCGGAGTGTCACGTACCGACACATATAGGGGATCGGAGTGTCACGTTCCGACACATATAGGGGATCAGAGTGTCACGTTCCGACACATATAGGGGATCGGAGTGTCACGTTCCGACACATATAGGGGATCGGAGTGTCACGTTCCGACACATAGTGGTAGGGGATCGGAGTGTCACGTACCGACACAAGAGGAAGAAAGATAATGAATCTCGAAAGATGTTAATATACTCAACATAATGAACTTAATTCCCAAATGAGTATGGTATTGAGGCTTGAGTCCTCATGGATGAACTTGATGGTATTTATTGACGATTATAATACTTGTTGCTACATGTTGAGTTTATAGTTGATTTACAATATTACTCGATATGTATTATTGCCTATTTTGAGTTAACCGATGATATCTACTCAGTACGTGTGGTTGTACTGACCCCCTACTTTTATGTTTTCCTCTTGTTATTTGTGTTATGCAGCAAACGTTCCGTCAACTTTGACTCAGCAGTAGATCAAGCCAGTCTTCACTCCATCGGAAATTCAGGGTGAGCTAATGCGTCTAGCTTGAACTGGGTCTCCTTCTTCAAGTCTTGATGCCTTGAACTTCCGGCATGGACTAGCATTTAGTATTTTGTTCTTAGATAGTTTAGTTTAGAAATTTGAGATAGATGTTCTTGTGATGATGACTTCCAGATTTTGGGAATATTAATAATAGTCGAGTTGTTTATTTTGAGTTTAAGTCTTCCGCATTATTTATGTTGATATTATATTGAAATGTTAAGGTTTAGATGGGTTGGTTCGCTCACATAGGAGGGCAAATGTGGGTGCCAGTCGCGTCCCCGATTTGGGTCGTGACAGACTTGGTATCAGAGCATTAGGTTCGTTGGTCTCATCACACAAGAACAGGTCTAGTAGAGTCTTAAGGAACGGTAGGGGGACGCCTTTACTTTTCCTTGAGAGGCTATAAGGCTTTAGGAAAATTCCATTCTTTCATTCTTTCTTTCGTGCTACTACTTGAGTCCAATTGGTATCTAGGTGATACAAATTGGTATCTGACCATCTTCACTCTATTTCGCAGATGGTTAGAACTAGAGCAACGACCGCACTAGCAGCGACAACGGAAAGACATGAAACTACTGAGCCAGCCACTGGGGCTGTGGCTCGAGGAGGAACAGCGGCAAGAGGCCGTGGAAGAGGTCGTGGGAGGACGTCCTCTAGAGGAAGAGGACGAGCCCCTAGCCCATCTGATACTAGGGCGGTGACTCCTCCACCGACTGAGGATGCAGTAAGAGAGGGTGAGGAAGGGGAAACCGAACAAGGGCAGAATGAGGAAATGCCACCCCAACCTACCCCAGAGATGATCAACCAAGTACTTGCTTATCTTAGCGGGTTGTCTGATCAGGGTCAAGCACCTCCAGTGGTTTCTGCACCAACACCTCCGGTTTCAGAGATACGACATGCGACTACTATGGCTCCACGCATGGATGCACCATTGGAGATAGGCACATTTCCACGTCTGACTACTGGGCCTATTATGACAAACGATCAACATGAACTTTTCAGTAAGTTCTTGAAATTGAAACCTCCAGTCTTCAAGGGTGCAGAATCTGAAGATGCTTATGATTTTCTGGTTGATTGTCATGAGCTACTACACAAAATGGGGATAGTAGAGAGGTTTGGTGTCGAGTTCGTGAGCTATCAGTTCCAAGGGAACGCCAAAATGTGGTGGCGTTCACATGTTGAGTGTCAACCAACAGAGGCACCACCTATGACTTGGGAATCATTCTCTACCCTATTTATGGAGAAATATATCCCAAGGACTTTGAGAGATAGAAAGAGGGATGAGTTCTTGAGTCTGGAGCAAGGTAGAATGACGGTTAATGCATACGAGGCTAAATTTCGCGCACTATCCAGATACGCCACCCAACTCTGTTTCAGTCCACAAGAACGGATCCGCCGTTTTGTGAAGGGGTTGAGGTCAGAATTGCGGATTTCAGCCTTACAGATAGCGGCAACAACAACATCCTTCCAAGAGGTGGTAGACTTTGTGATAGAGGTGGAAGGAGTGAAGCCAGATGACTTCACCACGACATCGACATCAAAGAGATTTCGAAGGGGAGGTGAGTTTAATGGTTCTTATTCTAGAGGACAGAACTCCGGAGGTCACTCAAATCGACCAATTCAGTCTTCACTACAGACTGTAGTTGGGGGTCCGCCTCAGAACGGTCAACACTACTCCGAGAGACCTATGCCTGACTCCAGAGAGTGCTATGGATGTGGGGAGATTGGACATATTAGGAGGAATTGTCCAAAACAGAGTTACAGAGCCCCACTAGCTAGAGGTAGGGGTGGTCATGGTAGAGGCCGTTTTTCTGGACGACGTGGTGGTCGAGGTAATGGCGGTCACCAAAACGGCAGAGGTGATGGGCAAAACGGAGCCATTACTACACAACATGGTAGGGGCAACGGACAGACAAATAATGGGGCCCATTGTTATGCTTTCCCTGGGATGTCTGAAGCGGAGGCGTCTGATGCTGTTATCACAGGTAATCTCTTGGTTTGTGATTGCATGGCATCTGTATTATTTGACCCTGGCTCCATGTTTTCATATGTATCTTCCTCATTTGCTAATGGTCTAAATTTACATTGTGAATTACTTGACATGCCTATTCGTGTTTCTACTCCGGTGGGTGAGTCTGTGATAGTCGAAAAAGTGTATAGGTCTTGTTTGGTGAATTTTGTGGGGAGCAACACTTATGTAGATTTGGTTATTTTAGAAATGGGTGACTTTGATATAATTCTGGGTATGACTTGGCTTTCTCCAAATTTTGCGATTTTGGATTGTAATGCTAAAACAGTGACGCTAGCCAAGCCTGGGGCAGATCCATTAGTGTGGGAGGGTGACTACACTTCCAATCCGGTGCGTATAATCTCCTTTATTCGTGCTCAGAAGATGGTTAGTAAGGGTTGTCTAGCTTTCTTGGCACATCTTAAGGATGACACTACTCAAGTACCATCGATTGAGTCAGTTTCGGTAGTCTGTGAGTTTTTGGATGTGTTCCCTGCAGATCTTCCCGGTATGCCACCAGATAGGGATATAGACTTCTGCATTGATTTGGAACCCGGTACTCGCCCCATTTCTATACCCCCTTATAGAATGGCTCCCGCAGAGTTAAGAGAGTTAAAGGCTCAACTTCAAGAATTGTTGAGTAAAGGCTTCATTAGACCAAGTGCATCTCCTTGGGGTGCTCCGGTGCTATTTGTGAAGAAGAAGGATGGGAGTTTCCGAATGTGTATAGATTACCGACAGTTGAACAAAGTAACTATTAAGAACAAGTACCCCATTCCTCGCATTGATGACTTGTTCGATCAGTTACAAGGTGCTTGTGTCTTCTAAAAAATTGACTTGAGATCCGGTTATCACCAATTGAAAATACGAGCAACGGATGTGCCAAAGACTGCTTTTCGAACTAGGTATGGGCATTATGAATTTGTGGTAATGTCTTTTGGTCTTACGAATGCCCCTGCTGCCTTCATGAGCTTGATGAACGGATTTTCAAGCCATACTTGGACCTCTTTGTGATTGTGTTTATTATGATATACTGATATACTCCAAAAGTAAGAAGGAACATGAGGAGCATTTGAGAATGGTGTTAGAGTTGTTGAGAAAGAAAAAGCTTTATGCGAAATTCTCCAAGTGTGAGTTTTGGCTAGATTCAGTGTCCTTCTTGGGGCACGTGGTTTCTAAGGATGGAGTGATGGTGGATCCATCTAAGATTGAGACAGTGAAGAATTGGGTAAGACCTACAAACGTGTCAGAAATAAGGAGTTTTTGTGGGGTTAGCTAGCTACTACCGCCGATTCGTCAAGGGATTCTCTTCCATTGCTTCCCAATTGACGAACTTGACTAAGCAAAACGTCCCATTTGTATGGTCGGATGAGTGTGAGGAGAGCTTCCAGAAGCTTAAGACTTTGTTGACTACCGCGCCTATCCTCACCTTGCCGGTAGAGGGCAAAAACTTCATTGTTTATTGTGATGCATCCTATTCTGGTTGGGTGCAGTGCTAATGCAAGAGAAGAATGTGATTGCTTATGCTTCGAGGCAATTAAAGGTGCATGAGCGTAACTATCCGACCCACGATTTGGAGTTGGCCGCGGTAGTATTTGCACTAAAGCAATGGAGACACTACTTGTATGGGGTTAAGTGTGAAGTCTACACGGACCATCGTAGCCTACAGTATGTATTCACTCAGAAAGACTTGAACTTGAGACAGAGGAGATGGATGGAACTACTGAAGGACTACGACATCACTATCTTGTATCATCCGGGAAAAGCAAATGTTGTGGCAGATGCTTTGAGTAGAAAGGCGGGAAGCATGGGAAGTCTAGCTCATTTGCAAGCTTCTAGACGCCCATTGGCTAGAGAAGTGCAGATTTTGGCTGACGACTTGATGAGGTTAGAAATAAATGAGAATGGAGGGTTGTTAGCTTGTGTAGAGGCAAAATCCTCTTTTCTTGATCAGATTAAGGGGAAACAGTTTGATGATGAGAAACTAAGGCGAATTCGAGATAAAGTGTTGCAAGGAGAGGCTAAGGAAGCAAATATCGATGGGGAAGGTGTTTTGAGGATTAAGGGAAGGGTATGTGTACCCCGCATCAATGATTTGATCACCACTATTCTTACAGAAGCTCATAGTTCCGGATATTCTATACATCCTGGTGCAACCAAGATGTATCGCGACCTAAAGCAACACTTCTGGTGGGGTAGAATGAAGCGAGATATTGTCGAGTTTGTTGCCAAGTGTCCAAATTGTCAACAAGTAAAGTATGAACACCAAAGGCCCGGAGGAATACTTCAGAGAATGCCCATTCCTGAATGGAAGTGGGAGAGAATCGCAATGGACTTTGTGGTTGGTCTTCCAAAGACATTGGGGAAGTATGACTCTATTTGGGTGATTGTTGATAGGTTAACTAAGTCTGCTCACTTCATTCCTGTCAAGGTGACCTACAATGCAGAGAAGTTAGCCAAGATCTACATCTCAGAAATTGTTCGGTGCATGGAGTTCCACTCTCAATCATATCAGATAGAGGTACGCAGTTTACTTCTAAGTTTTGGAGAACATTGCATGCTGAATTAGGTACTAGATTGGACCTTAGTACTGCATTTCATCCTCAGACCGATGGTCAGTCTGAGCGAACGATTCAAGTTTTGGAGGATATGCTTCGCGCATGTGTGATAGAGTTTGGTGGCCATTGGGATGGCTTCTTACCGTTGGCAGAGTTTTCATACAATAATAGCTATCACTCCAGTATAGACATGGCTCCCTTTGAAGCATTGTATGGGAGGAGGTGTAGATCTCCCATTGGTTGGTTTGATGCCTTTGAAGTTAGACCTTGGGGGACTGATCTGTTAAGAGATTCTATGGAGAAGGTGAAAGCTATTCAAGAAAAGCTTTTGGCGGCTCAAAGTAGACAAAAGGAGTATGCAGACCGAAAGGTAGAGACTTGGAGTTCATGGAAGGTGAACAAGTCTTGTTGAAGGTTTCGCCCATGAAAGGGGTGATGCGGTTTGGAAAAAGGGGTAAGTTAAGTCCAAGGTATATTGGACCATTTGAAGTGCTTAAGAGAATAGGGGAGGTGGCTTATGAATTAGCCTTGCCCCCAGGGCTGTCCGGAGTGCATCCGGTGTTCCATGTATCCATGTTGAAGAGATACCACGGAGATGGAAACTACATTATCCGTTGGGATTCAGTTTTGTTGGATGAGAACTTGACTTATGAAGAGGAACCGGTTGCTATATTAGATAGAGAAGTTCGCAAACTGAGGTCGAGAGAGATTGCATCCATCAAAGTGCAATGGAAGAATTGACCGGTTGAAGAGGCTACATGGGAGAAGGAGGCAGATATGCAAGAAAAATACCCACATCTGTTTACAGATTCAGGTACTCCTTTTCGCCACTATTCTTCTTTTGATCGTTCGGGGACGAACGATGGGTAAATTGGTATCTATTGTAACGACCTGTTTAGTCGTTTGAGCAGCGGATTTTAAATTCTGGAAAAACTGGCTGAGACAACGTGTGTCCCGACAGACCGTCGTGGACACGACGGCCCGTCGAGGGAGTGTCGTCCCATGGCACTTAGAATTTTGAAATTGGGTACTGAAAATCGACTCTCTGTAAATTGTGACGGACCTGCAGGACGTGCCGTCACATCCACGACGAACCGTCGTGAGTCCCGTTGCAAAACACTTCAACTTTTGAG
The DNA here is from genome assembly GCA_027705065.1 of Solanum peruvianum. Taxonomy (NCBI): domain Eukaryota; kingdom Viridiplantae; phylum Streptophyta; class Magnoliopsida; order Solanales; family Solanaceae; genus Solanum; species Solanum peruvianum. Next base: position 19,626,548 of record JAKWJD010001761.1, read on the forward strand.
AATTTGGTTCGAGAAACGAGTTTCTGACCGCCATGACGGACGTGCAGGACGGACCGTCACAGGCGTGACGGACCGTCACAGTGTCCGTGGTGACGAGGGATGCTGGGCAGTTGCGACGACCTGCGTGACGGACCGTCGCAGGCCCGACGGCCCGTCACAGGTCACGCAATCCCAGGCAGTTTAGGATTTCTCCACACGTTTTAAGGGTCGTTTTTGACTATTCTTTCTTAATTATAAAGATTGAGGGTTAACATTAATAAGTCTAATTACTTAGGGTTAAAAGGGGTAACCTTAAGTAAATTAAAGGGGTTTATTGTCCTTTTTCACACTTAATTATATGATTAATTAGGGTAAAAGAAAGAGGGTTTGAACATAAGAAAACAAAGAGAGAAAAGGGAGAAACGAATTGAGAGAGCAAATAGATCGATCAAGAGGCATAGAGGATAGCAAGGATTTTGAGAATATAGCTTGTTGATTCAATTCTTCGGTGGATGTAGGTTATGGTTTTATATTACGATACTCGTAGTGAACTCTTAATAGTGAATAATATGTGTTGATGATATTGTAAACCTGTCTATATGCTTAATTGTATGCTTGCATGAACATGATTATGTGATTTTGATAAAGCAAGCATGATGAAAACCATTGAATCCCAATCTTGAAAGAAACTTTAATCTATGATATTAATGATAATGCCTTGGTATAAAAGAAGGCTTGATGAATTAAAGTGATTGGGATTAATGATGCCTTGGTTTAGAGAAGGCTTGATGAACGGATATAGTGGATCGGAGTGTCACGTACCGACACATAGTATTAGTGGATCGGAGTGTCACGTACCGACACATAGTAATAGTGGATCGGAGTGTCACGTTCCGACACATAGTATTAGTGGGACGGTGTCACGAACCGACACGTAGATATAGGGGATCGGAGTGTCACGTACCGACACATATAGGGGATCGGAGTGTCACGTTCCGACACATATAGGGGATCGGAGTGTCACGTTCCGACACATATAGGGGATCGGAGTGTCACGTTCCGACACATATAGGGATCGGAGTGTCACGTTCCGACACATAGTGGTAGGGGATCGGAGTGTCACGTACCGACACAAGAGGAAGAAAGATAATGAATCTCGAAAGATGTTATATACTCAACATAATGAACTTAATTCCCAAATGAGTATGGTATTGAGGCTTGAGTCCTCATGGATGAACTTGATGGTATTTATTGACGATTATAATACTTGTTGCTACATGTTGAGTTTATAGTTGATTTACAATATTACTCGATATGTATTATTGCCTATTTTGAGTTAACCGATGATATCTACTCAGTACGTGTGGTTGTACTGACCCCCTACTTTTATGTTTTCCTCTTGTTATTTGTGTTATGCAGCAAACGTTCCGTCAACTTCGACTCAGCAGTAGATCAAGCCAGTCTTCACTCCATCGGAAATTCAGGGTGAGCTAATGCGTCTAGCTTGAACTGGGTCTCCTTCTTCAAGTCTTGATGCCTTGAACTTCCGGCATGGACTAGCTTTTAGTATTTTGTTCTTAGATAGTTTAGTTTAGAAATTTGAGATAGATGTTCTTGTGATGATGACTTCCAGATTTTGGGAATATTAATAATAGTCGAGTTGTTTATTTTGAGTTTAAGTCTTCCGCATTATTTATGTTGATATTATATTGAAATGTTAAGGTTTAGATGGGTTGGTTCGCTCACATAGGAGGGCAAATGTGGGTGCCAGTCGCGTCCCCGATTTGGGTCGTGACAATGTCATTCTTAGTATGGACTGGTTTCACGTATGTTATGCCTCACTTGATTGTAGTTTTTGAGTAGTCAAGTTTATGTTTCAAAATGAGCCAGTCTTACAGTGGAAAAACAGTTCAATAGTGCATAAGGATCGTGTCATTTCGTACCTTAAGGAAAGGAAGTTAGTTTCTAAAAGGTGTTTCTATCACTTAGTTCGAGTTAATGACTCAAGCTTTGAGGTACCTCATATTTAGTGAGTCCCATTAGTAAAAGCGTTTCAAGAAGTCTTTCCAGATGATCTTCCAAGAGTCCCTATAAAGAGAGAGATAGAATCAGTATAGATCTGGTTCGAGATACTCGTCTTATATATAGTCCGCCATATAGAATAGCCCAATAGAGTTTAAAGAGTTAACAGAGTAGTTAAAAGACCTTTTAAAGAAAGGCTTTATTCAACCAAGTGTCTCACCTTGGCTCCCTTCTGTCCTATTTCTGAGAAAGAAAAATTGTTCACTTACAATGTGTATAGACTATTGTTTGTTAAACAAGGTTGCCATAAAGAATAAGTATCCTCTTTAGAGGATTAATGATATTTTCGATCAGCTTCAAGGTGCTTGTTCATTCTCAAAAACTGACCTCAAGTTGGGCTACCATCAGTTGAAAGTTAGGGAAATTGATATTCCAAAGGCAACTTTCAAAATCCAATATGGTCATTATGAGTTTTTTTTTCATGTCTTTTGGTTTAAAAAATGCACCAGCGACGTTCTAGATGTCACGCCCCGAGCTATCCCGAAATGCAGACACGGGAACTAGGCCCATAAGTAATCCCACGATAACCTTGTTAGCATGATCATGAACATACTAAAGATAATAAATTGATGCGGAAGGTAAATGATAAATAAAATTAAAAGATGGGGAATACCCATATACTATAACGGAGATATATGAAAATCGATGAGTTTCATACAATGAAGATATTAACTTAATACCGAGATAAATCTTACTATCTCTGAAAATAACCTCTAGCTGACTAGAAATGCTAGGACAGGTCCCAGCTAATTCTAGAAAAACTGAAACTAAAAGACTAAAATAATGAAAATAAAATCTTCACTATTGTCCTTAGATAATGAGGAGTCACTACTAATTTTGCTGAATTGGAGATCGGGAACCGATCTAAGCGTGATCTGTATGCTGAGAACCTGAACCAACATAACGTGAAGATGTAGCGCACATATGCTACAGTACTTGAAAGGTATTGATCACGTACGATAGAGTAAATCTAAAATAAAACATAACTGAACAAGCACAAAAGCAAGTATAATGTTCTGAACATGATATACTCAATGTTGAGCTAACATGATGCAATGACAAAATTTTTAACATGCCAAGACTGATTACTAACTGAACTATAAATATGGTTAATGCAATAAAGTCTGACTTGACTGTGGGAGCTACTAATAAGCGATAATAAAACAACATGAGCTAAATGTGAAGTCCGATGTATACACCCCATATCGAGGACCCAATATACCCTGCCAAAGCTATAAAGGCATGCTGATGTGATCACTAAACTGATGCCCACAGAGGGGACTTACAACCTACTAGACTAGTAGTTATGGGACAATTTGGGTACCTGAACCCTAGTCCAACTGGATATTATGCTACTTATAATGAATTTTGTGTTAAATTGAATATGACAAATTTCTGTAAATATTAGATAGCTCAAACTGAACATGCCAACTGAGAATCCAACAATTAATCTGATAATGATGCATTAATAAATGAGGCATGTATATCTGAAGTATCTAAAATGTCTGACCTATATATAGCTAGGGTTCTTAAATTTATGCGATAAACTAAATATTAACATTATAATATGATTTGGATCATTCTAATATCAAGAAACCAATAATTCTACCATTCCAGAAACCCTAAGTCTAATCATTATACGGGAATCAAGAAACTGAATGATAACTAGGGACCTAATGGGAGAAAGGAACTCATTAGTGAAATCTCACATGCCTGGTGATGAATTTCATAGAAAAATATTTAGATTATGGGGTTGGAATTGATGGAACCTTATTTTGTTTTTGAACTAGAGTTTTTGACCTTTTTCTCCCCTCTTACTTCTAATTTACTACATTTTGATTAATTATTTGACTTATGTAAGTTCTAGTTATGTTTCTAGGCTTAAAATGACTAAAGCCTCATGATTTAGGATCTAAACAATGTATCTTAGGGATCCAACAAAGTAGAAAAAGACTAAAAAAACCTGACTTAAATGATGTCAAAATTACCGACGGACCTGGTCCATTGAGTATGGTCTTACCTATGATCCATAAGTCCAGGTCGTCGTCTGTGGACCCAAATCGAGGAACCTAGTCCACAGACCATGCTTCTACATACGGTTCATAGGTCTTGGACTTCGTTTGGTTGAAAGAATGGTTTGTGGACCAATATCGACAAACCTGGTCCATGGACCGTGGTCCCAATTACAGTTCATCTAGTTACATCATCGTTTGATTTAGAGAATGGTTTCTGAGGACCAAGATTGATGGACCTGTTCCATTGAATGTGGTGAAAGCTACGATTCTTTTGTCGTTTGATTCAAAGAATAGGTTTTGAGGACCAAGATCGACGTACCTGGTCCATAGATTGTGGTCCAACCTGCTGTGCGTAGGACCTGGTCGTTATTTGGGATCTTTTGATTTTTTGTGGACCAACACGGATGGACCTTGTCCATGGACCATGGTTCTACCTATGGTTTGTAGATGGCACCTACACTTTTAAAAAATCTAAATTCTGGTTTATCTAGGATACGAGTTGTAACATTCTTTCTCCCTTGAGAACATTCATCCTAAAATGAAGAATAAACTAGATGAAATGAAGAGAGAGGGCTTTAATCCCTACAACTAAACAGTGAGAACTAAATTTTTGACTGAAGTAAGTTCAAAAAACATGCAAATACGATGAAAATACAAGTACAAATTGAGGGAACATTTTTCTAAGGCTGAATTCACAGATGAATGCCTCAAAAACTGAAGAGGAACTATAACCTCAATCTGGAGTGGAATCGGAAGGAAAAAGGTAAGGATACTTGGCTTTCATGGATCCTTCTTCTTCCTAGGTAATTCCCTCGACGGATTTACTCCACCACAAAACCTTGACTGAAGCGACTTTTTTGTTTCTCTACTTTATTACCTGAGGGTCAATATTCTCAACTGGTACATCTTCCTAAGAAAGACTATCTTTCACAATTACACTCTCTAAGGGCACTATGGAGGATTGATCACCCACACACTTCTTCAAGAGCGAGATGTGAAAAACTAGATGCACTACTGCTTATTCTGTTGGCAACTCTGACTCACATGACACTTTGCCAACCCTTTTCAAGATGTTCTAAGTGCCTACATATATAGGACTGAGCTTCCCTTTCTTGCCACATCTCATCAGCCCCTTTATAGGTGATACTTTCTGGAAAACTCTATCATCCACTTGAAACTCTAGTTCCCTTCTCCTTGCATCCGCTTAAGATTTCTGACGAGTTTGGGTGGTATTAAGTCTATATTTAATGATTTGCAATTCTTCATAGCAAACGTATCCTCTAGGGTATTAATGGTATGCTTTGTTTGTCCATCCGTCTGCGAATTAAATGATGTGCTAAGGTTAAACTTAGTACCAAGACCCTTATGAAATGACTTCCAGTAATGAGAGGTAAAATGAGGACATTTATCTGAGATGATAGAAAAAGGAATCCCATGAAAACTCACAATTTCACTAATGTAAAGTTTTGCATAGTCCTCCACCGAATTTGTAGTCTTGACCTCCAAAAAGCAAGAAGACTTAGTCATCCTATCAACTATCACCCAAATGGAGTCATGTTGTCTGAGAGTACAAGGTAACCCTATAATATAATCCATATTGATCACCTCCATGTAGGAATATCGATCTCTTGAGTCATACCCCCTGGTTTCTGATGTTCTACCTTAACTTGCTTGCGATTGGGGCACTTACTCACAAAATCTACTATATCCCTCTTCATGCCATTCAATCAATAGACTTCCTTCAGATCGTGGTACATCTTAGTGGCACCCTGGATGAATAGAAAATCTTGAGTTATGGGCTTCTACAAGAATATGTTGGCTCAACTTGCCTACATAAAGAAAAAAGAATCTACCCTCGTAGCGAAGTACACCATATGAATGGCAATCCTGATCTCAGCATTTGAGACTTCCTGATCTGGAACATGAGGATCTGCGTTTGCATTCCTGGCCTTACCTCTACAAGGAGGAAGGATCTGAAATGTAGAACATTGAGTTAGAATGGAATTAGATCATACCTTACACACGATAAGAGTAATAAGAAAATAAAGCTTTCCTAAAACACTTTGTAGATGTGGTGCACTTCACACCAATGAAGATGACTCTACATAGTGCGATATTTCAAACATCCTATGACTCTTAAAGCTAGTGCTATGATACCAAGTTTGTCACGCCTCGACCTACCCCCGAGATGAGGACAGTGGACCTAGGACCACAATTGATCCCAATCTAACCCTGTTCGCATGATCATGACCATAGTAAAGATAGTAAACTTATGCGAAAGATAAATCATAAATAAAATGAAAAGATAGGGAATACCTATATACTATAACTGAGATAAATGAAACTTGATGAGTTTAATACAAAAAAGATATTCACTCAAAACCAAGCTGAATCTAACTATGTCTGGTAAAAAGCCTCTACATGACTAGAAATGCTAGGAAAGGCCCAACTAAGTCTAGCAAAATTGAGACTAAATGACTAAAATATTGAAAAGAAACTCATGATTATTTTCCTCAGAGAATGAGGAGTCACCACTAATTTTGCTGAACTGGAGATCAGGAACCAATCTAAGCGTGATTTAGATCCTGAGAACCTGAACCTACACCATAAGAATCTGTAGCGCAAGTATTAGTTAGTACTTGAAAGTTATTGAGCATGCATATAGAGTACAAATGCAATATAACATAACTGAACAAGAACAAAAACAAGTATAATATTCTGAACATAATATACCTAATGTTGAGCTAATTAGATGCAATGAAAAAATTTATAACATATTGAGACTGATTACTAACTGAACTATACATATGGTCAATGAAATTGTGTCTGACTAAACTATGGGAGCTACTAATAAATTATAGTAAAACCACATGAGCTAAATGTCACGACCCAAATCGGGGACGCGACTGGCACCCACATTTACCCTCCTATGTGAGCGAACCAACCAATCTAATCCTTTTAAGTTTTTAATACAATATCAACAAAAGAAATGCGGAAGACTTAAACTCATTAATAAAAACAATTCAAACTATTATTATTATCCCCAAAATCTGGAAGTCATCATCACAAGAACATCTATTTCAACTAAGAATGTCTAAGAACTAAAAATACATAAAATCTAGTCCATGCCGGAAGTTCAAGGCATCAAGACTTGAAGAAGAAGATCCAGTCCAAGCTAGACGCATTAGCTCACCCTGAGATCCGGTATGACGAAGACTGGCTCGAATTACTGTTGAGTTGAAGTTGACAGAACGTTTGCTGCATTACACAAATAACAAAGAAGAAAAACATAAAAGTAGGGGGGGTCAGTACAACCACAAGTACTGAGTAGATATCATCGGCCAACTCAAAATAGAAGATAATATATATCAAGTAATATTATAAATCGACTCTAAACTCAACATGTAGCAACAACAAGTACTATAATCATCAACAAGTACCATCAAATTCATCCATGAGGGCTCAAGCCTCAATACCATACTCATTTGGGAATTAAGTTTATTAGATTGAGTATATTTATCATCTTTCAAGATTCATTATCTTTCTTCCTCTTGTGTCGGTACGTGACACTCCGATCCCCTACCACTATGTGTCGGTACGTGACACTCCGATCCCCTAATTCTACGTGTCAGTTCGTGACACCCGATCCCCTATATGTGTCGGTACGTGACACTCCGATCCCCTATATGTGTCGGAACGTGACACTCCGATCCCCTATATGTGTCGGAACGTGACACTCCGATCCCCTACATGTGTCGGTACGTGACACTCCGATCCCCTAATTCTACGTGTCGGTTCGTGACACCCGTCCCACTAATACTATGTGTCGGAACGTGACACTCCGATCCACTAATACTATGTGTCGGAACGTGACACTCCGATCCACTAACCTCATTCAATTCGTTCATCAAGCCTTCTCTATAACAAGGCATCACCAATCCCATTACTTCAATTCATCAAGCCTTCTTTTATACCAAGGCATCATCATTAGTAACATAGATTAAAGTTTCTTTCAAGATTTGGGATTCAATGGTTTTCATCATGCTTGTTTTATCAAAATCACATAATCATATTCATGCAAGCATACAATTAAGCATATAGACAGGTTTACAATACCACCAATACATATCATTCACTATTAAGAGTTCACTACGAATATCGTAAAAACCATAACCTACCTCCACCGAAGACTAGTGATCAAGCAAGAAATCCCCAAGCTCGTTCTTCTTCTTCCTCGTTTGACCCTCTCTCTCTTTCTCTTTCTGTTTTCTTTTATATAAACCCTTTTTCTTTTACCCTAATTAACATATAATTAAGTGTAAAAGATGACAATAATACCCCACTAATTAATCCAAAGTTACCTCTTTTAACCCTCAAGAATTTGAGTTATTAATAAAAACCCACGAAATCTATAATTAAGGAAAGAATAGTCCAAAACGTCCCTTAAAACTTAACCAGAAATCCGACTCCAACTTGGATTACGCAACCTGTGACGGGCCGTCGTGACTGCGACGGTCCGTCACGCAGGTCGTCGTGAGGGCCAGGATTTTATTATTATTTTTTTTTCACCAAGGACACTGTGACGGTCCGTCCTGCAAGTTCGTTACGAAGTTCAGAGAGTCGATTTTTAGTACCCAATTTCAGAATTCCTAAGTATATTGAAACGAGACATCTGTGACGGACCGTCGTGCCTATGACGGTCCGTCGTGGTGTCCGTAATCTTGGTCAGTTTTTCCAGGAATAAAATCTGCTGCTCAAAACGACTAAACAGGTCGTTACAATAGATACCAATTTACCCATCGTTCGTCCCCGAACGATCAAAAGAAGAAAAACAATGGCGAAAAGGAGTACCTGAATCTGTAAACAGATGTGGGTATTTTTCTTGCATGTCCGCCTCCTTCTCCCAAGTAGCCTCTTCAACCGGTCGATTCTTCCATTGAACTTTGATGGATGCAATATCTCTTGACCTCAACTTGCGAACTTCTCTATCTAATATAGCCACCGGTTCCTCCTCATAAGTCAAATTTTCATCAAGTAAAACTGAATCCCAACGGATAATGTAGTTTCCATCTGCATGGTATCTTTTCAACATGGACACATGAAATACCGGATGCACTCCGGACAGCCCTGGGGGCAAGGCTAATTCATAAGACACCTCCCCTATTCGCTTTAGTACTTCAAATGGTCCAATATACCTTGGACTTAGCTTACCTCTTTTTCCAAACCGCATCACCCCTTTCATGGGTGAAACCTTCAACAAGACTTGTTCACCCTCCATGAACTCCAAGTCTCTAACCTTTCGGTCTGCATACTCCTTTTGCCTACTTTGCGCCGCTAGAAGCTTTTCTTGAATAGACTTCACTTTCTCTAATGAATCCCTCAAAAGATCAGTACCCCAAGGTCTAACCTCAAATGCATCAAACCAACCAATGGGAGATCTACATCTCCTCCCATACAATGCTTCAAATGGAGCCATATCAATACTGGAGTGATAGCTATTATTGTATGAAAACTCTGCCAAAGGTAAGAAGCTATCCCAATGACCACCAAATTCTATCACACATGCACGAAGCATATCCTCCAACACTTGAATCGTTCTCTCAGACTGACCATCGGTCTGGGGATGGAACGCGGTACTAAGATCCAACCTAGTACCCAATTCAGCATGCAATGTTTTCCAAAACTTAGAAGTAAACTGCGTACCTCTATCTGATATGATGGAGAGTGGAACCCCATGCAATCGAATGATTTCTGAGATGTAGATTTTTGCTAACTTCTCTGCATTGTAAGTCACCTTGACCGGAATAAAATGAGCAGACTTAGTTAACCTATCAACAATCACCCAAATGGAGTCATACTTACCCATTGTCTTTGGAAGACCAACCACAAAGTCCATTGCGATTCTCTCCCACTTCCATTCAGGAATGGGCATTCTCTGAAGTGTTCCTCTGGGCCTTTGGTGTTCATATTTCACTTGTTGACAGTTTGGACACTTGGCAATAAAGTCAACAATATCACGCTTCATTCTACTCCACCAGAAGTGTTGCTTTAGGTCACGATACATCTTGGTTGCACCCGGATGTATAGAATACCTTGAACTATGAGCTTCTGCCAGAATAGTGTTGATCAAATCATCAACTCGGGGTACACATACCCTTCCCTTAATTCTCAACACACCTTCCTCATCGATTGTTGCTTCTTTAGCCTCTCCTTGCAACACTTTATCTCGAATCCGGATCAATTTCTCATCATCAAACTGCTTCCCCTTAATATTGTCGAGGAAGGAGGATCTTGCCTCCACACAAGCTAACAATCCTCCCTTCTCATTTACTTCTAACCTCATAAGGTCATTAGCCAAAATCTGCACTTCTCTAGCCAATGGGCGTCTAGAAGCTTGCAAATGAGCTAGACTTCCCATGCTTCCCGCCTTTCTACTCAAAGCATCTGCCACAACATTCGCCTTCCCCGAATGATACAAGATATTGATATCGTAGTCCTTCAGTAGTTCCATCCATCTCCTTTGTCTCAAGTTCAAATCTTTTTGAGTAAAGACATACTGTAGGCTACGATGATCCGTATAGACTTCATACTTAACCCCATATAAATAGTGCCTCCATTGCTTCAATGCAAATACTACCGCGGCCAATTCCAAGTCATGAGTTGGGTAGTTACGTTCATGCACTTTTAATTGTCTTGAAGCATAAGCAATCACGTTCTTCTCTTGCATTAGCACTGCACCCAAACCTGAATAGGATGCATCACAATAAACAATGAAATTCTTACCTTCCACTGGCAAGGTAAGGATTGGCGCGGTAGTCAACAAGGTCTTGAGTTTCTGAAAGCTTTCCTCAAACTCATCCGACCATACAAATGGAACATTTTGCTTAGTCAAGTTCGTCAGTTGGGAAGCAATAGAAGAGAATCCCTTGACAAATCGGCGGTCTAACCCAACAAAACTCCGTATTTCTGACACATTAGTGGGTCTTACCCAATTCTTCACTGTCTCAATCTTAGAAGGATCTACCATCACTCCTTCCTTAGAAACCACATGCCCCAAGAAGGACACTACATCTAGCCAAAACTCACACTTAGAGAACTTGGCATAAAGCTTTCTCTCCCTCAACATTTCCAATACAATTCTCAAATGCTCCTCATGTTCCTCCTTACTTTTAGAATAAATCAGTATATCATCAATAAACACAATCACAAAGAGATCCAGGTATGGCTTAAAAATCCCATTCATCAAGCTCATGAAAGCAGCAGGGGCATTTGTAAGATCCAAAGACATCACTACAAATTCATAATGTCCATACCTAGTCCGAAAAGCAGTCTTTGGCACGTCTGTTGCCCGTATTTTCAATTAATGATAACCGGATCTCAAGTCGATCTTCGAGAAGACACAAGCACCTTGTAATTGATCGAATAAATCATCAATGCGAGGAAGAGGATACTTGTTCTTAATAGTTACCTTGTTCAGTTGTCTGTAGTCTATGCACATCCTAAAACTCCCATCCTTCTTCTTCACAAATAACACCGGAGCACCCCAAGGAGATGCACTTGGTCTGATGAAGCCTTTGATCAACAACTCTTGAAGTTGGGCTTTTAACTCTCTCAACTCCGCGGGAGCCATTCTATAAGGGGGTATGGAAATGGGGCGAGTGACCGGTTCAAGATCGATACAAAAGTCAATGTCCCTATCTGGTGGCATGCCAGGAAGATCTGCAGGGAACACATCCAAAAACTCGCGGACTACCGAAACCGACTCAATCGAGGGTACTTGGGTAGTGTCATCCTTGAGATGGGCCAAGAAATCTAAACACCCTTTACTAACCATTTTCTTAGCACGAAGAAAGGATATGATATGCACCGGATTGGAAGTGTAGTCACCCTCCCACACTAACGGATCTGTCCCAGGCTTGGCTAACGTCACCGTTTTAGCATTACAATCCAAGATCGCAAATTGCGGAGAGAGCCAAGTCATACCCAGAATTACATCAAAATCAACCATTTCTAAGATAACCAAATCTACATAGGTGTTGCTCCCCACAAAGTTCACCAAACAAGACCTATATACCTTTTCAACTACCACAGACTCACCCACCGGAGTAGAAACACGAATAGGCATGTCAAGTAATTCAAAATGCAAATTTAGACCATTAGCAAATGATGAAGATACATATGAAAACGTGGAGCCAGGGTCAAACAATACAGATGCCATGCAATCACAAACCAAAAGATTACCTGTGATAACAGCATCAGACGCCTCCGCTTCAGATCTCCCAGGGAAAGCGTAACAATGGGCCCTATCACCAGTCTGTCCGTTGCCCCTACCATGTTGTGATGTAGTGGCTCCAGTTTGCCCATCACCTCGGCCGTTTTGGTGACCACCATTTCCTCGACCACCACGTCCTCCAGAAAAAAGGCCTCTACCATGACCACCTCTACCTCTAGCTATTGGGGGTCTGTAACTCTGTTTTGGACAATTCCTCCTAATATGTCCAATCTCCCCACATCCATAACACTCTCTGGAGTCAGGCATAGGTCTCTCGGAGTAGTGTTGACTGTTCTGAGGTGGACCCCCAACTACAGTCTGTAGTGAAGACTGAATTGGTCGGCTTGAGTAACCTCCGGAGCTTTGTCCTCTAGAGTAAGAACCATTAAACTCACCTCCCCTTCGAAACCTTTTTGATGTCGATGTCGTGGTGAAGTCATCTGGCTTCACTCCTTCCACTTCTATCACAAAGTCTACCACCTCTTGGAAGGATTTTGCCGTTGCCGCTATCTGTAAGGCCGAAATCCGCAATTCTGACCTCAACCCCTTCACAAAACCGGCGAATCCGCTCTTGGGGACTGAAACAAAGTTGGGTGGCATACCTGGATAATGCGCGGAATTTAGCCTCATATGCATTAACCGTCATCCTTCCTTGCTCAAGACTCAAGAACTCATCCCTTTTTCTATCTCTCAAAGTCCTTGGGATATACTTCTCCATAAACAAACTAGAGAATGATTCCCAAGTCATAGGTGGTGCCTCTGTTGGTTGACACTCAACATGTGACCGCCACCACATTTTGGCGTTTCCTTGAAACTGATAGCTTACGAACTCAACGCCAAACCGTTCTACTATCCCCATATTGTGTAGTAGCTCATGACAATCAACCAGAAAATCATAAGCATCTTCAGATTCTGCACCCTTGAAGACTGGAGGTTTCAATTTCAAGAACTTACTGAAAAGTTCGTGCTGATCGTTTGTCATTATCGGTCCAGTAGTCAGACGTGGAAATGTGCCTATCTCCAATGAGGCATCCATGCGGGGAGCCATAGTAGCCGCATGTCGTAACTCTGAAACCGGAGGTGTTGGTGCAGAAACCACTGGAGGTGCCTGACCGTGATCAGATAACCCGCTAAGGTAAGCCAGAACCTGATTAATCATCTCTGGGGTAGGTTGGGGTGGTATTTCCTCATTCTGTACTTGTTCATTCTCCCCATCCGCCCCTTCTCTTACCACTTCCTCAGTCGGTGGAGGAGTCACTGCCCTAGAATCAGATGGGCTAGGTGCTCGTCCTCTTCCTCTAGAGGACGTCCTCCCACGACCTCTACCACGGCCTCTTGCCGCTGCTCTTCCTCGAGCTACAGCCCCAGTGGCTGGCTCAGTCATTTCTTGTCTCTCCGTTGTTGCTGCTGGTGCGGTCGTTGCTCTAGTTCTAACCATCTGCGAAATAGAATGAAGATGGTCAGATACCAATTTGTATCACCTAGATACCAATTGGACTCAAGTAGTAGCACGAAAGAAGAATGAAAGAATGGAATTTCCTAAAGTCTTGTAGCCTCTCAAAGAAAAGTAAAGGCGTCCCCCTACCGTTCCTTAAGACTCTACTAGACCTGTTCTTGTGTGATGAGACCAACGAACCTAATGCTCTGATACCAAGTTTGTCACGACCCAAATCGGGGATGCGACTGGCACCCACATTTACCCTCCTATGTGAGCGAACCAACCAATCTAATCCTTTAACGTTTTTAATACAATATCAACAAAAGAAATGCGGAAGACTTAAACTCATTAATAAAAACAATTCAAACTATTATTATTATCCCCAAAATCTGGAAGTCATCATCACAAGAACATCTATTTCAAATTACTAAACTAAGAATGTCTAAGAACTAAAAATACATAAAAGCTAGTCCATGCCGGAAGTTCAAGGCATCAAGACTTGAAGAAGAAGATCCAGTCCAAGCTAGACGCATTAGCTCACCCTGAGATCCGGTATGATGAAGAGTTGCTCGAATTACTGTTGAGTTGAAGTTGACGGAACGTTTGCTGCATTACACAAATAACAAAGAAGAAAAACATAAAAGTAGGGGGGGTCACTACAACCACAAGTACTGAGTAGATATCATCGGCCAACTAAAAATAGAAGATAATATATATCAAGTAATATTATAAATCAACTATAAACTCAACATGTAGCAACAACAAGTACTATAATCATCAACAAGTACCATCAAATTCATCCATGAGGGCTCAAGCCTCAATACCATACTCATTTGGGAATTAAGTTTATTAGATTGAGTATATTTATCATCTTTAAAGATTCATTATCTTTCTTCCTCTTGTGTCAGTACGTGACACTCCGATCCCCTACCACTATGTGTCGGTACGTGACACTCCGATCCCCTAATTCTACGTGTCGGTTCGTGACACCCGATCCCCTATATGTGTCGGTACGTGACACTCCGATCCCCTATATGTGTCGGAACGTGACACTCCGATCCCCTATATGTGTCGGAACGTGACACTCCGATCCCCTACATGTGTCGGTACGTGACACTCCGATCCCCTAATTCTACGTGTCGGTTCGTGACACCCGTCCCACTAATACTATGTGTCGGAACGTGACACTCCGATCCACTAATACTTTGTGTCGGAACGTGACACTCCGATCCACTAACCTCATTCAATTCGTTCATCAAGCCTTCTCTATACCAAGGCATCACCAATCCCATTACTTCAATTCATCAAGCCTTCTTTTATACCAAGGCATCATCATTAATAACATAGATTAAAGTTTCTTTCAAGATTTGGGATTCAATGGTTTTCATCATGCTTGTTTTATCAAAATCACATAATCATATTCATGCAAGCATACAATTAAGCATATAGACAGGTTTACAATACCACCAATACATATCATTCACTATTAAGAGTTCACTACGAATATCGTAAAAACCATAACCTACCTCCACCGAAGACTAGTGATCAAGCAAGAAATCCCCAAGCTCGTTCTTCTTCTTCCTCGTTCGACCCTCTCTCTCTTTCTCTTTCTGTTTTATTTTATTCAAACCCTTTTTCTTTTACCCTAATTAACATATAATTAAGTGTAAAAGATGACAATAATACCCCACTAATTAATCCAAAGTTACCTATTTTAACCCTCAAGAATTTGAGTTATTAATATAAACCCACGAAATCTATAATTAAGGAAAGAATAGTCTAAAACGTCCCTTAAAACTTAACCAGAAATCCGACTCCAACTTGGATTACGCAACCTGTGACGGGCCGTCGTGACTGCGACGGTCCGTCATGCAGGTCGTCGTGAGGGCCAGGACTTTATTATAATTTTTTTTTTCACCAAGGACACTGTGACGGTCCGTCACACCTGTGACGGTCCGTCACACCTGTGACGGTCCGTCCTGCAAGTTCGTTACGAAGTTCAGAGAGTCGATTTTCAGTACCCAATTTCAGAATTCCTAAGTATATTGAAACGAGACATCTGTGACGGACCGTCGTGCCTATGACGGTCCGTCGTGGTGTCCATAATCTTTGTCAGTTTTTCCAGGAATAAAATCTGCTGCTCAAAACGACTAAACAGGTCGTTACACTAAATGTGTAATCCGATGTATACGCCTCATCGAGAGGACCCAATATACCATGCCAAAGGTATAAAGGTATCTTGGCGTGACACTAAACTAATACCCATAGAGTGGACTTACAACCAACCTCGCTAGTAGTTTTGAGACTATTTATGTATGCTTTCGTAGTCCAACTAGGTATTATGCTACTCCCAACTCATTTTGTGCTTAACTGATAATGACTAAGTTTTTGTAAATACTGGATAGCTCAAACTAAATATGCAAACAGATAACGAAAAAATAAATTTGATAATGATGCATTAATAATTGAGGCATGTGTATCTGAAGTTACAAAAATATCTGACATAGCATGTCTAATTCAAGAAGTAAATAAATACATAGCTAGGGTTCTAAAATTAATGCGATAAACTGAATATAAACTTATTAATTTGATAGGGATTGTTCTAATTTTTAAGTGCTAAATAATTCTAAAATTCAAGAAACACTAAGTCTAGTCATGATATGGGAATCAAGAAACTGACTGAAAACTAGGGACCTAATGGGTGAAAGGAACCCACTAGTGAAATCCCACATACCTAGTGATGAATTCCACCGATAAATATTTAGATTAGGGGGCTGGAACTAATGGAACCTTGTTATGTTCTTGAACTAGGGTTCTTGACCTTTTTCACCTCTCTTGCTTCTAATTTTATATGTTTTAATTAATGATTTAACTTAGTAATTAAGTTCTGGTTATGTTTAAGGGTTGAACTAACTAAAACCTCATGATTAAGAGTCTAAGCGACGTATATTAGGGGTCCAATGATGTTGGGAAATACAAAAATACCCCTAACTTAACTGTTATCGGAGTGATCGACAGACCTGGCCCACGGTCCATAGGTCCTATCCATCGTCTGTATAACAAGATTGATGGACCTGGTCCATGGACTATGGTTCTACCTATGGTACTGACTGTTATTTGGTTAAGAGAATGGGTCTGTGGACCAAGATCAGCGGACCTTGTCCACGGATCATGGTCCCACCTACAGTCTGTCATGTTCCTTTGTTGTTTGACTCAGAGAATGGGTTCTGAGGACTAAGATCAATGAACCTGGTCCACAGACCATGGTCCAATCTACGGTATCTCCTGTTCCTTTGTTGTTTTATTTAGAGAATGGGTTATGAGGACTAAGGTCGATGAAATTGGTCCACAGATTGTGGTCTAACCTACGGTTAGTAGGTCTTTGTCGTCATTTGAGATCTTTGGAATTTTAATGGATAAAAATCGACAAACTTGGTCCACCTACGACCCGTAGGTGGCCTCCGTAGATGGCACTTGCACTTCTTAAAAATATGAATTCTGGTCTATCTAGGATACGTGTTGTTACAATAGACCTTATGAATAGAGTCTTCAAACATTATTTATATACATTTGTTATCGTCTTCATAGAATCGTCCTTCAGACTTTGAAAGATAGAGAGTTGTATGCAAAGTTCTCTAATTGTGAATTTGAGCTTGAGTCCGTAAAATAACAACCCTAGAATAGCGTCTTGCATATATTACTATTCTTTCGCTTAGAAGTCTTTTTAACGGATGGCCAACGTTAGAACTCGCCTTATTGCTACTTGCCGGACCAAGGAGGTAGATAATAGGAAAAGAATTATCAACATAGATTTAGTGTATACTATCTAATGGGCTAATGTCAGTTGGTACGAAGTAACAACTTAGTCAAATATCGAATATGATGCTTAATATGAGGTAAAGATAAGGTTTAGGAAAGCAACACACATAGATGGAAAAAAGTGCGCAGTGAAATTCTCTAGATGCCAGAAAAAGGATTTAGAGATACCTAACTTATCACTTCGCATGAAAGATACTAGGAAAGGATTGTTATAGCTAGAATTACCAAGTTAGGAGTCTGTGGGGAACACTTACGCCCTAGTTACTCTCATTTCTTGATTAAAATCCAATACTTCAACCTGTCACTTGTTTACTTTAATATAGCTAATTGCTTTTATTTATCAAAACCCCCTTTAGTTATTTGTTTTCGGGAAATAATTGACTAAATAGAAGTAATAACTAAATAAAGTTCATTTTGAACCATTTTCTTCGTGAGAACGATCCCAACCTCACTAGTTGGGTCTTTGCTCGATGCAACCGCTTTTACTTCATTTTGAGAAGTAAATTTGAGCGTATCAAATTTTGACGCCGCTGCCGGGTAAATTGTGTTTGAGATTAACTTTAAGCTTATTACTAAATTTTAGTCAACATTTTCCTAATTTTACTATTTCTTTTTGTTTTTGTCTCTTGGAGGTCTAACTTTCTAACATGCCAAACAATTGGAGTAGAGGCATACCCGTAATTGAACTTGACCCCGAACTAGAGCATACTTTAAGAATAATGAATCAGAATTTGGGCATCCAAGGTGATGAGGTCAACCGGCAAATGGCACCATTGGTCGACGCTTGTGACCGTGGATTACCTGGTATTTGTGGGGAAGGTGAAATACGGATACAACCTCCCGCTCCACTCCCTCAAGAGTACTATAGGGTCTATGAAAGTAACGCATACTCTGATCTGCCACTCGTCTTGCCCTTTCTACCACACAGACACACTTTTGTGGTAAGTAGTAGTCTGATGCAAATGCTCACTGCAAGAGGTTTGTTTTCAAGGCTACCTTCTGGGCATCCACATGCCCACATCGCTAAGGTAAGGGCAGTGTGCAAAAGTTGTGTAGACAGGCCCGATTTGAATATGGATGTAATCAGGATAAGAGGTTTTCCTCTATCACTGACAGAAGAGGCAGCTATCTGGTTTACAGAGTTCCCCTATAACTCAATCTTCACTTTGAATCAACTGAGAGATGCTTTCTTAGCACGCTACTACCCGGTGTCTAACAAACTAAACCACAAAGACAGAGTGAACAACTTTGTGGCACTACCGAGAGAGTCAGTTAGTAGTTCTTGGGATAGGTTCACTTCATTCTTGCGAAGTGTTCCAAATCACCGCATAGATTATGAGTCTCTGAAAGAGTATTTCTATCTGGAACAAGATGATAATAACAAAGAGGGGTTGGATACAATAGCGGGTGGTTTTTATGGGGAGTGTCCTTATGCCGAGATTGCTGTAAAGTTAGAGAAAGTCTCCCGAAATAATAAAGCTTGGACTACTAGAAAGTCAGATACTGGGAGAAACAACTTCATAGTCCAATCCGCACACAACTCAGTCATAGATGATCTCCGTGAGGACATGGCTCAAATAAGAACTGATCTTGGGTTAGTGTTGAAACATGTTGTTGGGGGTGCAAAAAAGGTAAATGCGGTAAACTAGTTGTCTAAACCACCTCCGCCAAATGATGAATATTACTATGAGGAGGACTCCTATGCTGTGAATGATCAGACGGGGGGTATCCGACCCAATGCCCAAGGCTCCGATCAGGAGAAATTGCGCCAAGGTCAAGGAAACCAAGGTCGGAACTATGGTAATTATAATCGCAAGGGTGATTATGTCCCAGATGGGAATTACAACCGCGACAAAAAATACAACTGGGGTAACTATGGTAAGAGAAATAATAGGAGTGGACCCCATGTTCCACCTCAAAGTCGTGAAGTTGTTCCTAGGGATGGTGGATGTAGTATGGCGCGAGTTGAGGATATGATGCCAAATATGATGAGGAGGTTCGATGGTAGTGATGAGAACACTAAAAAGTTAAGGAATGACTTAGCAGGTATAGGGCAAAAAGTTGATATACATGCAATCTCGATTAAGAATCATGAGTTGCAAATGGCCCAATTGTCTGCAACTGTACCGGGCACTCTTCCTAGAAACACTGTCCAAAATCAAAAAAATGATGGGCATTGTATGATAATCACTACTCGGGGTTGTAAGCAAACCATTGATACACCTAATCTGTATGGTGTAGAAAAGATGAAAAGAGATGATGATACAGTGGTGGAGGTTAGTGGTAAGTTTCAAGATAAAATACTAAAAGATGTTGAGGTGCCCCAAAAGGTGACCGCAATGCCTAGACCACCACCTCCTTCCCTACGAAGGTTAGTAAAAAAGACCGAGGATGGTAAATACCAGCATTTTATAACGATGTTGAAACAACTTTATATCAATGTCCCTTTGGTAGAAGCTCTTGAACAAATGCCCGGTTATGCCAAGTTTATGAAAGATTTGGTTACAAAGAAACGATCAGTCACTTTTGGGGATGATGATAGAATGCAGCACTGTAGTGCCATTGTTACAAGATTTCTAGTTCAAAAGAATGAAGATCCGGGTGCTTTCACTATTCCTTGCACAGTCGGGTTATTACATTTTGCGAAAGTATTATGTGATCTTGGAACAAGTATAAATCTCATGCCCCTCTCGATTTACAAGAAGTTTGTTTTGGGTGACCCAAAGCCCACTGCGATACGACTAGTGATGGCTAATCGAACGGTAAAAAGGCCCATTGGTATACTTCCCAATATTCTAGTAAAAGTGGAGTCGTTCATATTTCCGGCCAATTTTATGATTCTTGATTGTTAGGCTGATTTTGAGGTGCCTATAATTCTTTGGAGGCCATTCCTTGCTACGGGTAGAGACTTGGTTTATATGGAAAAGGGGCAGATGAAATTGCGATTGAACAATGAAGAAATGAACTTTAACATTTGTAGGTCCATTAGGCAGAGTGGTGATCTCCAGTCGATATCTGCTATATCCTACAGAGTTGAAGAGTCATCTGAGGTACAAATTGAAGAGCATCTGGGTGTAGAAGCATTGGCGGCAGTGATCATGAATTTTGATAGTGATGGAATTGTAGAATATGGGTCATTGGTTGCGACACTTGATCGAGGTAATGTTCATTTTAAACCAAAGAAATTTGAGTTAGATCTGCAACATCGCGAATCTCCACCTGCGAAACCGTCTATTGAGAAGGCTCCACAATTAGAACTTAAGCCTCTACCACCTCATCTGAGGTATGTATTCTTGGGAAAAGATGACACTTTGCCGGTTATTATTGCATCAGATTTGAATGTGCATCAAGTTGAGAGTTTGGTGAAAGTGTTAAAAAGGTTTAGAAGAGCTATTGGGTGGACTATTGCGGATATTATTGGGATTCCTCTCAGTATTTGTTCTCATAAGATCCAACTCATGCCCAATCATAAGCCAAGTATTGAGCATCAGAGACGTCTAAATCAACCTATGCAAGAAGTAGTGAAGAAGGAAATTTTTAAGTGGTTGTCTACCAAAGTGATATATCCAATCGCTGATAATAGTTGGGTATGCCCTGTTCAGTGTGTACCTAAGAAAGGGGTAACGAATGTGGTCCCTAATGAGATTAATGAGCTTGTTCCAATGAGACCAGTGACTGGTTGGATGGTGTGTATGGATTACTGATACTCTCAAACTTACTTCTCAAATAAGAAGTAAAGCGGTCGTATAAAGTAAAGAACCCAACTAATGAGGTTAGGATCATTCCCACGAGGAAAATAGTTCAGACTTTACTTCAATCTATTATTACTATTATTTAGTCAATTATTTCCTTAGAAAACATAGAAAATAAAAAAGGGTTTTTTTATTTCCAAATGAATGAATATTAATAGTTAAATCAAAGTAGACAACTAACATATTCAAATGTTTGAGTTTAATCAATTAATAAAAGTAACTAGGGTTTACGTGTTCCCCACCATTTCCTTATTTGATAATTCTAACTATAACAATTCTTTCCTAGTATCTTGCATGCAAAATGATAAATTATGTATTTCTAAATCAATGGTCCGGCATCGAATAAAATTTCACTCCGCACCTTGGTCCGGCTACGTGTTTTGCTATACAAACCCTTACCTTTACCTCATATTAAGCATTGTACTCGATATTTGACTAAGTTATTACCTAGTACCAATCAATACTAGCCTATTAAATAGCATACACTAAATCTATGTTGATAATTCTTTTCCTATTATCTACCTTCTTGGTCCTTCAAGTAGCATTAAGGTGAGTTCTAACGTTGGTCATCCGTTAAAAAGACTTCCAAGCGAAAGAATTATCAATAAATGCAAGACACTATTCTATAATTGTTATTTTAGTTACATTTTATCTTATTATTCACCCATGGTTCCCACAACCCTACTTATGGAGTTTAGTTATCCAAAGTCATAATCACAATATTCATATATATGATATAATAATTCATGCACTTACTTCTATGAGAAAAGAATAAAATCCAGAAATTTACTCGATTAATCGACAAAATCACAAACAATAAACTCCAGAGAAAAGTTTAACAATCCAAAGTGTAAAAATCAAAATAATCTACTAACAAAGAATCTAACATAAAAGTGTTTTTCCAATAAAGAGTCTAACCGTATGAGAGTCTAACCCCCAAAATAAGGTTTTATACAAATATTTATAAAAAACAAAAACCTAATAAAAGAAGGACTCTAATTGCTGGAAATCTGTCAAAACGCGGCTGGGCTGACGGACCTCGCGACGGATTGTCGTGGTCACGACGGGCCGTCATGGACTCCGTCGTCCCATACATTGCAAATTCTTCTGCTATCTCTTCATTACCCTCGATGGCAGGCATGACGGATCATCACAGGAACAATGGTCCGTCGAGGGTATTCGTTCCATAACACTTTAACTCTTGGAATTTGGGTACTAGGACTACTTCTTTGTTCATCACGACGAACAAGTAGAATGGACCATCATGGCTACGACGATCCATCACGCACTTCGTAACCCCACACTTGATCATACTTCCCCATGCTCCTTCAGCAGCTTCACTATGATGACACCTACGGACCGTCATAGGCAAGACGGACCGTCACAAGCTCCGTAGGTGGTAACTTTTCTGCATTTATTGATAAAAAACTTCTGCATTAATCTTTAGACAGATTTCCTGCAAATAATAAGAAACTTACAAAAAAATTAATACAAAAAGGATTTTGGACACACACTAAACTTAAGGAAAAAGCATTAGAAATAGTGTGAAACCACGGTATATCAATACCCTCAACTTAAATTCGTTGTTTGTCCTCAAGCGACGCACTATGACCCACTACAAAATCTTTGTACAATAGTATCCATGTTTTATCTTTGCAATCATTTGGATATCAACCCCGATCAGTCTCATCATATTTATGCATTCTATCACTATAAGGCTTGAATTATGTGAACTCAGACCATAACACAGACTCACCACGCACTAACACCTATCCTCTTCAATTTCTCACCGAGGTGGTAATATTTCCGGTATTGCAACTAATGTCCTCACTTCAAAACAATATCCTCATTTTCACACAATGATTTTAGTTTGACTATGAGGATTACTTTTCAAAACTCTCTCAGAACAGATTCAGAACTCATTCATACATATTGCCATAAGCTTGCCCTTATTTTGACTGCTTTAAGTTCGCTATACAAATTTTTAGGATCACGATAGGACTTTCTTAGCTTGTAACATAGGGTCAGGGTCAGGTAGGGTATATTTAGGTATACTTTAGTGACTTTTTTCCCTCCTTGGAATATCAGCTAAACGTACCACTTTTTATCATTTTATTTCGCGCAGTTTCTCATATTCTTTCACCTTGCTATTTTCCCTTCTTTCCACATTTGTGTAAGTGACTCTCTTCTTTTATTGCTTGTATTTATTGTATTTTTTATTTCTTTTTTTCTTTGAACTAATTCTTGAGTCACTTCACTTTTGTTCTTTCTGTCTCTTTGTTCTTTCAACCCCACTTTCTGGAGCATTCCTCATAATAGCCACCCTCAACTCATGGCTTTGCCATGAGTCAAAGTGCACAATACCAAAAGTTGGGTCAGGGCCATAAAAAGGTTGTTTACTGCATTAGCCACCCTCAACTTATGCTTTTGGCATAAGCTGAGGTGCACATGTCCAAGGAGAGACCATGGACAACATATTGTTCCCAGAAAAAATCAGTTGGGGTGAAAAAGAAAGGTCTAGTTTAAGCTCAAATCATTTGGATCAAAGAAGGATTAATTTAATTTTTTTATTTAGGCTAAAAATGGGCTATATTGAACAAGGGCCTATTATCCTTTCCTAATTGTGTATTACAACTTACTTTTAGCAGGCACTTGACATCTCATTACTCTACATATGATCAGATACCTAGTTCAAGTTTTAGACTTAGGGCCATGTAGTGGTGTATCTCTATGTCATGCTTAGAGCCACATATTTATCAATTACTATGCCTAGTCATACATCATTTTCATTTCATGAGGATATCATTTTGGCCATCATGCTTTAGAGGTACACTATGTACACAAGATATAGACATGCCGATTCAATAGAAAAAATAATCAGTCTCTTGGGGAAAAAGAACACAGGCAAGAAAACCCCAAAAGAGGATAGTAATATCGGCTACTCAGACTTCACCGTAGCACTCACTTTCTATTTACCCCACCCCCAACAAAAAGACATGCAATTGTCCCGAATGCATAAAAAATTGAAATATGAGAGTGGTGGCGCAAAGCACCGACGATCAGCAAGATGGTGGGTCCGGTTCTCCAAAACCCACTACCTCTGTATTCTGGACACCCTCAGAAGTGTCTTCATCAGCAACAACACAATCAGCAGTGCTTCCCGCTATCGCCACATCTCTGGATCTAGATGTCCCAGCAGCTGACTCTACAACCCTCATCTGTCGCTCCTCCTCATCAGCAAGCGAGGCTCTCCTCGTAGCCTCCATGTCACGGCGCTCCTTCTTCCGTGCTCCCCTTCTTATTCCGTGATCTAGCCTCATCCTCGTCTCGACCCTTATGCCTCATGGCATGCTCTCGAGGAGGAGGTGGAATCTTAGAAGTGGCGAATAAGGCCTCCATCACTGTGTCTTGAGCAAACTCTGCAGAATGGGCATCAGACTCAAGCACCCTAGCCTTTAGGATCATATCAATGTCTTCTCGAAGACTTTCGACCGCAGCCTGAAGGGTCGACACATCCACCTGAGGGGCTGGCCGTGCTAGCACCCACAACTCAAAAGCGTCCAAGCGCTGATGAACCTCAACGATCTTCCGCTATGTGTGCTGGACCTTTCTCCTCTCTAAGCGCGCTTCTGCCTCAGCAATAAACCTCTGCATCAAAGGCTGAATGTGATGCAGAATTGTAGCCATTTGTGCCTCTAGTTTCTGGACCCTAGCAAGTGGGATCAAAGCGGGGAAAGGGGCTGAGTGAGAGGAGCTCGGGGCAGTGCTACTACCTGGGATAGACTCGACCAGGGTTGTGTCAGTGGTATCAGTAGCATCCTGCATAGCCGTGCGAGCCTGTGCTACCGCATCAGCCAGATTGTCACCAAGTGGAGGCAACTCTGGACCGGTCCCTCTGCGTGGAGCCAACTCATTGGCCTCATCGCATATAAGGGCTATATAATAGTTCCTAGCGGAGTCTTGAGCAAATCAATGTGCCAGATGGGCACACCTGCGGACCTGCATAAAGAAAATTTCATGCACAGAAAAGGGTAAGTAGTTGTTGCCATAAAAGCCCTCTCGTGCATGACCTCATGTAGAAGCCAAGCAAAGTCCACCTCAAACCCGGCTATCATCGCTGCCATCAGAATTGCACGATCCCATGTGACTATATTATTAGCAGTTTTTGGGGAAAGGCAGTGGCGGACAATCAACCATTAGAACATTGCCGTGAAGGTCAAGTTATCCTTCTTGATGGCTTCCTTCGGCTCGGTTACCCAGTCGGCACCCTCTCCATCAACATACAAGTGAAGTTCCATCCACTTCTTGGTGGTCTCTCTCAGCGATGGCTCACGCAAAAATTGGCCATCTTTGACAATTTGCCACCGGTAGTTGAAATCGGGGGTGAGAGGGGTCCGGTTGGCATCAACATCCTCTCCGTATAGATACCGGCGAATGGAAGGCAAGGAGATATCAACCTGTATGCAATGTACTCGGACATGCTCAAGTGGGGCCTGTTTGGCAAGGGTAGCCCGCCTATCAATCTTTGATCTGAGAGTAGCCACGTAGGAGGCGTAGAACTCTGGGACCAACTCTTCACTATAATGGCCCAAAGAACGCGCTGTCCAGTCCAGTCGGTGTCTGGTGAAGAGATAGGGATCTCGGGCATAGTCGGGAGACTACCCATAAGGACCCGCCTCTCCAATGTAAGGTTCTGTGTCATGACTCATTTATCATTCAGAAACGTTGCGTCTGAATAAACTTGATATTGCACATCGACACACCACCGTTTGGGCCGGTTGGCAACCAGGGTGAGAGCACGAGTCGGTGAGCGAGGTGTGGATTCAAAACTGTCAGATTCATCAGACGAGGCAGACTGTGCAGCTGTGGCGGGTGCAGGGACTTCAGCAGACCCTGAGGCTTCCACTGACCACAAAACTCCTAAGGAGCCAGACGCT
This sequence comes from Solanum peruvianum, assembly GCA_027705065.1. Taxonomy (NCBI): domain Eukaryota; kingdom Viridiplantae; phylum Streptophyta; class Magnoliopsida; order Solanales; family Solanaceae; genus Solanum; species Solanum peruvianum. The sequence continues at coordinate 19,652,842 of JAKWJD010001761.1, forward strand.
CCCTCTTCATGAGTAGTTGACCCAAAAGGGGTGACGGTCAGTGTGCGCTCCTCATCAGACTGGGAGGCAGTTACTAAGCCTCACACCACCTTTTTTGGCGTAGCTCTGGTAGCATGTGCAGCTTGGGATGGAGTGGCAGTGCCTGGGGGCACGTACTCGGGGTCACGCTCATTATCAGAGCCAATGACAAGGCTGGCAGACTGGGCGACAAACTTTGATTGCCCACGTGCGTAAGCTCAATCTTGTTTTGGTGCCATAATAGATAGTACATGTGAAGAATCAATATTAGTACGAGAAAGAGCAAACACGACGAGCAAAAGCGAAACAAAATAAATAAAAGAGTCAAGATGCAATGACATTTCTACAGTAACAGTGAAACACGATGGACGAGGTGACGGATCGTCGTGACTACGACGGACCATCGTGGGGTCTGTCATGTCGTACTTCAATTATGTTTGATGTGGAGACCCCTGAAGGAAAGTCTTGACAAGTATGACGGATAGGCAGGACTGTCCGTCGTGACAATGACGGTCCGTCGTCGAAGTCTGTCCTGGAGACCCTTAGGAGAGGGGTCTCGGGCCGTCATGACGGTTGTACATAATGGACCGTCGAGGGTATGACGGTCCGTCGTAGATGTCTGTCTGAGAACACTTAGAAAAAGTATGGAGATTCTCAAGAAATGGGTCTCTAACTGTCACGACAATTGTGTAGGATGGACCGTCGAGGGTATGACGGTCCGTCGAAGATGTCCGTAAGAGGACACTTTGAAAAAAGTAGGAGACCTTTAGGAATAGGGTCTCTGACAACCAAAACGGTTGTGCAGGACGGACCGTTGAGGGTATGATGGTCCGTCGTTTATGTCTGTTAGAGGACACTTAGAAAAAGTGAGAGACCCTAAGGAATAGGGTCTCCGACAACCAGACACTTGTGCAGGACGGACCGTCGTGGGAACGACGGTCCGTCGCATGTGTCCGTTGGTGGACACTTGGAGAAAATTGGACAACGAGGGGATGGGGGTGTTGGGATAGACCCTATGACGGTCCGTCGTGGGTACGATAGTCTGTCATCGGGGTCTTGTTCTGTCATTCAGTGACAGAACTGGGGATGCAACAATCATCCCCTATGATCCAAATGGAATTTTTAGTGTTTAACCTACATGTGTCTAACCCAAAGACCTAGTAAAATATCAATGTTAAAGCACCTATTTCTAGAGTTTTAACAAGGCAATTTTGAGGATTCTCAACCTAGGTCAGAAAGAATTTGTATTAAAGAATGAACACATCAATAAGAAATAGGCTAATACTAATTGATAAACAAAAATGCAATGTAAATGGGTAGAAATCAGAGAAATAGACTTGAGAATTTGAGAAAACAAGCGAGGAAGGCACTTGGTGATCAAGAAGAGAACCACAACAGCAGACTCCGACTAGTAAATAGTGAATTTTAGGAATTGGAGAATTTGGGGAAGCGATTGGTTGAAAGAGAGGTAGGAAGTGGGAAGTTTAAAAGAGAGGAAATGGGAGAAAGAGGGAAAGAAACCGTTCAAATAAAGGGGTGGGGGGTTTTATAGGTTGAAACTTCTTAGAATTTTCCCGCCGGGTCGGGTACGCTCATTTATGATGCGACGAGTCCCAACGACGGTCCGTCGCAATTGCAATGGTCCATCATTGGTTCCGTCCCGTGTGGCCTAGTTTTGAAAATAACTGAAAGACGTGCCTGGCACGACAGATTAATGCGACAGTCTGTCGCGTCCATGACGGGCCGTCGATGGGTCCGTCAGTGAGTGCTGCAGAGTGATTTTCTGCAGAATTTCCTGGTGATGTGCCATCAAATTTAAAACCTATTAGTACAAAATGCTACCATTACTAGAAAGAAAAAATATAACTAATTGGTTGCCTCCCAAAAAGCGCTTGATTTGACGTCTCGGCACAACTTAGGACACTTGATTACTCAACCTTCATCAAGATGGTATGCCTCGATCACTTCATTTGCCGATTCAGTATGCCCAAAATAGTGTTTTATTCGTTCTCCATTCACCTTAAACCACACTCCCTCCTTGGTTTCTAACTCAACTGCTCCATGATGGAATAATTGGATAATCAAGTAAGGGCCAGTCCACTTGGACTTGAGCTTTCCTGGAAGCCAACGCAACCTAGAATAGTCTAAATGCACCAAATCCCCAACCATAATCTCTCATTTTTCACTTTTTAGGTCATAATCCTTATTCATCTTTTCTTGTAGGATATAACAGATACCTATTGGAGTTCACCATTCTTTCTCATGGACCTACAAATGTTGAAGGTCGCTTCTTCATTGTTCAACTAAAATTTCATCTGTCCTTTTCCATATCAACTAAGGCTCTAGCCGTAGTAATGAATAGCCACCCAAGAATAATAGGCACTTCAAAATCAACTTCACAATCAAGAATAACAAAATCTGCCAGAAATATGAACGACTCCACTTTTACTAGCACATCGTGGAGTATCCCTATTGGCCTTTTCACTATTTGATCAGCTATCAGTAGCCGCATGGCAGTGGTCTTTGGGTCACCCAAACCCAACTTTTTGTAGATCGAGAGGGGCATGAGATTTATGCTTGCCCCCAGAGCACATAATGCTTTCGCAAAATGTAATGACCTAATTGTACAAAAAATAGTGAACGCACCCGAATCTCCTTTCTTTTGTACGAGAGAACTTGTAGCAATAGCACTACAATGCTGCATTCTATCATCACCCTCGAAAGTGACCGATCTTTTCTTTGTAACCAGATCTTTCATAAACTTGGCATAAACGAGCATTTGTTCTAGAGCTTCTACCAAAGGGACATTGATAGAAAGTTGCTTCAACATTGTTATAAAACGCCGATATTTACCATCCTCGATCTTTTTCACTAATCTATGAGGAAATGGGGGTGGTGGTCTAGGCATGGGAATTACCTTTATAGACACTTCAACATCTTTTCCAGTGTTATCTTCTACTTCACCACTACCCTCTATCACCTTATCATTATCTTTTATCACTTTTTTCTCTTTAGACGTCAATGGTATTCTTACCAATCATAAGTAGTGATTGCCATACAGTGTCTGTCATTTTTTTGTTTTTGGACAGTGTTGCTAGGAAGAGTGCCCGATTGCCGTGTGTTCACAGTCGCAGATAATTGGGCCATTTGCAACTCAATCTGCTTAATTGCTATTGCATGTGTATCGAATTTTTGCCCATTACCCGCTAAATCACTCCTTAACTCTTTAATTTGGTCATCATTAGTATCGAACCTCCTCATCATTTTGTGCAACATAACCTCAACTCGCACCATACTATCTCCACCATCACTAGAAGTAACTTCACGATTTTGTGGAGGGACATAGGGACCATTCCTATCATTGCTGTTACCATAGTTACCCCTGTTGAAGTTCTTGTCGCGGTTTAGTGTCAATATCGGACATAATGACCCTCACGGTTATAGTTACCATATATATTACCTTGGTTTCCTTTACCTTGGCACCAATTCTCCTAATTTGAGCCTTGGGCACTCGGTCGGAAACTCCCCGTCATTATTTGGTGGTGGTGGTTTAGACAAGTAGTTAACTGCATTTATCTTTTCCGCACCCCAGTGATATCTTTTAATACCAACCCAAGCTCAGTTCTCATCTGAGCCATCTCTTCACGAATCTCATCTATGGCTTGGTTGTGAGTGGATTGCATTGTGAAGGGGTTTCTCCCAATATCTGACTTCCTAGTACTCCAGGCTTCATTTATCCAGGAGATTTTCTCTAACTTGTAAGCAATCTCAGCATAAGGACACTCCCCATTAGAACTACCCACTATAGTATCCAACACCGCTTTATTACTATCATCTTGTCCCTGATAGAAGTATTCCTTCAGTGACTCATCATCTATGCTGTGATTGGGGATGCTCCTAAAAAACGAGGTGAATCTATCCCAAGAACTATTAACAGAAGCTCCTGGTAGTGCCACAATGTTTTTCACTCTGTCGTTGTTGTTTAGTTTCTTGGAGATCGGGTAGTAGCGTGCTAAGAAAACGTTCCTTAGTTGGTTCCAAGTGAAAATTAAGTTATAAGGAAGCTCAGTGAACCAAATAGCTACCTCTCCCGTCAGTGAGTGAGGAAACACTCTTAGCCCTATTACATCCAAGTCCAAGTCAGGCCTCCCTACACAAATTTTACACACTGCCCTTACCGTAGCTATATGGGCATGTGGATCCTCAGAAGGTAGCCCTGAAAAAAAACCTCTGGCAGTGAGCGTTTGCATCAGGCTACTAGTTACCACAAAGGTTTGACCTGGTGGTAGAGGGGGCAAGACATGTGGCCCATCTGAGTCTGCTATATTGTAATAGCCTTTGTAGTATTCTTGGGGCCGTGGAGCGGGATTTTGTCCCCTCTATAGGTTTTCACCCGGAGCATCGGGTAACAACTGACCATGAACATCAACCGGAGCTGGGATGTTTTGGTTCGGATCATCATCATTAATAGCCAAGTTTCGATTCCTGTTGCGTAGTTTACGCTCTAATTCGTGATCGTAGGGAAATAAGGGTTCTCTTCCTCTTCGTGTATTTTCCATACAAGGAAGATAGATCTTCAAGAATAAGAAAAAGAAACAAAGTAAAATTAAGAAAATATCGACTAAAGTATAGTAGTAAGTTTAAGGTAATCTAAAAGCTACTTTCTTCGGCAGCGGCTCCAAAATTTGATACGCTCAAACTTACTTCTCAAATAAGAAGTAACGCGGTTGTATCAAGTATAGAACCCAACTAATGAGAATAGGATCGTTCCCACGAGGAAAATAGTTCAGACTTAACTTCAATCTATTATTACTATTATTTAGTCAATTATTTCCTTAGAAAACATAGACAATAAAAGGGGGGGTTTTATTTCTGAATGAATGAAAATAATTAGCTAAATAAAAGTAGACAATTAAAAGATTCAAATGTTGGAGTTTAGTCAATTCATAAAAGTAAGTAGGGTTTACGTGTTCACCACAAGTTCCTAATTTGATAATTCTAACTATAACAATTCTTTTCTAGTATCTTGCATGGGAAGTGATAAATTATGTATTTCTAAAACCATGGTCTGGCATCTAGAAAATTTCACTCCGCACATTGGTCCGGCTACGTGTGTTGCTATACTAACCCTTACCTCGTACGTATCAATACTAGTCTATTAGATAGTATACACTAAATTTATGTTGATAATTCTTTTCCTATTATCTACCACCTTGGTCTGGCAAGTAGCATTAAGGCCAGTTCTAACGTTGGCCATCCGTTAAAAAGACTTCTAAGCGAAAGAATTATCAATACATGCAAGACACTATTCTAGAATTGATATTTTAGTTAGATTTTGTCTTATTATTCACCCATGGTTCGCACAACCCTAGTTACGGAGTTTAATTATCCATAGTCATAATTAGAATATTCATATATATTATATAAGAGTTCATGCACTTACTTCAATGAGGAAGAATAAAATCAAGAAATTTACTTGATTAATCGAAAAAATTGCCAACAATCAACTCCAGAGAAAAGTGTAACAATCCAAAGTGTAATAATCAAAATAATCAACTAAGAAAGAATCTAACATAAAAGTGTTTTTTCAATAAAGAGTCTAACCGTATGAGAGCCTAACCGTATGAGAGTCTAACCTCGAGAATCAGGTTTTTACAACTATTTATAAAAAAAACCTAACTGGGTCGACGAACATCGCGAAGGATAGTCGTGGTCATGGCGGGCTGTCATGGACTCCATCATCCCATACTTTGCCAATTCTTTTGCTATGTCTTCATTACCCTCAACGACAGGTATGACGGATCATCACAGGCACAATAGTCCGTCGAGGGTCTTTGTTCCATAACACTTGAACTCTAGAAATTTGGGTACTGGGACTACTTCTCTGATCATCACGACGAACCAGCAGGACGGACCATCATAGCTTCGACGGTCCGTCACGCACTTCGTAACCCCACACTTGGTCAGAATTCCTCATGTTCCTTCAGCAGCTTCACTTGATGACACCTACGGATTATCACAGGCACGACGGACAGTCACAAACTCTGTAGGTGGTAATTTTTCTGCATTTATTGCGCAAAAACTTCCGCGTTCATCTTTAGACAGATTTCCTGCAAATAAAGAGAAAGTTACATAAAATTAATACAAAAAGGCTTTTGGACACACACTAAACATAAGGAAAAAGTATTAAAAATACCGTGAAACCACGATATATGTATTGCTGGAAATTAAATTCATAGACCAAAAAAGACCATTTTCTTAGGCCCTTCATGGTTCGGATGTTGGATAGACTTGCAAAAAAGGGGTGGTACTATTTTCTTGATGGTTATTCGGGGCATAATCAGATTTCTATTGCACCGGATGATCAAGACATAACCACCTTTACTTGTCCATATGGGACCTTTGCGCTCAATAAAATGTCGTTTGGGTTGTGCAATTCACCTGCCACTTTCAGAGATGTATGATGTCGATATTCTCCGATATGGTGGAGGACACTAATAAGGTGTTTATGGATGATTATTCTGTGAATGGTGACTCCTTTGAGCGGTGTTTGAGTCATTTGTCTGAGTTTATTAAGAGGTGTGAAGAATCCAATCTAGTACTAAATTGGGAAAATGTTACTCCATGGTTAAAGAGGGTATTTTATTGTGTCATCGCATTTCAGAGAAGGGTATAGAGGTTTATCAAGCTAAAGTCGAGGTAATAGAGAGACATCCCTCACCTATATTTGTCAAAGGTGTTTGAAGCTTTCTTGGGCATGTAGGATTTTACAAGAGGTTCATCAAGGATTTCAAAAATTGAGCATCCTTTGTGGAAGTTGCTTGAGAAAGAGTGTATATTTTATTTTAATGAATCCTGTCTTAAGGAATTTGGTGAGTTGAAAGAAAAGTTGGTGTATGCACTTATCATTATTTCGCCGGATTGGAGCAAGCCATTTGAGGTAATGTGATGCTAGTGGGATTGCTCTTGGTGTTGTATTGGGTAAAAGAAGGGACAAAATCCTTCACACTATTTACTATCATAGTAAAGCCCTAAATGAAGCCCAAAAGAACTACGTTATGACTGAGCAAGAGCTCCCTGCAGTAGTCCTTGTTTTTTTAAGAAATTTTGCTCCTATTTTCTTGGCACAGGGTTATAGTGCATACTGATCATTCTTCTTTGAGATATTTGATGGCAAAGAAGGATGCGAAACCGAGGTTGATTCATTGGGTATTACTATTGCAAGATTTTAATTTGAGGTGATTAATAGAAAAGGGACCGAAAGTCAAGTTTCTGATCACTTTTCCCATTTAGAAGATGAAGCAATGAGAAAGTTAGGGTATAAAACTGAAAGTGATGATACTTTCCCCGATGAGCATGTATTGGCTGCCTCTCAAGACTTGATTCCATGGTTCGCAGATTTTGTGAATTAGGTGGCTAGCGATATCATCCTACCGGACTTGTCCTTTCATTAAAGGAAAAAGTTCATCTATGATGTGAAAAAGTTCTTTTGGGATGAGCCATACTTTTATAAAGGTTGTGCCGATGGGATTATTCGGCGTTTTGTGCAAGAAGTTGAGATGTTGAGTGTTTTGGAGGCATGCCATTCTTCATCTGTTGGTGGACATCATAGGGGTATCTGGACCGCTCACAAGATCTTACAATGTGGCTACTATCGTCCAAATATTCATCAAGATGCTCAAAAGTTTGCCAACAAATGTGACAGATGCCAAAGAGATGGCGGCATTTCAAGAAAGCAAGAGCTCCCTTTAAATCTCATTCGTGTGATTGAGTTATTTGATGTGTGAGGTATTGACTTTATGGGCCCTTTTGTGAGTTATCATGGGATGAGGTACATTCTAGTAGCGGTTGATTCTGTGTCTAAATGGGTAGAAGCTATCGCACTCGGAAATAATAAAGGGAAAGTGTCACCGCATTCTTGAAATAGAATATATTTTCCCGATTTGGCACCCCAAGGGCTATTATTAGTGATGGGGGATCCCACTTTTGCAACAAATTATTTAAGGGATTATTGGAGAAATATGGGGTTCGCCTTAATGTGGCCACTCCTTACCATCATCAAACTAGTGGCCTACTGGACAGCATACAAGACTCCTAGAGGTATGTCCCCATACCAACTTGTATGTGGGAAGGCTTGTCACTTACCAGTCGAATTAGAGCATAAAACCATGTGGGTAATGAAGAAGTTGAAATTGGATTGGAATGAGGCTGAAGAATAGAGGTTAAATGGTTTGAATGAGGTCGATCAATTTCTCCTAAAAGCTTATGAAAGTTCATCCCTCTACAAAGAGAAGATGAAGAAGTACCATGACCAAAAGATTGAGAAACGTGATTTTATGTTTGGGGATTTGGTGCTTTTATTGAATTATAGGTTGCACTTGTTTCTGGTCAAACCCAGGTCCAAATGGACTGGCCCTTACTTGATCACCCAACTATTCCATCACGGAGCGGTAGAGTTGGAATACAAGGAGGGTTTGCGGTTTAAGGTAAATGGACAATGAATCAAAATCTATCTGGGCATGCTAAGACGACAAATGAAGTGATCGAAGCATACCATCTTGATGAAGTGTGAGTAATCAAGTGTCTTCCGTCATGCCGCGATGTTAAATCAAGCGCTGGTTGGGAGGCAACCCAATATGTATCCTCTAAGCCAACTATAGGTTTTTTATGTCTTTCTAGTAATAGTTACATTTCCGTTGCATTTTTTTTTGTTCGAAGTGTTGGCTACAACGTAGTTTAGGGTCAGTTTCCAAAAAAATGTCTTGAAAATACAAAAAAAATAGCTTCTTGGGTGTTAAATTTGCAGGTAGCACATCACCAGAAAATTTGTCTACGACCGTCACGCCTGGGACGGACTGTCGAAAGCATCCACTGTGGCCATGTAAGTTTTTCCAATTTTCTAAATTAGGGCATCCCTGATGGATCATCACACCTGTGATGGACCGCCGGCGGGGACTCATCGCATCAATACCCGTAAACCCGACCACACCCGACCGGCGAATATTGAAGTTTTTAAACCTTTTAACTTCCCACCTCTTCATTCTAATCGTTTTTGTCCCTCACTTCCCCCATTTACCCCCTCTTCAACTCCCTTAAAGTCTCTTCCTCTCCCAAAACCATCAGATTCCCCATCCTTTCAAAAATTCCCCTAATATTCCCTCTTCCAATCTTCCTGCTTCTTCAAGTAATCTGCCGGTTGGAGTCAACTGTTCTCTGCTGATCACCAGAGTTGTGTGCCTTACTTTGTTTTCATCTTCTCAAAATATCAGGTATGTTGTTTTAATATCTAATAATCTACACTTCTTTCTTGTTTTCCCATGCTACATGCTTTATTCTGAATGTTGGATCTTCGAAATTTGACTCCTATTACATGCTACGAACACACCCCGTTAACCCTACATGTCGTGAGACCCTTCACATAGTAAAAAGAATGAGGTTGTTGTATTTACTAAACTAAATGAGGGTGTATGTTTCTGATCTAGGTTGATAGTCCTCCAAATTGGCATGCTAAAACTCGAAAAATTATTGCCTAAGGATTGCTAGTATGCTGGGTAATTGGGTAAGAAATTGTGGGTTGATAAGTATTCTTTCGATTAGAATTTTAGGGGACAATTGAGGATCCCTAGTTTTGTTAGTGAAGGACAGAACAAGACCCTATAGTCCCACTAATTCTCATTTATTTTCTTCAAGTGTCCAACGATGGACCGTCGTGCCCTTGATGGTCCGTCTTGCACAACCGTCATGGTTGTTAGAGACCCTATTCCTAAGGGTCTCAAAATCTTTTCTAAGTGTCCCACAACGGACCTCTACGACGGACCCTCGTGCTCTCGATGGTTCCTCCTTCCATATCGTCATGGTTGTCAAAGACCCTATTCCTAAGGGTATAAAAATCTTTTATAAGTGTCCAACAACGGACCTCTACGATGGACTGCGTTCTCTTGAAGGTCCGTCCTGCATAACCGTCATGATTGTCAGAGACTTTCTTTCTAAGAGTCTCCAATAAATTTTCTTAAGTATTTCATGACGGTCCATCATGCTCACGATGGACTGTCAACTGGTCCGTCATCCAGCATAGAAACTGTAACGACCTGTTTAGTCGTTTTGAGCAGCAGATTCCATTTCTGAAAAAACTGGCTAAGATTACGGACACCACGAAGGACCGTCATAGGTACGACGGCCCGTCACAGATGTCTCGTTCCAGAACACTTAGAATTCTGAAATTGGGTACTGAAAATTGACTCTCTGTAATCAGTGACGGAAGTGCAGGACGGACCGTCACAGGTGTGACGGACCGTCACAGACCACTTAAGTTCTAAAGGTTGCGACGACCCTCGTGACGGACCGTCGCAGTCACGACGGCCCGTCACAGGTTGAGCGAATCCCAGGCAGATTCGGATTTCTTTACACGTTTTAAAGGACGTTTTGGACTATTCTTTCCTTAATTATAAAGTCATAGGGCTAATATTAATAAGTCTAATTACTTGGGGGTTAAAAGAGGTAACCTTAAGTTAATTAGTGGGTTTTATTGTCCTCTTTTACACTTAATTATATGTTAATTAGGGTAAAAGAAAGAGGGTTTGAACAAAAGAAAACAGAAAGAACAAAGAGAAAGAGAGATTGAACGAGAGAGGAGAAACGAAGAGGAATATCAAAGCTTGAGGGATTTGCTTGTTTGAATTCAATTCTTCGGTGGAGGTAGGTTATGGTTTTCACACTATTCGTAGTAAACTCTTAATAGCGAATGATATGTGTTAGTAGTATTGTAATCCCTTCTATATGCTCAATTGTATGCTTGCATGACTATGATTATGTAATTGTGATTAAATAAGCATGATGAAGCTATTGAATCCCAAATCTTGAAAAGAAACCATAATCTACTTTGTTAATGATGATGCCTTGGTATAAAAGAAGGCTTGATGAACGAAAGTGGTGAGATTAGGGGATCGGGTGCCACGTTCCGGTACCAGGATAGAGATAGAGGATCGGGTGCCACGTTCCGGTACCAGGATAGAATGAGGATCGGAGTGTCACGTTCCGACACCAGGATAGTATATGGATCGGGTGCCACGTTTCGGTACCAGGATAGAATGAGGATCGGAGTGTCACGTTCCGACACCAGGATAGAATATGGATCGGGTGCCACGTTCCGGTACCAGGATAGTATATGAGGATAGGAGTGTCACGTTCCGACACCAGGATAGTAGATGGAGCGGAGTGTCACGTACCGACACGAGGGGAATAAAGATAATGAATCTTGAAATATGTTAATGAATTCAATCTAATGAATCTAATTCCCAAATGAGTATGATATTGAGGCTTGAGTCCTCATGGATGAACTTGTTAGTATTTATTGATGATTTTAGTACGTGTTGTTGCTACAAGTTGAGTATTATAGTTGATTTATGATATTAACTAATATATACTGTTTTCTATTTTGAGTTGGCCGATGATACTTACTCAGTACTTGTGGTTGTACTGACCCCCTACTTTTATGTTTTCTTCTTTGTTATTTGTGGAATGCAGCAAACGTTCCGTCAACTTCAACTCAACAGTAGATCTAGCCAGTCTTCACTACCTTCGGAAATTCAGGGTGAGCTAATGCGTCTAGCTTGGACTGGATATTCTTCTTCAAGTCTTGATGCCTTGAACTTCTGGCATGGACTAGATTTTATTTGTTTTAGCTTCTTAGACGTTTTTAGTTTAGTAATTTGAGGATAGATGTTCTTGTGATGATGACTTCCAGATGTTGGGGATAATAATAATAGTTTTGAATTGTTTTATAAATGAGTTTAAGTCTTCCGCATTATTTTCTGTTGATATATCTTGAAATGTTAATGTTTAGATGGGTTGGTTCGCTCACATAGGAGTGTAAATGTGGGTTCCAGTCGCGTCCCCGATTTGGGTCGTGACAGAAACTACAACAATACCATTTCAGTTTTGGTTTAACGTTTTTGTTTTCTTCTTTGCATGTCTTGGTTGTTTCTACAGGTAATAATTATTGTTCTTTTCAGGTACTAACACTTATGGAACCAAAGCTAGATCGTGTGTACGCAGGAGGGCGTTCAAAGTTTGTCGCACCATCTGCCCGACAGGTCATTGGCCCTGACAATGACCGTGAACCCGAATACGTGTCCCCAGGCAGTGTCACTCTTTCACGGGCTGCACGTACCACTAGAGCCACCCCCATGAAGGTGGAGACCGGCGTAGTCACTGCCTGAAGAAGAGTGTATACTGACCGAAACGCGTTCTAGGTTTTCTACACACTCCAGCGATGCTTTCGGTACTGATGAGGCTTCTGCTCCACACACTGCATCACAATACGCCTCGTCTATGAGGCCGATAGTGTTGATTCCACTCCAGCACCATTGACTGGAGTCCCCGCCCCGGTTGCCGACCATCCCAGCCGGTGGTGTGTTGAGGGGCAGTTTCAGGTGTACATAGAGGCCATGTTGCCGAATGATTAGGGGGTTATGACCCGGACCCTTACACTGGAGAGGCGGGTCATTACGGGGAGTCTCCCACCATACCGGCAATCCATGCCCTCTTCACCAGGCACCGGCCAGAATAGACGGCTAGTGATGTGGGCCAATACAGTAAGGAGTTGGTGAGAGAGTTATACGCCTCGTATGTGCTGACTCTTTGATCCCAGATAGACAAGCGGGCTGCCCCCGCCAAACAGGCCCCGCTAGAGCATATGGGAGCCCATGGCAAGCAGGTAGACATCTCTTTGCCAGCCATCCATCGGTATCTATATGGCGAGAATGTTGATGCCACAAGGATTCCTCTCACCGCGGAGTTCGACTACCAATGGAACTAGTTAAAGTTGGACATTTCTTGCGTGGGCCAGAGTTGAGAGAGACCACCAAGAGGTTGATTGCCCGATACTTGTCTTTTGATGAAGAGGCTGCTGATTGGGTACTTGAGCCGAAGGGAGCCATCAAGAAGGCTAACCTGACCTTCACGGCCAAGCTTTTTTTTTCTGGTTGATAGTCCGCCACTTCCTTTCCCCCACTGCTGCAAACAATACTGTTACTTGGGATCGCGCAGTTCTGATTGCAGCGATGATAGCAGGGTTCGACGTGGACTTTGGTTGGCTTCTTCAGGAGGTCATGCACGAGAGGGACTTCAAGGTCACTACTACTTACCCATATTAGTGCATGGTGTTTCCTTTGTGCAGGTCCGACAGGTGTGCCTACTTGGCACATTGACTAGATCAAGACCCCACCGAGCACTGTTGATATAGGCCTTATCAGGGATGAGTCCAATGAGTTGGCTCCACACAGAGGGCCGCGGCCGAAGGTACCTCCGCTTGGTGAGAACCTGGCAGACACTGTAGAGCAAGCCCAAGCAGCTACCCAAGCTACTTCTGAGCCTATTGACACCACCCCGATCGAGTCTAACCCGGGTGGTAGAACCGCTCCGAGATCCTCTTGCTCGACTCCCTCCACCACTCTGGTCCCACTTTCTAGGGTCTAGAAACTTGAGGCCCAAATGGCCATTCTTCTACATAAAATCCAACCTTGGATGCAAAGGTCGATTAGTGAGGCGGAAGAGCGCATGGAGCAGAAGATGTCCCAATACACAGAGAGGAAGATAATGGATGTTTATCAGCTCCTGGATGCTTTTGAGTTGCGTGTGCTAGCCCGTTCATCCCTCCAGTGTATGTGTCGACCCTTCAGGCTGCTGTACAGAGTCTGAGAGTGGACCTGGACAAGATTCTAAAGCCTAGGGTGCCCGAGTCTGAGGCCCCTTCTGCAGAGCCCACCGAGGATACTATTCTGGCGGCCCTATTCTCCACTGCTGCAGTGCCACCACCTCCACCACGAGAGCATGCCAAGAGCCTTAGAGGTTGGACTGAAGATGAGGCTAGGGAACAGAAGAGGGAGTGTCGAGAGTTGGAGGTTGTGAGGAGAGCCTCGATTGCTGATAAAGAGGCCCGTCAGTTGAAGGCTATTGAGTTGGCTGCTGGGGTGTCTAGCTCCAGAGTTCTTGAGGTAGAGAAGAGCACTACTTATGGTGTTGTGATTATTGAGAGAGGCACTACTAAGGGTGTTGTTTATGATGAGGACACTACTGAGGGTGTCCAGACTACAGAGGGAGTGGGTTTCGGGACACCGGACCCACCAGCTTGTTGATCGATGACGCTTTGCACCTCAGGTTTGCTTCACCTACCACTCTATTATTTTGGATTCTTTTATGAATTGGTGAAAATTGCATATATTTTTGTTGGGGGTGTGGTAAATGGAGAGTGATACGGTAAAGTCTGAGTAGCCCAACTCACGATCCTCTTTTGGGGTTTTCTTGCTTGTGTTCTTTTTCCCCACGAGACTGATTTTTTTGTTGTTGAACCGCCATGTCTATATATTGTGTACATAGTATAACTCTGAAGCATGATGGCTAAAACAGAAATAATATCTTGATGTAACGAAAATGATGCATGACTAGCCATAGGAACTGATAAATGTGTGGGTCTAAGCATGACATAGAGATACACCACTGCATGACCCTAAATCTAAGACTCGAACTAGGTGTCTCATAATCTGTTAGAGTAATGATATGTCAAGTGAGTGTCAGGAATTTGAATAGTCCACTATTTGTACTGAGCTAGAACTTTCCTGGTTAGTCCTGCTAAAAGTAAGCCGTAATAGAGAATTAGGAAAGTATCATAGACCCTTTTTCAATATAGCCTATCTTTAGCCTAAATAACAAAAAAATGAATGAAATTTATCCCTTTTTGATCCAAATGATTTGATCTTGAAATAGACCTTTCTTTTTCACCCCAAATGATCTTTTCTGGGAACAATGTGTTTGCTCTGGTCCCTCCTTGAACATGTGCACCTCAGCTTATGCCAAAATCATAAGTTGAGGGTGGCTAATGCAGAACACAACCTTTTCGTTGCCTTGACCCAAATGTGGGTATTGTGTACTTTGACTCATGGCAAAGGCATGAGTTGAGGGTGGCTATTATGAGGAATGCTCTAGAAAGTGGGGTTGAAACAACAAAGACAAAGAAAGAACAAAAGAAAAGTGACTCAAGAAAATTTAAAAGAAAAGTGAAATAAAAATAAATAAATAAATAAATACAAGCAAGAAAATAAAATATTCACTTACACAAAAGAAGAAAGAAGGGAAAATATCACGGTGAAAGAATATAAGAAATAAGGCAGAATAAAACGATGAAAACGTAGGACGCTTAACCAATATATCAAGGAGGTCAACAAGTCCCTAAAATATATATAAATATACCCTACCTGATCCTAACCCTATGTTACAAGATAACAAAGTCCTATCGTGATCCTAAGAGTTGTTATGGCGAACTTAAAGTAGTGAAAAATAAGGGCAAGCCTATGGCAATATGCATAAATGAGTTGTGAAGTTGTTCTGAGAGCGAGTGTTGAAAAGTAATCCTTATACTCAAACTGAAATCATTATGTGAAAAATGAGGATGTTATTTTGAAGTGAGGACACTAGTTGCAATACCAGAAAAATTAGCACCTAGGTGAGGGATCGAAGAGGATAGGTGTCAAGTTGTGGTGAGTCTGTGTCATGGTCTGATCCACATAATTCAAGCCTAATAGTGATAGCATGCATGAACATAATGGGAATAATTAGGATTAATAGCCAAATGATTGCAAAAGCTAAACGACGGATACTTTTGTACGAAGATTTTTTAGTGAGTCATAATGTGTCGCTTGAGGATAAACAATGAACTTAAATTGAGGGTGTTGATATACTGTGATTTCACGGTACTTTCAATGTCTTTTTCTTAAGTTTAATGTGTGTCTAAATCATTTTTTTATTGATTTTTATGTAGGTTTCTCTTTATTTTTAGGAAATCTGTCTAAAAGAGAACGTAGATGATTTTAGCAGAAATTGCAGAAGTGAAAACCTACGGAGCCCACAACCGACTGTCGTGAGTTTGACGGTCCGTAGGTGGCACCGTAGTGAGAAGAAAAGGGCTGCTGAAGTAAGTTGGAGAAGTTTTACCAATTTTGGACTACGGAAGCTCATGACGGACAGTCATAGCCATGATGGTCCATCCTGCATAATGTCGTGGCTGTCAGAGAGTAGTTCCAGCATCCAATTTCAAGAAGTTTCTAAGTGTTGTGGAACAGAACCTCTCGACGGACTGTAATGATGGCAATGGTCCGTTATATCTGCCTGCCGAGAGTAACAAAGAGTTGATGAAGAAACCAGCAGAAAATTATTCCAAGTATGGAATGACGGAGCCCACAACGGTCCGTCGTGTCCATTATGGTCCATCGCATGGATTGTCAATTCACATTTTGGACACATTTGACTTAAATAGAGTCCTTCTTTTATTAGATTTTATTTTATTATAAATTATTCGAAAAAATTCATTCTTGGGGTTAGACTTTTGGCAATATTTTAGTTCTCTTGTTTAAGTATTGAAATCTTGATTTTGGTATTTGATCATACTTTTTCGGAATCAATTGTTGGTGTTTTTGTGAATTATTCAGGTGAATTTCAAGATTTTCTTCATTCTCATAAAACTAAGTGCATGAATTCCTATATGATCAATATGAATTGTGTGATTATTAGCATGGGTAACTAAACTCCATAACTAGGGTTGTGGGAACCATGGGTAAATAACAAAGTAAAATCTAGCTAAAATAACAATCCTAGAATAGTGACTTGCATGTATTGCTAATTCTTTCACTTAGAAGTCTTTTTAACGGATGACAAACATTAGAACTCTCCTTATTCCTACTTTCCGGACCAAGGAGGTACATAATAGGAAAAGAATTATCAATATATATTTAGTGTATATTATCTAATAGGCTAGTGTCGGTTGGTAAGAAGTAACAACTTAGTAAAATATTAAATATGATGCTTAATATGAGGTAAAGATAAGGTTTAGTAAAGCAACACACGTAGCCGGACCAAGGTGCGGAGTGAAATTCTCTAGATGCCAGAACAAGCATTTAGAGAGACCTAACTTATGACTTTGCATGCAAGATACTAGTAAAGAATTGTTATAGCTAGAATTACCGAGTTAGAAGCCTGTGGGGAACACTTAAGCCCTACTTACTCTCATTACTTGATTAAAATCCAATACTTGAGCCTGTCACTTGTTTACTTTAATTTAGATAATTGCTTTTATTAATCAAAACCCCCTTTAGTTATTTGTTTTTGGGAAATAATTGACTAAATAGAATTAATAACAGAATAAAGTTAAGTCTGAACCATTTTCCTTGTGGTAACAATCCCAAACTCACTAGTTGGGTTCTTTACTTGATACGAACGCTTTTACTTATTTCTGAGAAGTAAATTTGAGTGTATCACACACACACACACGAATGAATACCTAATAAAGAGAAGGGCCTTGAATGGTGTGTTCATGTGTACCCTAAACTAGATGATGCTTTACATATGCTATGTTCCTGTGAGGGGATTATGTTCATGATTTCGGTTGATGAACTTTCATCTATGACCTATGATTTAAGCATATGAAGGGATGACTCTCCTAAACCTATGTTTTATAAAGTAAAAATATAATAAAGTTTTTTCAACAAAGGGAACTTATCTTAGCACTGAGTGAACTTAAATATGATTGTGTGTCCCTTCCTATGGTAGGAAGGTAGGTAACCATAAACCTCATGGGGTGGATAGCCTCATGACCCAAAAAGGGTGTCAGAGTGATGTTTCCATAAGTGAATAACTACAATGCCTAATCTTTGTATAAAGAGGGTTTTAACATGTACCCCCAAGTTCCATAATTATGTTGCCACCATAGGATACTAGCTAGTGGATCCACCTAGAAATCTATGTCACATTTGGTTCTACTTTGGCCGATAGCCCACCTTCTTTCGGTGTGGGGTTTTATGACACCGGATTCCATGTTTAGCATCATATGGTCTATGTCGGTTAAGGCTATAGTGTCCTCAAAGTTAAATGGACAAAGGAAGTAAATGACTAGGACATAACTAGAAGGACTTAAGGGAGGATACATAGGATAGGTGGAAGTAATGAAGTCATCTAGACATTGCACAAGTATCTACTTAAGGAGTTCTACGAAGGTATTCTAATGCATGTAACTGTGTATGCTTTATTTATGTATGACATTTTAGTATTTGTCTACTTGTTATGAAGATGTGCATGATATGAGTTTCTATGCATGATGTTGATCTTGTTGACTATATGATGAAGGTCTTGACTTAACTATGTCTATGTTGTACTATACTTCTATGATGGTATGTGTTGCCTTGTGTAGATTGTATGTATGTTTTCTTGTGACCTTAAGGTGATGCATTGCACCAAGTATCACTAGAGGGTTACTTGGGAAGTTAATGAATAAAAAGGAAAATAGTTCACTGTTAAGGGAACAATATCTGACTGTAATATGACTCAAAAATGTAATAAATCCTATATGTGAACCTATGGAATGTTTGGCTTTTGAATATATTTATGTGAAGTATATTAATGATATGAATGCTATTTTTTCAAGGTTTTATGAAGAGTTACTCAAAAAGACATGAATTTATGATTTAAAGAAAATGTCCTTTTTAAATACATGTTTTTGCATGGTTGCCATACTTAATGCATTCTTGTACTAATCACATTCTTCTTTAGTTTTTACATAAAGTGTAGGTTATGGATGCTTAAAGGATGTCTATGATTGAGGATCTTGATATGTGGTTCCTAATCTCAAGGAAAGGGGTCCTTAATTTCAAAGGATTCCCTACTCATGTCTTAATGTAAAATGTTTAAATATTTTATAGTTATGTCTTATGTTTTGAGGGTCGTTTCCCTAATGTATTCTAATGTTTTTGAGTCTAAGATGGCAAAGACACTTAGAATCTATATATCTATTATGACTTATATTTTATATGTATATGAGGTAAAGTTTCTAGCGTATGAGGTGCTATGAAAAGTATTAAATTTTCCGCTAAATTTACTATGTCGATGCGATGAATGATAACTATGGGCTTGTATAAGACCTCCGAGAGGTCAAGTACGCCATGTTACTTCTAGGGGTTGCTCCCCAGATGTGATAGTAGACATCATCACACTTAGGCAATAGATACCAACCACATGTTCCTAAGTGTTACCAATATCACATAGTGTCATTAACATGTAATATCAACATATACATATCATTTACATTCATATGCATATAAGCACATAAGACCATATTTCTAAGACTTCACTCAAGGCTAACTAATGCAATGTATAGGTAGAGTCTCATACCCCTTCCTAGACTAAGCAAAAACCTTTACGTCATCCTAGTTAGAGTTCACTTTATTACTTCATTTTACTTTTAGGAACATCTTTCCTTAACTAACATAGAAGACATGAGCTAATCTTGATTTGGTTTCATGGAACCTTACACCAAAATAAGGCGGACTACTTTCCAAGGTAGTACCAAAACATGAACATAGAATCTATGTTGATCAACTAGCTAGAATTCCTATGGGGGCAACATAGTTCAAGAACTAGGAGATGTAGTTGGGACCCTCTTTATACTACGTGCATTATAGTCTCCAATCTCATCGGTACAATAGTTACCCTACCTTACTTATGTGGGAAGGGACACTCCTCATTTTCAGTTCACTCGGTGCTAAGCTAGAGTCCCTTTTGGAATGTCTTTCATTAGTAATAATAACATAGTTTAGGTCATAGAGGTCTACCCCTTATATAGTCATAGTCATAGCTCAATAGGAATTGCATGACTATTGTCCTGTCAATACAATTCACAAATGTGATGTTAGCACTTTTACATAACCATATTATGAGAAGGCATATACGCAAATTCATCACAACCCTTACGTCATTACATCGTACCCAACAATTAAAAAGCCATAATTCAAGGCATTTCAAATCAAAATCATACCAGCCCTAATAAATCTTATCATAAGATATACTTTAATATAACGTTATCACTAAACACAAGTAATCATAATTGATGTAAAGGATTGAGATCACAAGACTTGCCCCAATCTCCTTTACAAGCCATCATCCAAGGATTCACCATAATTAATCCAATTCAACCCAAAAATGGGTTTAATATTATCACACAAAAGTAACTAACACAGTAATGAAGTCAATTGAATCAATACACATCAATTCATCACTACTTCATAACCAAGGTTAGGGATTTGTGTAAAATTCATGATCTCATTCATAAACTAGGTTAATTCATCAAGAAATAGCATAATTGAATAATAATACATCATAATCTTATCATAATAAACTAAATAAATCATAAACAAAGAAATTTAGGAGATCCAATTCATAATACAATAAACCCACTTGAAACTTATGTTTTTTTATATCTATTCGCAAGAACCCTTTGGGGAAAGGAATCCCAAAAGTGAAAGTATCTCATACCCAAGAAAAATATATTAAAATAAGAAAACACCTACAAAACTATTTGACTTGAAACAATGACTTTAAAATATCCAAAATAACGGTAATGATAAAAAAAACTCAATTATTTCTAATTGTACAAAAAAATTTGACTCACAAAGGGATTCTCATGACCGGGGAGCATCCCCTAGATGTAGCCGGCGTCTTCGTCCTCGGAGAGGACTTTGACTAGCCCTTAGCATTCGTCATAACAAATTATAGGTCAAAAATGCAAAAAATAGGAACTTTTACATAGTCAGGTATACATATACCTCTCACATATCATATATGGAGTTTACATATACTCCTCTCTTTTGAAGTTTATATAGGCTTCTCATTTAGGCAACATAACCAATACATAGGAAATAGTCGAATAACATTGTCTCACATTAAACCATTTAAAGAGTATTATAACATTTGAGCATAGTACATACTTCAATAGAAAGAGTCATATATAGACTTACAACAATAATCTCAAAGGTAAAAGAATGAAATAGTGTCTTTAGACATAATAACAACATAGCTAGAATGTGAAATGGTAACATCCCCTAACATTAAGGACCTACCAATAACATTGGGAATATGTCCAAGTCTTCTAGCAAAGTGGCCTCCTATGCTTCAATGGCCCGAACCTACATCGTTTGGGAAAAGGAAAAGAATATGGGTTAGTACAACCACATATAATAAGTATGAAAACGTATGCAAGTAAAAACCAGTGAAATCATGCTTAAAAGGACATTTTTGTTCAAAACCATGTTAAGTTACTTTCAAAGCCTTTATGCACATATAAGAGAACATACAAGTTAATGAATAATAATATCACTCAAGACAAGTTCAAACTCAACACAAAGCCAACATTAGCATAAGGTCAGATCCATATGAATAACATCATATTAAGTCATATAAACATAACAACTCCAACATAATGTCACAATAACAATTTATGTACAAGATTTTATAACATCATAACATATAAGACCCTTACTCACAATCCCTTTCCAACCCTACCAATGCAATGCTTATGTGAAGCTCCATAACCCCACAATCAAGTAAACCAAGCAAAGGACCATAAGAAATGTCTACATTTTCATATATTTTCATATCATGCATGTTATTCACCATATATATCAATTTAGACCATAACATGTCCATAAATGAAACTAACATCATGAACTTGTATTGAGCATATTGAAGTGTTTGAAGAGAGTTTTGGCATCACAAACTCTCTCTGTGTTATAGAGCTTATTTTGATATTGAGAAGGAAATTCCTCATGTTGTGATGAGTGAGCTCATCTATATGTTAAAAGATATTTTGAGTTGTTATGTGTAAATGCCATGTTTTTTTGTTGATTTGAGTTGAAATTCTGTTGATTATGTTGTTGTTGGTTGGGCTGCTAGTATTGGGTCTATCTTTCCTTTCAAAAGATTTTAGTATCATTTGGGGACGAAAGTTCCTAGGGGGGGGATAATGTAACACTTCGAAAGTCCAAGGCCTACTCTAGAGATTCGGATGAGTGTCAAAGGGTTTTAATAATTTTTGAAGGTCAAAAATAATGTTTATAAGTAATTTAGGATGTTTTAGAGTTGAAACGTCCCTGGCGTCTGGAGTATTGTGAAAAAGGTGCAAGTGTGCCTTAGTGTATTTCACAAGGTTTTAAGAGTCGGATGTTGATGTAATTTGGTTGAAAGGTGTCAAACTAGTATTACAACATGATTAGGGTTTAAAATTTTGGGTAATAATCCTCAAGGACAACCTTAGGTGTCCTTGAGGAGGACCCTTTCATTGTGGCAAAAAGCTGTCAAGAGGCAGTATCTACCTACGATTGCAGGCGATGAGGCGTAGGTGGATCGACGGGGTGTTGATGCCTTCATCGAGCAACACTTATCCACTTTTCCACAAGTTTCCAAAAACATGGTCTCTGACCAAAATGATAGTTGCCAGTACGGTGGTGGTGAGGGGAGTCGACTGACCTACGACCCGTAGGTCAGGCCTGCAACTTCCTTGTTTTTTTAAAGTTAGTTAATTTAATTAGTTAGTTGGTTAGTTGTCTAACTATGGGTTAGGGGAGGTATAATTAATTCAATTAAGGACCTATATAAAGACCTAAGCTTAATTAAATTATCTGAACCCCACAATTTCCCAAAACTCAAAATGCTCTTCCTTCTCTCTGCTCTCTCTCCCAAAGAAGAACTCAATTGGAGAAATAGGTCAAGGTCATAGGGAAGCAAGAAGTCATACTTTCTCCATCATTATTTAAGGATTAACAAGGTATGGGAACCTTTCACCTTTGGGATTCCTTTCCCTAAAGGGTTCTTCCGAAATTGGTTTTCAATAAGGATGATTTCATATGAATTTCTTCCTAATACAAATTTGATCTTCTCAATTGTATTGTTTATGGTTACATTGATTATTATGATTTACTATTGTTCAATTATATTGGTTCTTGATGAATTAACCTATGTGGGATAGATCATGAATTGACCGAAATTCCCTAACCCTAGATAGATCATGAATTAACTCACGATGAATTGATTAGTATTGATGCAATTGAGTTAGTTATTGTGTGAATTACTATTGTATGGTGTTTTTATACCAATTGATGGATTAAATTGGATTGGTTGAGGGAAAGACCATTGATGATGGCTTTTGAATGAGAAATTGGTAAGAATTTGTTATCTAAAAACTTTACTTCAATTGTGATGACTTTTACTTGGTGATGAAGTTTAACTGAAGCATGTCTTGTGATTGAATTAGATAGGGTTGGTATGATGATGAAATTGAAATATCTTGATTATGTGATTGTGATATTATGCCGAAGATGAAATTATATAAGGTTGGTTATGAATTGCCTATGTGCCTTATTATGATATGATGATGATGATGTGTTGATCTCACATATAAGGGTTGTATTGAAAGGATATTCTCATGCAATTCCTATTGAGCTAAATGACTACGATATACAAGGGGTTAGTCTCCTATGACCTAAACTAAGCTATGATGAATAATAAAGGCTTAAAGACATTTCAAAAAGGGACTCTAGCTTAGCACCGAGTGAACTAGTAGTGAGAAGTGTCACTTCCCATGTAGGGAATGTAGGTTCACATTGTACTCATGAGATTGGAGACTATAATGCTATGTGCATAAAGAGTGTCCCAAACACATCTTCTAGTACTTGAACTATGTTGCCTCTTTCCACCTAGAATACTAGGTTCATCTTTTGGTACTACCTTGCACTACGATAACAATGGTCTTAACAAAAGGTAATCTGGTCGCTAAAAGACTTGAATAGGTTGTTATTAGTCAATAACAACCACATCCGGTCACTAAAGTTCTTTATCGACCGCAAAAAATCCGGTCACTAAAGTTCGTTAGCGACCGCAAAAAATCCGGTCGTTAATCTTTCTTTTAACAATCATATATTCCGTTCCTTAATTTTCAGTCCGGTCGTTAAGAACATCTAATAACAAGATTGAAAGGGTCTACATATGTTTCAGATGCTCTACACTCACCGTATATATCAATACATCTGAAAATATACAAAATAATGTATATTCGTAAAAAAAATTTGTAGTTAATTACAAAGAAATAAGAATCACCGCCTAAAGATTTACCATACCTCTTTGTAAAAAATTGTATTTTTCTATCTCATTACAAAAGAAATATAAGAATTGTGGCATGTCCTAAAGGGACACTTTAAACAACTAAACTCTTTCGTCTTCCTTGTTTATAAACATTTTAATCGCTTATATTTGCTTTGTGGTTTCTTCAAGAATAGGTTCTTGCTAAATCTTTTGAATAAGGAAGTGTAGATACAGACTGCAAAAAGAACAACAAAACACCTTAATTTAGTTCAAAATAAAGATATTCAAATTAGTAAGGTGGTTAAGTTTTTTGAAAGACAAGAAATCCACATTTCATTTGACAAAACATGTATATCTTCCGAACCAAATAGTATAAATTACAAACATTTGAGTTTCAATCAAGATATGAGCAAATAGAAAGAAAATGATACCACCCTTATAGTAAGTAAGACAGCCAACATAATGCAACATCAAATTAGAATAAAATTAAATTCCTTCACAAATTAATGAATGAAGTAGTTTAGATAAATACCTTAAGATACAACTTAAGAATGTAAGCTCTTTATGACTATTTGAACTAGCAAGATCAAAAGAAGACAAAGATTTAAATTAAGTCAAAATTTTTTATGGATCATGCATGTTAAATGCCACTTTATTAACAAGATGCCTTGCAACTTTATTATAAAGTATGTCTACTCCTAAAACATATCTTATCAAGATAAATAAAATAGCGAGGGAGAGATGTAATATGCAGAAATAAGTCAAACCTTATCAGATAGTTGAAAAAAGAAAAGCTTTAAAAAAAACGAATATAAGATGTTGAATTAACATGCAAAAAATTTAAATATGAAGATCAAGTTGTGGTTTAGGTCTATTGTGAACCAAACAAACTAAGCCAACCCGAGAATGTTAACAAGAATATGCATCTTTGATCTTCCGAATTATGATATGAAAAATCATTCTTCCAGTTGAACAGAGACAATAACATCTCATGCAACCAACAATACAATGGAAGAGATATTTGAAATGTAGCAGAATATCACCACATTCATACTTTTCGAGTTCAAATTTCTCGAAGACTTTCATTCAATGAAGTACAAATAACATAGTCTCTCATTTTTTACCTGTCGCTGAGGAAAATAACTGAAGAGTTTAGTGATGGAGCTGCAGTTTTCTTTCTTTCTCCTTCTGTGTATTGCTTCAAAGAAGAGTTTACACAAACAAGAGAGATCAAATTCCCTTCAGGTGCATATTTAATTCATGTTTCACCCTAACAAATAAAAGAAGTTTTAATCCCTATAGTCAAGTTGCATAACTTTATAATAGTCCACATGAAACACAGAAAAAGTTGAATTTTAAGACAATAAATGTCACCTTTGCTTATTGTCGTAGCTCGGAAAAAATAAAAAAAATCTAAAACTCAGTTTACATGTACAGTCATATGTCATGAATTTTAAAAACAACCATCAAATAGGAATATTTATGCATTTCAACATGCCACATCAGACGGAAAAGAAATATTCAACCAAAAGTCAAGACTAAACACAAAAATATTACACTAGATCAAATCATTACACCAAAAACCGCAATAAGCACCAAATAGAATAGTCATAGCACGGAATGAACAAATGTCCCAAATTCAGTTCACACGTAGAGTCTTCATGCATAAAAAATTGTGTTATATGGATCTTGTGTGTAAAGTGCAGGTCAATAACAAGATAGTAGAATACAAGTTACGTAAATTTTATTCACCTCATCACAACCCCTAAACTTGTAAAGTATATGACATGGATTTCTGTTTTATTATTCAGAGTACCTACAACTTTTGCATTACTATTATATAGCTTTGCATATGACTGCAATCTCAAAAATATTTAGCCGTGTTGGAGAGGTGAACTCTATGTACACAATGGGGTAAGAAAGGATTGTTTAACAAACTTGTTTTTTGTGTAAATTGTGTTGAAGTTATTGTGCATATGTACATTATATTTACTTTATCTTATTAGTTTTTTTTTGATATTTTTTTGTTTTCCGTAGAAATTTTTTGTCTGTATGACATATGAGATATAACTGGTTCTAATAAATGAGTTAAATTTTGTCTAGGCCACAATATTTATCAATAAAAAAGAATGAATAACATAGTAAAAACTATCCCAAACCGTCACAAGGGCCACATAACTGAAGGAAAAAGAAACAAAACAACAACAAATTAAAAGGCCAAATCTATGTACATATAAGATCCACTACTTCTTTTGATTTGTCGCTTGTAAAATAAACCTAAAGCGAAACCAAACGTCTGATTTATCATATGGTTTGTCAATAGATGTAATTTCAAATTTGAAACCTAGAGGTTAGCTTTATATTCTTAGGAAGTTGAATTTTACCTATTTGGTAATGATATCAAAAAAAGCCCTCCTTTATCTCTGTATGTCACATTTATGAGCAAAATTTTTGTAGTTAGTCCAAAGATGTAAAGATGATTTCTTTCTTTTGTTCAAACAGTCCACACGAAGCACATGAAAAATTAAATTTTGAAACAGAAAACCTCACAACAGCAAATTCATATAGTGCATAAAGAACCCAAAAGTCCCAAACTTAGTTCACACATACAAAACTATGTCCTGCATAGGAAAAACAAACCTTAAGTCGAAACATGTATATATCCCAACAGGCCAAATTGCACATAAGAGAAATAAATAAAACTAAGAGGCAAGATCAAACCCAGAAACCGCACCACCGCTTATAATCGATTAATGCAGGCCATGAAAATCCAATTCAAGAATTCCAAAATCGCAGGCCAAATTGCGGTATTTCCCTCTGAATAACTATTTAATTTTACAGGTAGGATGTTCATGGGACCAGTTAGGAGTCAGTAGAAGTGAAATGGATAAAAGCAAGACATGAGAGGAGGAAAAGGATGATATAAAAATGGTAGACGTTTAACCTGATAAAGACCTTATAGCTCAAGCGCGTGATTGTGGATCTCAGAGTTCCTTCCAAAGGTTGTTGCTATGTAATGCACAGGAAAAAAAATTCTAATATATGTCTGTATATCATCATGCTTTTCATATAAATAATGTGAACTTGTGGTAAACCTAGGTGTAATTTCATGTTTACTACCATGTCTCACCCTTGTAGTACGTTGACAATCTTCCCTACTCTGGTACGAGCTGGCCTCCTGAGAGAGAAACAGAGAAAGTAAATAATGTCAACAATTTTCTCCATGAATGCCAGACGACAAATATCAACTATTAAATCCCTACCGTACGTATCAAAGTCCATTCCATTCACTTCTTAATAACTGCATACAATTTCTCAGGAAGAAATTACCTATTCAATCATTTATCCCATATACCAAAAGCTTGTCCCATTCTTCCTATTGTGTTGTATCGAAGGGTAAGTGAATTACATGAGAGTCACCATCAACATTTGCAGCAATTGTAAAGTAAAGCTATAAGGAGGTGGTCACTTTTGCATTGCCTTGCTGGTCAATAGATCATAGAGAGTGAGTTACAACTTCTCACACTTGTATGTCTAGTGGCAATGTTAATTGACAAATTGATTGCCACTAGAGAGTCTGATTGCGCCATAATTTTCCCATAAATGTGCATTTTACCTATGTAGTATCAAAAGCTAATGGTACCTTTGTTGTAAGATTGAGAGCAATACCCTATAAGTTAATCCCCAACCATTTAGTTATTATATGATTTAAATTACTGTAAAAAGATGATCTTGATACGGGTAGAAAATCAAACCTATAATCCCGCTCAAATTATTTGCGCCTTATGCCTCATCTTCGCTTTATCAATCGTTCTCTTGCTCCGTATTATCTATGAGGGTTTATTAGTGTATGAGATACACCCATATGGAAAACTTAGAAGGAAACCCATGAAAAGTATTATGCTTGCACGTGAGGAGGTATGTTGAAAACATGTTTAAACAAATACAAGTGACGTAATCCCTATCAACTTAAACATATTGATGATGTGGTCTCACAATTCTACAAGTATGAATCACTTGATTCCTCTTTAGCCATCAAAGCTTCATTTCCTTCACCAAAAGCAATGCAGAAGATGCATAACTAAAAATTCTTTTTTTCATATTAAACATGCCAACAAACTAATACATAAACTAGATGCAAAGAATTTAACCAGATGGCCTATAAATCATTGAACAAATAAGTGGATTTAAGCAATAAAGAAACTGTTTTTTGCATAACTCGGCTCTAATAGAACTCTAGAAGCGTACAATTGTCGAATGTACATCCGAAAAGGCCAAATTGCACAGAAAAGAAATATATCCAACCAAGAGGAAAGATCAAACACAGAAAAAAATTCCAGAAATACATGGAAAGAGACAGGGAAAAAATCTGAGCAAATCCGACAGCGAAACACATCCACAGAAACGATAAAGCCTGAGAAAATCCAATGGAAATAATGAAAACTGCTTATGGTGTTCCTATCTGAAAAGCCGCATGTGTGCTTAAGCTTGGATGTACAAAAAAGAATCCTTGCTGGGCCTCTTATACAAAGTAGAAAAATATAAAAAACAAAATATTGACCCAGGGTCCTACAGTTCTTTTTTAAAACAATATTAATAAATATTTCACCCTTTCTTTTTAACATATATAGTATTACCGACTAGAATTTTTTTGGTTGTTATAAGTACATTTATAGAGACCGGATTTTTGTCCCTTCGTTATGAGATGGTCGTTAAAAGTCCACTTTCTTGTATTGTTGTCATGTAGTCCACTTTCTTTCGGTGTAGGGTTTCATGACACTGGATTCCACACTTAGCCCTTTTGGTCTATGTTGGTTAAAGCAAGTGTTCCTGAAAGTAAAATGAAGTAATAAAGTGGACACTAACTAGAGTGACTTAAGGGGTTGACTTAGTATAGGTAGGGTATGGGACTCTACCTAGACATTGCACAAGCTGACTCTAAAAAGAGTCCTAGAAGGTTGTTCTTATGATATATTAGGCAATGTTATGTATGTGTTGACTTTACATGTTGATTATCCTATATGATGTTAGTGTCACCTACGAACATGTTTATGGTCTATATTGCTAAATATGATGATGATTACACTTAATGCGATATAATGCGAAGATGGACAACGCTTCTGATCCTTGTTTGGTTTACTTGGTTGAGTAAGGTTATGGGGATTTGCTTGGTTATTTCACATGTATACTTGATGTTGGGTTATGAGTAAGGGTCTTGAAAGTGATGTAACGTTAATGATTGCATTGTACATGTTGACTTGATTATATTAGATGATATTTGTCTTGTGATATATATATATATATATATATATATATATATATATATATATATATATATATATATATATTTGATCTTGTCTTAATGAATATCTGCTTATTGGCTTATATGGTTCTTTGTTGCGCATTAAAGGCTTTTAAATGACTTAACATGTTTTTCTAAAGTAAATGTCCTTTTCTCATGCATACTTTTAAATGTTTTATTTGCATGTTTCCATACTTAGTTAATACAAGTGGTGTACCAACCCATTCCCTATGTTTCTGCAAGGTTCCGACCGCTGAGATTTTGGAGGGCCATTGAAGCTAACTTGGACTCTCATTCTCCGAGTTCGGTAGGTTCTCACTTTCTAAGGACGATGCCACTATCTTGCTATTGGATGTTCTTTAGTCTTAGAGACACTTTTGTTCATTCGCTTTCTTTTGAATTAATCTTGTATAAGCCAATATGTGGCTTTTATTGTATGAAGTATGGACTATGACCAATGTTGTACCCGTTTTAAATTTTTTTAATATGAGACATATCCTAGACTTCATATGAATCTATATTTCTATATTACGCATGTGAAATAAAAGTAGAAGCCTATGTAGTGTTTCCTATTGCGAGGAGGCTAAGTAAACTCCCTTTATATATTATGTGTAAGCGAGAGGTCTATGTAAACCTCAATGTAGAAGTAGAATGAAAAGTTTTAAATTTTCTGCAATTTAATCTATTGTATGTTATGATGAATGCTAAGAGGCTACTCTAAATCCTCTTTGAGAATGACAACGCCGGTTACGTCTAAGAGATGCTCCTGAATGTGACAATGGTAATGCACACTCATATCATAATCCTTTAGGAAATCAAGCCATCTCCTTTGGCGAAGATTCAACTCTTTCTCGGTGAACACATACTAAAGGCTCTTATAGTTGGTGAAAACATCCACATGAAAACCATACAAGTAGTGTATTCATATCTTGAGTGCAAACACCACTGTTGCTAGCTCGAGGTCATGAGTTGGATAGTTTTTCTGTAAGACCGCAAAATGAGTTAGGGTGTACAAAGCCTCACTTGTTCCTATAAGCTTTTTAACTTGTTTATACAATGCTTTAATGTATGATAGGTGATTTAAAGTCATTTGGAAGTCTAACATCAAGGGTCGATCAAGACATTCGACGACTAGTAACCAAAGGGGACTTAGATACTTTTATTTGTTTTTGAATGTTACATGAGCTTATGAATTCTTAAAATGAGTTATAACGATGTTTGTGTATGGAGTCTTATGAATTTTGGAACATCCAAGACTTTCGAAAGTTAGACCTTGAGACATTCATGTGTGTCTTGATGGGGCCTAGCATGTCTGGATGTGTTGCGTGAAATTGTTTTGGGTGAAACTTATATGGAATGTCCCTGACTTGTTAAAGTTTGTATATACATTGGAAAGGCCTGGATACAAATTCCCAAGGGCCCCGTAAAAAGGGCCCACAAGAAGGACCCAAAGGTTGGCGAGACATTGCCTTAGTACTATCAATCGAATATCTCAAAGGACATCTCGTTGGTGTAATGACTCCATGTCGATGGGGAGGCATCGATGGACCAACACCCCGTCGTTGGGTCTGTCGATGCAGGTTTGGTGTCACTGCCTACACACTGTCTCATTAAAGGGGTGAATTCAATTCATCCCACGTCCTAACCTAAGCCGTACTAGGTTTGTTTAGTTATTTTTGGGTTGTATTATAAGGATAAAAAACGTGATCAACCCAATCACAAACCAATTCACTCAAAATGGACTTATCCTCCAATAATATTCTCTCTAGAACCTCCATTGAAAGTGAAGCTCAAGAACATCTTGGAGCTTGGATTCCTATGGTTTCTTTATCAATTTTTAGAGGTTTTCATATCGATAAAGGTATGGTGAGCCTTCATCTCTAAGTAACCTTTCACTTGGAGAGTTAATCTCAATATTTTTAAAGAGATTTCATTATCAAACTTTCAATCTTTCAAGCTAGCCATGGGTTCTTTCAAAAAAAGTTTTTAATTGATTAGTCATGATGATTGATGATAATGTAATGGTTTTAACGTAAAAAAAATCCATTTGCATTATGAACCCATGCCCTTTCCCAAAATTGATTTAGCACTTGCATGGACATTGTGATCATGGCTTGTTACTGATTGAATTACGATTCTATTACATTGGATTGCTTATGTCTACTTTTATTTATGTGTACTTATGATGAACTGATGATGAAGGATCCATGTGGATCAATGTGTGAAGATTTGAACATGCCTAGCTTAGATCTCCATGTACTCATTGTAACATTGTTATTATAATGTATAAAATTCGAATTCGGTTATGATAGGATGCTTCTAGTTACTTACTTAGGTTAATATCATGGTTGAATTATGAATATAAATGTTGTACGATCAAAGTAAAGAAGGCTTGGTAAGAGTAGACTCGATTGTGATGAATTGTCCTTAGCTACTGCTTTTATGTATAATGTGATGATAATTAGGTATAATTGATCTAATATGAATAGATGACCATTTTGGTAAAGATTGATTTAGATTCTTATAGCCCATAAACTTGGTAGAGTTATGTATATGTTGTGATTTATATCTTAGGGTGGATGAAGCATGATAAAGCTATGATGTTCTATCTCTTTAGCTACTTCCCTAAAAGTGTATTATTGATAAAATACGATCGATGAACAAGGATAGGAAAATTGGTTGATGATCTATAACTCTCTACTTTCTAGTATATATGTGATTTATTGTATTAGATTGTAGTATGATCTTGTAGCGACTTGTACATTGTTTCTTTTATGACTAAATATATATATTTACATGCTGCCCTATAATGTATGATGATGAAAAAGGGTATATTGATCAAATATAATCAAAGGATTGATGAATTGGTAAGAATGACTCTTCATCTCTACTTCTCAATATTTTTGTAGTTGATGAAGCCTTGCATGTCATTGTGTGGTATGGTCCACTTATGGTGACGGTGTTTACCTTATTGTTAATATATATATGTTATGTGATCATGGCCTTAAGGGCAACTATACTATGAACGTATGATGGTGATGAATCACCTTATGCGAATTCACCTATGCCTAGTTTCCTATTCTAACTATGATCTAGGTTGTGTTGCTAGTGTCAAGAGCATGTAAATAGCTATATTAAGGTTATATGTACTTGCTTCCTATGATGTGGTTCTATAATGTTATATGTGATGTAATGTTAAGATAGGTGCATAAAGACTAAAGCTTACTATAAGATATTGTAAGTCTTGAATAAATGAGTCTTATGCTATGATAACCATTCTATGATGTTGTGTGATGTATCATTCACTATGATGACTTGATAAGTGTACTAGTATGGGCAAGGGTCCTTGTGTCTGCATTGAACATGTGTACCTCGATAGGATATTTTCTAGGTTGCTCTTCTAAGGACATGAATAAGATGGTATAAACATGTTATGAATATTGTATATGCTATGATGATAAGCATATGATATGATGAAGTATGAATGTGCATAATGTCTTGTACAATTGATATGAAAGGATTGCTTATATAGGTAAACCTATAGACATATATATATGAACATGTGTGACATTTATGTATTAAGTGAAAGGTTTGCTCAAATAAGTATATATGCATAATGAGAAGATCTTATTGTGATGTTTTTATGTCCTGGACTAAGTGTGTCTTTTATGTATTATACTTCCATTATGATATGTGTTGGCTTGTATAAGTTGTATGAATGATTTCTTGTGGCCTTAAGGTGATGCATTGCACCAAGTATCACTGGAGGGTTGCTTGGGGAGGTTAATGAGTAAAAGAAAGGATATTCATTGTAAAGGAAAATAGTTCATTGTAAGGTGAAAAGAGCTCACTGTAAAGTGACCTTAAAATGTGCATTAAACTCTATATGTGATTTTATATGATGTTTGTCCTTACAATATGTTTATATCAAGTATGAAATGACATAGATGCTATTGTATTAAGGTTTTATAAAGATTTCACAATAAGGCATCATGTATGGATTTCAAGAAAATTTTCCTTTTAAATGCACGTTTTTACATGGTTATCATACTTAGTTCATTATTGTACTAACTCCATTCTCCTCTAGTCTCTTTGAATGAGGAGCTTGATATGTGAATTCCCAAGCTACAAGAAAAGGGATCCTTAAGTTCAAGGATTCCTAAGTCATGTCTTTACTGTAAAGTGAATAAGTTTACTTATGTATTCTGTTTTAAGGGTTGTGTCCCTATTGTACTCTTATACATAAAGGTGTTATGGAGAATAACCTAGTTGAGGGTGCGACATGGGAGGCCGAGGCCGACATGAAGTCCCGTTTCCCTCATCTATTTGATAACTAAGGTTAGTATTTCTTACTAATAATGAAATTAATGACTAAAAATTGAAGTTGCTTTACTTTTTGGTGAAGTCTTGCAAAATGTGCAATTTTCAGTAACTTTATATTGATTTACATGAAGTGTAACATTTGAACTTGAAATTTGGCTCTTTGGCTTGTTTGAGTTATCTTGTGCATTTTGATATGACGAATCTTTATGCAATGATATGTAGCGTGTGGATAAATTAAACTTTGGCATAATTGACTCATGTAAACCATGTTGAGTTCATGTTGTTGTTGTGAGAAGGATATTCCTCATAATGTAATGTTGAACCTTATCTGTGGTAATTGAAGTTTTAAATTTCCTTGTGTAAGTGATATGATTGATTTTATTATGTATTTTTGTTGGTTGCTATGCTAGTCTTGACTGTATTCCTTCCTTCTAAAGTTTTTTAGGGTCATTCAGGGACGAATGTTCCTAAGGGGGGTTAATGTAACACTTTCAAAATTAAAAACATGTTGAAAATCCTAACATAAGTATAATGAAGTCTAAACACTGTTTTACAACCTATTCTAATGAATATAGGTCATTTAGAAAGTTTAGGAACCAAAATGTCTATGACGTCCAGAATATAGTTCTAGGATGTACTAGCATGCCTTAGCCTATTTGACGAGCTTTTAGGAGTTGGAAATCCATGAATGTTGGTGGAAGGGTAGTTAAGAGGTGTTTAAGTTTATTCATGGTCAAAATGTTCGATTAAGACTCCCTAAGGACCAACCAAAGGACCTTGAGGAGGACCCTTGCATGTTGGTGGCAACACTGCTAGGTTGTGTGTAACCACGAGACATAGTCGACGATCCGTGTGTGGATCAATGGGGCTTCGTTTCCAACCGTCGACCAACAATTTGACTTTTTGTAGAAGAATCTCAATTTCATAACCCATGATAAGAATGACGGATGTGAGGTTGATTAAGGTATATGTATTACAAGAATGGTGATGACTATCAATGTACTTTATTATTGTAACGGTATGCTAATGTGCTAAACTAACTTATATGTATTGTAATGAAAGGACTTATACTCATGCAATTCTTATTGAGCTATTCCTATTAATGATTATACAAGGTGTAGACCCTATGACCTAAACTAAGCTATGATTGATATATAAATTCTTAATGACATTTCAATAAAGGGACTTATCTTATCATTGAGTGAACTTGACAATGGGAGGTGATGACTTCCTATAGAGGAATAATCACCCTACTGTTCTAAACGCGGTGTTGACTCCCCAAAGAGGGATACTCATCCAATGGATTCCCATGAGAGGAGTACCCAATTGCCAAATGATATGTAGAGGGATTATACTTATCTCTTAGTTCTTGAACTATGTTGCCCCCATAGGAAGACTAGCTAAAGGATCCACCTAGAAAACTATGTTTATGTTTGATTTAACTTAGGCTGGTAGACCATCTTCCATCGGTGTAAGTTTTTACAACCTCGTATTTCACACTTAGATCTTTTGGTCTATGTCCTCTAAGTCAAGTGTTCTCTACATTAAAAATGAACAAATAAATATAAACTAACTAAGGTGACTTGAGAGGCTTGACTTAGCCTTGGTAGGGGTAGGGGGCATTACCTATGCTTTTCACTATTTTACATTGATGGAAGCTTTAGAAGGTTAATAGTATGTATGTATATGATAATGAATGCAAAAGATGCTAGTATGATGACTTTACATGTAAACGATACTATATGGTGATTAATACTCTTATGAACATGCAATTGGTCTATGTTGTTAAAAGTATGATGTTGTTTATCCTTAAAGGCTTATGATATGTGAATATTAATATTAACCATGATTCTTGTTGTGTCACTTGATTGGGTAAAGTTATGGGGCTTTGCTTGGTTATTGCACTTGTTGGCTTCATGAGGATTCATGAGAAGAAGTCTTGCTTTACTCTGATATGATGAAATCTTATCCGTGCGTGTGATGTAATTACTTGATGATAGAGTTATATTAGATAATGAGTTAAACTATGTTAATTGATTTGACTTGATGAACATTCCATTCTTGAGTTGTATGTTTTCCTTGACGATGGTTTTTCAAAGAATAAAGTAGCATGTTTAAATAAAATGTCCCTTTTAAAAATAATTTGATCTTATATATGCATATGGACTCATACTTAGTATAAGTGGCGTACATTTCTTCCTTTTCCCCCAACATTTTATGTTCCGGTTGTTGAAGTGTTCGGAAGGAGAGTTGAAGAATAATTGGATCCTTTGACCTTCCAAGTAGGGTTGGTCCTCATTTTCCAAGGGCGATGCTAATATCTAGCTTATGTTTTTGTTTAATTCTAATACTCTTATATTCTATCTGTTTTCACTTGAGTACGGATTGTATAAGCTTATAGGTGGTTTTGTTTACATTTATGTATGGGCTATGCCCAAATTTCTAATCGTGTTGTATGGTTATGAGATGAGAAAAACTTTGAAGACTATGTTCTATCTTATATATAATGTACTATCTTATATATACTTATGTATATACTTATGTGAATTAAGAGTTGAATGTTATGTAACCTTCCTATATGAAGGGTCTATGTATACTCGATATATATATATATATATATATACTATGTATGTAGAGGTCTATGTTAAATGCCAAGTAGAAGTAATGTAAAGTTTAAAAATTTCTGCTAAATTTGAATTATGATTATGATGATGTAATCGAAGAGGCTAGTCTTAGTTCTCAAAGAGAAAGACGATGTCGGTTACATCTACGGGGTAAACCCGGATGTGACATCCTTGTTTCTCAATCTCTTGACTTTTTGATGTAGGATCTCTACTAGAACTTGGTCATAGGAAAGGCTTTCGTCAACTCCCAACCCTAAGGGACTAAAGAATATTGTTACTTCAATACACATCTTAAGAATGGACACATAGAATTTCGAATGAATAAGACCCAATTCATTTGGCAAATACAACTCATAAGGAACCTTCCCAATACTTTACTAAATTTTACATGGGCCTATATACCGAGGACTAAGTTTTCCATTCTTTCTAAACCGTTCACACCCTTAATGGGTGATAGTTTCAAATAGACCCAATCATTAAATTCAATTCTAGATCCCTTATTCTTACATTGGGATAAGATTTTTATCTTGTTTGAGCCGTTCTCAACCTCTCCTTAATAAGCCGATCTTTCTCAATAAGAGCGATTTCACCTACCTCAAAACAACCGACCAGAGACCTATCTCTCCTACCATACATGGCCTAAAAGGGAGGTATACCGATACTAGAGTGATAACTATTATTTTAGGCAAACTCTATCAAAGGAAAGTGGTCATACCAATAACCTTTGAAATCTATAACACATGTCTTTTACACATCCTCAAATTTTTGGATGGTATGCTCTGCTTGCCCATCATTTTGGGATGAAAAGTCGTGTATCGTTTAAATTAGTACCTAGTTCTTTTTTGATCGACTTCAAAAAGTGTTAATAAATTGAGTACCCTGATCTTAAATAATAGAATAAACAAACCCATGTAACTTCACTATCTCACTTATATACAACTTGGAATAGTCAAATAAGAAACCTTGAAGGTAATGAACTGGGCTGGTTTTTTCATCTTGTCTATAATGACCCAAATAGAATTATGTTGCCTTCGAGCTCAAGTAATACTGACAATAAATTCCATATTCATATATTCGCACTTAAAACTGGGAATACTTATATTTTGGGACAAGACTTCCGGCCTTTCATACTCAACCTTGACACATTGGCAGTAAGGACATTTGGCTACGGATCCTGCAATATCTCTCTTCATACCATTCCACCAATATACTTCCCATAGATCACGTTACATCTTGATATCTCCCGAATCAATAGAATACCAAAAACTATGAGCCTCCTCTAAAATTTCTCCCTCAAACCATCAACATACAGAACTCATAATTGACCTTGGTGCCTAAGTACCTGATCTCCCTATTGGGAAAAGGCCTCAATAGACTTCTTGCGTATCGACTCTTTCAAGTCAACTAATATAGGATCAATATCTTGCTTAGACATCGCATCCATCACAAAGGACGATTCTAACACATTATGGACCATGACACCACCCTTGATGGAATCCACTAGTTGGACAACTAGTGGTCAATTTATGTATCTCACAAACCAAATCTTTATTTTCATTCTCTACATGAGCCAAACTACCCATTGATAATTTACTTACTACATCCTCTACAGCATTAGCTTTGTCGTACTAGTTAAGGACACTCCTTTCATAATCCTTCAAAATTTTAAACCACCTTTTTTGTCGTAGATTCAAGTACTTTTGACTAAATACATATTGAAAACTCTTGTTATTAGTGAAAACATCCACATGGACTCCGTACAAGTAATATCTCCATATTTTCAAGGAAAATACTACCGCCGCTAATTCAAGATCATGGGTAGGATAATTCTTCGCACGTATTTTAAGTGGCCCTGAATCATAGTCAATCACTTTCACATTTTGCATAAGGACACATCCCAACCCCACTCTAGAGGCATCACAATATACCACAAAACCATTTGTACCTTATGCTAAGGTCGACATCTAAGCGGATATAAGTCTATATACAACTTTTGGATGTTTTTCTCACAAGCCTCAAACTACTCAAACTTAGCTTTATTTGAGTCGAAGCCATCAATTATGACTGAATAGAAGAAAATACCTCAACAAACCTCCTATAGTAACCGGCCAAAATGAATAATCTTCTAATGTCAGAAGATGTTAGAGGTCTAGAATAACTCTTGATCATATCCATATTCTTTGGAACTACCTTAATACCCAAATAAAATAACAAGGAAAGTTACAGGTCTTAACCAAAATTTACAGTTGCTAAACTTTACAAAATGTTATTTGTCTTTAGGACATGCAACATAATTGTAATATGGTCCATATGTTCATTCTCACTCCATTAATAAATCAAAATATCATCGATAATTACAATAAAAAACATATGGTATTGTCTAAATGTTGTATTCATCAAATCCATAAATGTCTCTAGGGCATCTGTCAACGCAAATGACAGAACCATAAACTCATACTTACCATACCGGGTCCTAAATGACGCCTTTGGAATATTTAACCCTCTAACCCTTAATTGGTGATAACCCAAAGGAATGTCAATTTTGGAGAAATAACTAGACCATTTAAGTTGATCAAACTAGTCATTAATTCTCAAAAGGGAATATTTATTCTTTACGGTCACTTTATTGAATTGGTGATAATCAATGCACATTATAACAGACCAATCCTTCTTTCTAACAAACAATACCAAAGTCATTTCCCGCTTGTGAGCAATACCGGGAAAATCATTGGGGGGAAATTGCTGGAACTCTTTCACTACACGAACTGAGTTTAGATAAGGGGTTTTGGACTCAACATCCATCACCCTAACAGAATTGTAAATTGTAACAACCCAGAAATCTAGTGAAAACCAATCTAGAGTATAATGGAAACTAATAGGTGAAACTAGAGACTCACATGTTAGTTTGAAGATGGAAACTTGGTTAATCATTGGTAAATGTTTTCGTGAGTGAATGTTGAGGAAGTTAGGGGTTAAACGTCAAGATATTATTATAATGCTTGGAAACTAGTAAGTTGAACTATTATGTTGTATTGTCTTGTAGTGGAGTTTTGGAGTGTTGTAATGGGGTTAAAACTCATAGGAATGACTCCCGTACATAGATTTTCATGTTTAGGTTTCAAAGTCTGGGTACAACTCCACAAGGATCACACAAGGGGTCCTTTAGGAGGACCCCAACTATGCCCAAAAGCGGTGAAAAATAGTTTGGTTCACGAGACCATTCACAGCTAGTTGATCAATCTATTGATCGTGGGTCATGGGCGTGGATCAGTCATTCAAAATACTTCAAAAATTGATCCTTAGGTGAAATCCACAGACCCAAACCACTTCCATTAGATCCATTCACGGTGTGTGGATGGGGAGTTGTGAATGCTGCCTGATTTTGGGATTTTTATTTTAAGTTAGGAGTCTTAGTTTTAGTTACTTATTTAATAAAGGTTAGGAAGTACGATTAGGTAACTTATTAAACCCCTATATAGTGATTTTAATCCTTAAACCACCAATTAATTAATTAGAACCGAAGACCCCAAATCAAATCCCCTCCCTCTCAAACTACTTTCCCTCTAAGAACTCCATTGAATACATCAAGATTCCAAGGATTATTTTGTAAAGTTTTTAAAATATTTTTTGTGTATTGTAATATAATAAGTATGGTGATACTTCATCTAGGATACTATCCATCCCTAGAGTGAATTCCAATGTTTTCAAGTTCAAGAAAAACCCAAGTTTTACTCAATCTCATGGGTTCTTTCATAAAATCATTTTAAAGTATTTTCAACGGAATATTATGATTGTGTGAAAGTTTAATTGAAGATTTATGAAGTAATTACTCTATAAACCCATTATTTCTCTCAATTATTTAATTATGCCTTTATGGAGTAGGTTTATCGATGATGAGTGCATGTGAATAGAATTATGTCTAAATCGATTTTAGATTATTGAATTCTATAATCATCTATGCCTAATAATGGATAATTGATGTTATTTTTATGTATTGGTGTGTTTGTGAGTTGAGATCTAAGATCTTGAGGGCGAATTGTGATCAATATCTTGTTAAATTTTGAATTATGAATGTGAAGTTGATCGACTTGAAAGGTGGAGGTGCTTATTTTCTATCAATATGAATGTGAATTCAATGTAGTTAATGTGATCATGTCTTGAAGTATATATACATGTTGTTCCAATGATAGAATAATGGTATTGTATAGAATGTCAATGTGTTGAGATGTGAAGTATGTGTGTAATCAAAATGAATAAATTATATGATGTTTAGAAACTACTTGTGTTAGGATTGAATGTTATCTCTTTGTTAACAATTGTGAACAATGATGATAAGGTAAAAGTCTATTCACACACACTCATGAATGATGAATGAAAGTCTATAATAATGTTAATAAAGAAGTGTTAACTGAAGGACTATTAAGAATTATACACTAATAAATGAATGAATGAACGTGGAATAGGATATGGATACTCAAGGGAGAGTTAAGGCGGGTGTCTAGTAGTAATCTGTATATCCCTTCCTAATGAATGGATGTGGGTTTTGAGATGGATTCTGAACTATGAGTTGAGGCGGAGTGTCTAGTAACAATATCAATATTCCTTTTGATCTTTCCAACGAATGATGAATGCTGGTTTGATGTGGGTACTCAACCGTGAGTTTAGGTGGGGTATCTAGTAAAAAAATTTTATGCCATACTATTTAATAAAATTAATGAATGTATAAATACTCCTTGGCGAATAATTCTAAGCACCGGTTCGATTTTAATTGGATGGATGTTCCTCCTTCAGTTGAGGCGGGATGACTAGTAGCAATCCCTTGAGATGGATTTTCAAGTGTGAGTTGAGGTGGCGTATCTCCCACTTCGGAACCATGAAATTTGGGAGGGCTCATTATTTCAAAATCCTCAAACTAGAATCCATGAAATTCATATTAGGATTGACCAGAGCTACAACTTATCTATAGGCTTCAGCCGGCACAACTTGAGGAAAAATTTCAAAAGCCTGTCTAAACTCTGTATGGGTCACATTCTCAATAAAGGGAATAATCACACCTCTTAATTATATAATTTGAATGACCCAAGGATACCCCTAGATGTATCAAGGCACATAGAACATCGAAGGCACCATGTAAGCCACTTAGCATACCATAACATAAAGCATTAGAATAATAAGAGTAAAAACATGTTCAAGTCCAAAAACATTTATAAAGGAAAGTGGATGGCTAGACTTGTATTAATTAGATATCTATTACAATAGTTCAAATGAAAAGGGAAATAGCCCATAAAACATAGTCCAAAAATAAAATATTATAAATGAAACTCAAAGTAAAAGATCCGTCTCGACTCATGAGGACTCACCACAAGAAATGAAAATAGTCAAATCCAAGCTATTACCAAATGATAACCCGAACCTAAACTTGGGGGAAATATAGGAAAATATAGGTTAGTATAAAATGGACAAAGAATGATAGTGCACAAGATAGTGATAACATGCTAAATGGGGCATTTTAGTAGCATGCATTCAATTTCCTAAGTTAAAGCATCATTTTGAAGATAATGGAAAAGCATAATCACAAGTGTAACCAAATCATAAATCATCATACCATGAAAGGAACATACCATAATTACCCTAAAAGCATACTTCTGCAATGCACGAATAAGATCTCAGAATCCCACCCATACTAAGTAAGGCTTCTTGAGTAACTATAGTTCATATTTCATATTCTTATTCATACTATCACAAAGGGAGATTAGCCTTAACCGATATAGACCATGTGATCTTAACATGGAATCTAATGTCTACCTTACACCGAAAAGGGGTTGTTCTACTTGCCTAAGGTAAAACCATATTGTTATCTTAAATAGATCCACTAGCTAAATACCTATAAGGACACATAGTTTATTGGATAAGGCGATTTCTATTAGAAAACCTTGTCTCTACTATCGTGATGGTTTCCATCCCATGATATTTCTTCGAGAAAATCGGTCTCTACGATCGTTTGGTGTTCCATCACATAGCACTATCGAATCGGTGCTAATCATAATTCTCGTTGAGTTCATATTAAGTCTTGGTTTCAGTTCATAATTATATAAGTATTTCTTCACACTCAATCCAATATAACTCCTATTAGCTCATAGATTCAATAGGTGAGAATAGCCTTTCAACCTTAGAATCATTATATTGTAAGAAAAAATTTCACATCATAACATGTTTATACATAAGTATGTACATGAGAATAACCTCAAACACTATAACACTAGATCATAATCATATTCACTTTACTCTCAAAGTGTTCATAAAGTTTATATACATAATTCTCATAGTCATGCATAATTCGCATATTTTTCCCTTCAATGAGCATAGATCACACTACATCAACACATCACGAATTACTACATTATATATGGATATTATCATGATTCAATAAATCAACCACTACAAGCAAAATTTCATAAAATTCTTCTACAATCAACAAACCCACATCACAAGATCATAATTGAGTAATACGGGGTTTACATGGGTTCACATGGGTTCTTTGGGAATTCAGCATAAAACAATAATATATCATCAATTCAATTATAATACAAACTAATTTGAATATTAAAATCATTTTTGAAATGAACACATGACTTAGAGACAAACCCTAGCTTTTGGGGAAATTTCTATCTTTGAAATTGAGGTTTTGACGGAACTACATGGACTATCCATGGAATAAGGACTACTATACCTTTGGTATGAATTCCAATGAAATTGGTATGAAAAAAAATTCATTTTTAAACCTAGATCCACCTTCTTCCTTCTTCCTTCTTCCTTCTTCCTTCTTCTTGTTCTTCTTTCTTGAAGTTCTTAAGCGAGAATTTCCTTTAAAGAGGATGAAGTTTGGGGTTTTTCTTTTGGATTCAAGGGAAAATGACTTAATTGGGGGAAATTTGAGAATCAAAATTTTATATGATTCACTACGGAAAGAGTAAAACAATTTAGTCTCGATTTAGGGAAAATAATAACAGATCCTTAAGACTCCTACTTAGAATTTGCAGGTCTGCATGCTTTAGCTCGCAAAGTGGTCCCTTAGCTAACCAAAATTTCCAGTGTCCACATTACTGAGGCGTGAAACTAGGCAATGAGGAGGAGTCTTTGGGCCATGTTCCAATGTTTTGCAATCCCCGAGCTAGCTCGCCCAATTTTGCATAATCTAACCCCTAAGGCAGTCCAATGGGCGACTCTAGCTCAACTTGGCTAACACCAAATCACTTTGTGATGGAAGTTCCCATTGTCAACTGGTCCAAGAAAACATAAGTGTTTTCCTTCAACTATTTCCAATGTATGCTAGGCCCTTGCTTGTTTTCCTTGTCGTTAACCCACACGTTAAGCTCTAGTTTCGCCTAGTAATTTTCAATATTTTATAATAATGCCTCAAACTTGACATCATATGGACATTGTCCAACGGTTCTACCAATTCCACTAATTGTTTTGAGTCCACCTCCCATGACATGTTTAGACGACAAGTTAAGTTGAGTCATCATTTTAGCTATTGTACTTTTCTATATGTTCCTTGATCATACCCTACTTTTGAAAATATATTTGATCCTTTCTAATATGTCATGCACTATTCACTTTTTTCATATCATGTAGCAACATTGTTTCTACATCGAACAATTGTCACATCAGCCCACCTTCAATAAGTTTATTAGCAAGACCTTCGTTGATTCAATCTAGGTTACAATAAAAGTATTGCAGCAGAAAATGTCTAAAACATCATTTGTTGGACATTGTAAAAGCAATTTTTTGAACTGCAACCATGTTTTGTGAAGAGGTTCACCTCCCTCTCTTTTAATGTTTTTGATATTGTCCCTAAGCTTTAATAATTTTTAAGCAAGGCGACAATCTCTGTAAGAATTGTTTGGTGAAATCCTTCCAAGTAATGATATCATTCAGTAACTCAACCAACCATCTATTAGCTTACCCTATTAAGTAGTGAGAAAATAATCTAAGTCGAATAGATCTTATGAGATTTTATTGAGAGAAACAACCTAAAAATATCCATAAAGTTTGAAAGGTTTTCATGAGGATAGTCATGAGCTAAACCCCCCACTATTCCTCTCATTTTGAGTAGTTGTAGCTTTGTTCCAGTTACATAGAAAATTTCCCTCCATGAAGTATGAGATAACCGGATTGCTTTGTTGGTCTCTAAGACATTCATATGCATGTCATGCTGATCATAAATTTAATAATTTTTCCTTCAGTAACTAGAGTCATCCCTACAACTAATGCTCATGTTTATATCTACAAATAGGCAACTCAACAACACCAAGCAACAACATTCTTACAAACTAATTTCACAAATTAATTCTTATCCATCACTCTGCACAACAATGTGATTATTGATAACACTCAAATTATTATCAATTTAAGTAAGATAATAAGTGGTCATCGTCAAAAAATATACCCAAGTAATAGTCATGGTCACAAAGAG
Organism: Solanum peruvianum; assembly: GCA_027705065.1. Taxonomy (NCBI): domain Eukaryota; kingdom Viridiplantae; phylum Streptophyta; class Magnoliopsida; order Solanales; family Solanaceae; genus Solanum; species Solanum peruvianum. The sequence goes on from JAKWJD010001761.1 coordinate 19,697,537, forward strand.
TGATATTGTGTAAGGAATTCTTCTAGGAAATTTAGATGACAAATCAATTCATTTGTAGCATATAAGAAAGAAGAGTGGATGATTCCACCAAATTTACTAAAAAGGGTTTGGATATCAAGTAAAACAATAAGACTAAAATTTTAGAAATTCAAGCAATTAGAAGTAGACGAGGGATGCAAGGTTTGAAATTTATGTCACGTGGGAAGTTGTGTTTCTCAATAGTGCTAAGAAATCATGGATAGGATGAGACATCTTTTGTGACTTTTGATCTCATACTACCAATTAATAAGATCTTCTTTTGGTCTCTTCTATGTGAAATAAAAATAAACCCATTTCCTTACAAAATCTCTTTTTTTCAAAAAATTTGGGAAATTGATCGAAATTATGATATCTCCTTTAAGAAAACCTTATAATCAAACCTAAATTGCATGCCTTAAACTAATTACCACACCAATGGATCTCTTTCGATCATCAATCGGAGATCGAGAATAGGATTACGTTTGCAACATTAGCACATGAATTAATCCCCATGCTAGCTAGCCTAACTCAACAAATGAATGACAATAAAACAGAGCTAAACACAATATCTACTACATTATATCAACACACAACCACGTAATTGCACCCCTACAATTAGGATTTTAGCTACACATAATAAAAGGCAAAGAAATTATATCTATCAACTTAGCAGCCATGGATATGATGAAATTATTAAACCACAATCAACACCCACTTATATTTGAACGTCCGATTGTCAATTTTAAGAGTTAATTTAAAAATCAAAATCTAAGAATATTTCTCTAATAGTTGAAAAGTTAATTCTGTACAGCACATACACAGTTAGGAATTGAAATTTTCTTCCAAAAATTTTATATATTTTATCTCCTTAGGTCTATTACTAGTTTCCAAAATTTTAATGTGCAACCAAATCGGTGACATTCTCTAAGCTTACCTACTAGACTCGGCCGATCACCGTATGTTCCCTAGATCACCTTTATTTTTATTTAGACTTTAGGTGCTTGAACATCAGTTAGTTAACTCATATGAGTCTTCCTTTGATGTTCAGTTGATCACTAATTACCATTTTTTGTGCCTTTTAAACCCTTTTGTATCATCTAAAAATTCACTCACCTTCAATGATGGTTATCTTATGCTCCATTCATTTTCAGTGAGTAGCCTTTCACTTTTTTAGTTCAGTGACCTTCCTTGAACATCTTAAATTTAGAGAACTTTCACTTTAAGCAAGGTCAGACCATTTGAGCAATCCACCCTTTTGGTTATGAGACTACCATTATGGAGTTTATACTTCTTTCACTGTTTTTGGATTTTCTTTCAAGTATTCATCCTTCTAATCCTTTAGCCGTAATAGTTGAAAATCATCAAATAGGACATAATGAGGCATTGAATACACTAATTGTTGAACTAAAAAGACCTCAAATGAGTGTAAAGATTCCTACACATCACATATGCATGACAAAATTAAAACATACTAACAACTTTTAGTGAATAATGATAAATCATAAACATGGTCAATCCATACTATTAAATTCATTTGATAGGTTTCATAAAACCTTTAAATGAAAATTAAGTCATTTTCGAGGATACAAGTTTTAACCGATAATAAAACCATCTGAGATATAAATATGGAATCTAATGTAACTCTCACAGTGAGAAAGGAGAGTTTACATGACAAGGTATAAATCCATATCATTCATTCATATGTTATTTTTGGATCCACAAAGTAGATCATTTAAGAAATTTCACAAGGCCAACTGTTTGGAACTAGACGTTTTTAGTGAGACTACACTATTAGAGCGACCAACTAAACGTCAATCGATGTTAAGTTAAAATACTTATAAAACCTGTGTTAGATATAAATTAAATCATAAATTCATGTAAAACTATTGATAGATGCTTAATTTCACAATCACTTCCTTTAAAGTCAAAATTCCCCATCATATGATTTAGAATACGAAACATGGGGATTTCATGGGTTCATGGGGAAAATTATCAGAAAATCATAGTTTATCATAAGTTCATACATAAGAGATCATAACTCAATAATTTTAAATCAATAATTAAAAGAACCAATGGTAATTGAAGAAAACCCTAACTCAATTAGGGAATTCTTCCTTTAGAAATAATGGAATTTGGAAATTCCATGAATGGAAGAAATTCATGGATTTACACTATCATACCTTGAGTCCAAATGCTATCCTTCAATGGAGGAATTGAGATCTTGACTCGAAACCCTAGGTTGAATCTTTCTTATTCTTCAAGTTTCTAAAGAGAGAAATATTTTGGGAAGTAGAATTGATCCTCTTTTGTGATTTTGAAAGAATGAAGTAAATGAGCTAATTTGGGGGTTGAAAATACTTATATAGGGGTCATAGTGAATGGTAAACCAATTATTTCTATGAGTTAATTAATTAGGAAAAGACCCACTACCCTTGAAGTAAGTATAATCTACACACCGACTTACCAACCATGAATGCCAGTCCACAAACAATGGTGTGACCCACGGGTCATCCTAGTGAACCATTGATGGTGGTCAGAGATTTTTGGTCTATCTATGGACCACTGTACCACGGATCGTGGATCCACCGATAGTCTATATGATTGGTGTTCCAACCCATGGACTGTAGGTAGCCCTCATAGATGGCACCTAGGAAACTTAAAAGTTGTTATGGTCTTTTTTTTTGCATCAGGGGTGTTAAATATCTTCCCCTTGGGATCATTCATCATCAAGCTATATTCAAACTGATTCTAAAAGATTGTAAGAGGAACTACAACCTAACCTAAAATGAAACATCATCTAAACGCATATAACAAAGGAAGAACTGTCGACTCCAAGCTACGACGCACTCAAATTGGCATAAGAAGGATCGAACTAACTCTTACAACCCATCATGCATGAAAATCCAAGATTAACACTTATCTTGTGTATGCTCTATTGTGTCGGCACCAAAGGCTTTCAAACGACTAAGCATTCTTTCTAAAGAAATGATTCTTTTCATGCATGTCTTTAAATGTTTTATGTGCATATACCCATACTTAGTACAAGTGGCGTACTAACCCATATCCTTTATATATCTACAATATGTAGGGTCCGACTATTGAATCTTAAGAACGTCGATTGACGAAGCTTGGAACTCTTTCTCCAAGTGCTGGTAGGTCCTCATGTTCGGGGACACTATCTTTTAGTTATTCTAGCTATGAAGATTGTAGTAGTTTAAGAGATATTGTTTTATTCCTTTTATCTTTGAATTTTATTGAAGTAAGGACTATATGGCATATTGATATTGTATTGGCTAAATCCAATATTCGTACTCTTTACATGGTTTTTTATGTGAGACAGTTTTATTAGAATATCGTATGTATGTTGATCATATTTCTAAAAGAAAAGTCTAAGTATACTTTATATAATATAAGCAAATGTTTTTAATTTTTCTGCATTTTAGACTATGATATGCTATGAGGAATGCTAAGGGCTTGTATGAGTCCTCTTCCAGAAGTACGGCGCCGGTTACTTCTGGGATTGCTCTCCGGATATGACACTATGATTTTATACAAATTCAATCAGTAGAAAATGGTCATCCCAATTACCCTTAAAATCAATCTTACAATCTCTCAACATATCCTCCAAAGTTTGAATAGTACACTCTTCTTGCCCATCGATTTGGGTATTAATAGTTGTGAAAAGATTAAAATTAGTACCAAGACCGTTTTGGTTCCAAAACATTGAAGTAAGTTGGGTACTACAATCAGAAATAATAGACAAAGGCACTCCATGCAACTTTACCATTTCTCTTAAGTACAACGTGGCATAGTGATAAGTCTGAGATTTGACTCATTGAGGTTTTGTTTTTACAAATTTAGTGTAATCAAGTGCTTTATTTGTGCCATTAAATGATACTAAACTCTCAATTTTTAGGTATATGTATTAAAGAAGAAAGAAAGGGCACGAACGGGTAAAAAGGAATAAGACAAGATAAAGAAGGGGACAAAAGCAAGCCTCACGATTGCCAATAGATCTAAAATAATCACCGAGTGTCCCATAGAAAGCCTAATTTTATAGAACATTGAGCATAAAATGAAAAAAACTTAGGCAAACTGTGTTCTCTATTGGTAAATTGGAGAAAGAAGATTATTCCGCCGAACGCACAGATCAAGACCAAGATGAAATTTTATTAGTGTGCTAAATGACTAAAAGATTAATTGTGGAAGTTATTCGTGATATCGATACACACCGCCAAAAGTTACAGTGTCTCAATAAGGAAAATTTGAAGAAAAAAGGGGAATGGACAAAAAAGATTGGCGAGTCGCCGACTAATCGGCGAAGCCCGACTTTCCTCGCTAATCAACCGAAAAATGCCATATCTGTGATAAGTATAAATTTACTTTTACGAGAGAGAGAGAGAGAGATAAGGCATTCATTCAGGGTGGAATGAAATAGAGAGAACAGAAATACTATTCTTGTTGATTTTAAGAAATTTTGGCAAAAGGTATCACTTGGATATTGTAATAGATAATATTTATTCATGTTAGGACTTTGATTTTCAATACCAAACTATGTGTCATGTATTAGGTACTAAATTTATTTCTTTTCTGATGATTATCTAAGACCCTAATCTTCATGGTTTGACAATGTGATTAATCATTGAATTTGACTTGATTAGTGTTGGTTATTATCAATTTTAGTGCTAATTTAAAGTGAGTCAAACTTATAGTTGTGCTTTACCTACTCTATTGCATGTTTATTTAAATATAATTTAGTATTTTATGATTGATTGAGAAAGAAGTGTAAAGAAATAATGATAAGATGGAACACATATCTGGAGGGGCATGATGAATTCAGCTCGACAAAGTGAATCCCAATACTTACTCTAGGTATAAAACTTGAGAGAGTGGATATGGTAAGATTGTGGACTGGTCCTTTTGCTTAGAGTATTGAGGTTCGAGAGAACTCAGTGAAAACGAGGTAGTTGTACAAGAGAAATGGGACTTATCTAAAGTTCATCTTACCCATGAAGAGTTATTTTTGGATATTAATTTGCATACATTGAGTTGAATTCAACAATTGGTTGGTAAATTCCCCAAGTATCTTTCCCCTATTTGGTTGTTCCTAGTTTTTTTTGAGGTTGTTGTCTTATCTAAAAACCCCTCACCCTGACATTATTGTCACTCCTCAAATTTTATTAATAGATTTTGAAAAATCCTCTTTCTTCAGCTACAAAAATAATGATTGTAAATTCATATTTGAATTCAAAATAAAACTACTCTATATGGGATCCACCCTAACTCTATTATTGGGTTTAACAATCGTCTACACCTAGTATCGGATGAGGTGTAGTTAATGTGTTTATCACATAATCATCCACTAAATATAAAACCTTGACAAGAAGGAAATGATCCTTTTCATCAACTGATCTACTCTCACCCAAATAGATTCATCTTGTCAACAGGTGCCATGCAAACCAACAATAAAGCCCATGTTTAGGTCTTCCCACTTATAAATAAGAATTCTGGTGTCTTAGGATAATTCTCCCTGTTTTTGATGCTCAACATTCACTTGTTGGCAATTTGGATACTTAGACACTAATCCTGAAATATCCTTGCTCATCCCATTTAACTAATAGACCTCCCATAAATCACGGTACAAATTTGTCTCCTGGGTGAGTGGAATATCGTGAACAATGAGCTTCTGTCAAGATTTTTTCCCTCAAGTCATTCACATTTGGAACACATAATCTACCTAGATATGTTAGTACACCATATACCTTTCGGAGAAAGCCTCAATGGATTTCTTAAGCACTGCCTCTTTCATTTACAGAAAAATAGTATCAAGACCTTGATTGGCTTTCACATCCTCCAAAAAAACATGATTTGGAACCTTTGTGAATCATAACATCAACTTTGGTAGATTTCACTTATTTTACACTTAATCGGGCTAATATATGAGTATCTCGAACCAACTCTATCTTTTCCTCTTCAATATTGAAAACACTACCCATAGATAACCGACTAAGAGCATTCTCTACCATATTAGCTTTACCAGGGGGATAGATAACATTCAAATCATAATCTTTCAATAACTCATGACACCTACTTTGGCAAAGATTTAGATCATTCTTAATAAATACATATTGAAAACACTTTTGGTCACTACACACATCAACTTGAACTCCATTCAAACAGTATCTTTAAATATTTAAGGCAAAAACAACTATCGCTAACTCAAGGTTGTGAGTATGATAATTCTACTCATATATCTTAACTTTCCTTGAGGCATAGGCAACAACTTTCTAATTATGCATAAGCACACACCATAACCCAATTCTTTAGGCATCACAATAAACCACAAAATTATCCGTCCCTTCTGGTAAAGTCAACACCAGAGTGAAAGTAAGTGTATGTTTCAACTCTTGGGAAATCTTCTCACACTCTTCAAACCATAAGACCTCAGCCTTCTTTTTATTCAAGGTCGTCAAAGGAGAGTAAATTGAAGTGAATCTCTTAAAAAATCTTTTATAGTAACCATCTAAATACAAGAAACTTCTAATATCCGAAGGAGTCAGAGGTCTAGGGAAACTATTGACTGCATCCCATCTTCTTAATATCTACCTCAAGACCCTTACTTGAAACAAAATGACCAAGAAAAGCTACCAACCTTAGACTAAACTTGTATTTGCTTAACTATGCAAAGAGTTTTTGGTCCTTAAGAACTTGCAACACGATTAAAAAATGATTAATATTCTAATTCTCACTCCTTGAATAGATCACAATATCATGAATGAACACATTAAAAAACATTTAAAGGTATAGTCTAAACACCCTATTCATCAAATCCATAAATGTCACTGGACCATAATTCAACCAAAATGAAATGACCAAAAATTCATTATAACCATACCAAGCTCAAAAAGCAATCTTCGGAATGTCATTTTCCTTCACCCTTATTTAATGATAACCCTCTCTAAGGTCAATATTAGAGAAATAAATTTCTCCTTGATGTTTGTCAAATGAATCATCTATCCTTGTAAAAGGAAGCTTATTCTTAATGGTCATGTAATTCAACTGACGATAGTCAATACAAATACGAAGACATCAATATTTTTTTCTAACAAACAAAACTAGAGCACTCTATTGAGAGATACTCGGTTGTATGAAGACCTTATCCAACAAATCTTTCATTTGTTCTTTCAACTCCTTAAGTTTTGTCGGAGATATTTGGTAAGAAGGAATAGAAATAGGTTGTGTATCTATGAGAAGGTCAATACTCAAGTTTATTTCCTGCCCGAGAGGAATATTCTGTAACTCATCTAGAACACTACCAAAAACTCATTTATAATGAGGACCTACTCAAGAGTAGGGTTTTAAGAATCTACATCCCTCATCCTAACTAGATGGTAAAATGCAACCCTTAAAGATCATCTTTATAGATTTTGGACAAGAGACAAACTGACCGTTAGGCATATAATTTCCCCCTTCCACACAAGAAAAGGCTTATTTGGGAACTAAAACTTTACTGCACGAGTTATACATTAAATAAAAGCATAAAATTAGTCTAGCCAATCTATACACATGCTTACATCAAAATGTAGTATATCAAGCCCTACTAAGTCAGCAAGAGTAACTCCATGTTACAAGGAAACTGGAAACTATCTATAGTACCTCTAAATACATAGGGAAGAACATCGAACCTCTTCGAGACATATGGCATCACAAAAGACAAGGTATCACAGGGGTAAAGTAAAGCATAAATGTCAAGACGGAATATATTCAACATACTGCTAACCAAATCAGGAGAAGCCTCTTGTTCACCATGAGTCTGAAGTGCATAGAATCAATATTCCTTAGGATCATAGGCAATCGAATCATTATTAGTAGCTTATTTTCCCTCTCTTTGTTTAGTCGCACGCATCGGTCAATCTCTAATTTGTAGCCACTTTTACCAAAACAAAAGCAACAATCCGTACTGACTAGGAACTTATCCTCGTGTTGTCTTCCACACTTTTTACAAGCATACATGGGCAATTAAGATCAACTACCATTACCTCCTTAAGGCTTAGGATTAGACACCCTATCTTGGTGAAATTGGGAGGAGTAATGGAGGAACCTTGACCGTAAAACATTTGTTAGAATCTAGGATTGCCATGTCCATCGGACCTTGCTTGTGAGAAATTACCATCAATGGTCTTATACCTTTTTACCTCTATAGAATTTCCCTTGAGTTTGTCCTCCCCAATTTGTTGTTCATGAACCATGATACGAGAGATGTCCATGATATTAATGAGCATCGTGGTTCGACACTATTTCATAACCATTTCGAACACACCAAAAATGAACTTACTCATCCTAGTAAAATTGATAGAGCTTACTTAGACAATTGTATGAACTTTAGAGAATATTCCATCACACTCATGGATAAGCCCATATCTAAAAGTATCTTATGGACTTCATTGATGAATTCTTGGGGGTCTTCCTCAATCGTAGACCCGTAGAAGGTAGGAGGGTTCGTTCGAGTAAAGTCCCTTAAACGGGAACCCATAGTAGTGACTTGTTAATAAGGACGGGGCCAACCTCCCGGTTTGCTTAGCTGTCATACCTTGGGCTTGAGCCATGGCCGCTTGTGCTTGAGTAGTGATAGCTTGGACCATTTGGAGAAGAGCGCTTCTTATATTCTCATCCGTAAAAGAAGGAGAATTGGCTGGTGCATGCTCTATGTTAGCATCTTCTTCAAGTGAAGGGACTTGATCACCATGGGATGGTGCTCCCGCATGGGCAATTTTATCTTCAAGCCTTCGTTCCGCTTTCCTTCTTGTGTTCATTCTTCCTGTGAGCACAACAATAGGATTAGATGCAAAATTACACCATAAGTATTCTCAAATGGCACGATACATAAGTGTGGCGTGCTTCACAATTATGAACACAAACCTACATAGATGTAGTTGAGAGAGACATTGACTCTAAGTAAATTCAACCTCACGCCTGATACAAAGTTTTTCACATTCGGGTTTACCCCCAGACGTAACCAACGTCTTCGTCCTCTTTGAGGACTAAGACTAGCTTTTATGTTTACATCATTACATTCATAAGTCAAATTTATCGGAAAAATTAAAACTTTTATTACTTTTACATTGGAGGTTAACATAGAATCTACATACGCATTATATATATCATGTATACATAGACCCTTTATTTAGGAAGCTTACATAGCCTTGTACTAATAGTTGTCTCATCTCATAACCATCTATTTGGAGTATATCAAATTTGGGCCTAGCCCTTACACTAATAAAACAACACCACATATATGTCATACAAATGTATAGTACTCAATTGAAAAGGAAAAAAATTTAAGAGTCTTAAACTCATAACAAATCCGTAATCTAGATGGTGGCATTGCCTTCAGAAGTTGAGGACCTACTCTACTTGGATGAATAAGGATCCAAGTTTTTTTTCAAGTCGCCTTCCAAAACACTTCCGCGACCGGAACCTAAAAATATTGGGGAAAAGGGAAGAAAATGAGGTTAGTACTCCACATGTACTAAGTATGAGACCATATGCACACATAAAAGCAAAACATGCTAAAAAGGTAAATTTAGTCAAAACATGCCATTTTACCCTTTTAAAAGTCTCATGCATCACCAAGCAAGTCATATCAATCAACCAACCATACTTACTTACTCAAACAAGTAATATGTATCCCAACATACTTGAACCCATGACTTACTACAACCCTATCATCAAGAAATAATATGATAAGCATGACTAAGGTTAATCATATCATTATAAGCAAGACAACTACTCATCAATACTTATCAAGTCAACAAGTGCAATCACCAAGCAAAGCCCCATAACCTTACTCAATCATATATCCTATACTAGAAACCATAACAAATGTTCAACTCCACATAGTATAACATTTAGATTTACAATTCATCCCATTTCAACAATATAACCCAACACATACTCATAAGTGAATTAATCAACATATAATATCAACAATGTGAAAGTTCATCATGTACATATGATATATCATCATAGCACAAACATATATACGAACATCCTCCTAAGACTCCCCTCAAGTCTAACTAACGCAATGCTTTTGTGGAGTCTCATACCCCTACCTAGACTAAGCTACACCACTTAGGTTATCCTAGTTATAGTTCAATTCTTTAATTCATTTTACCTTTTGTGAACATCATGTCCTAACCGACATAGACCACATGAGCTAGTGTAGAATCCAGTGTCATGAAATCCTACACCGAATGAAGGTGCACAACATGCCAAGGTAGTACCAAAACATAAAACATCGCAACTACGTGGATCCACTAGCTAGTATTCCTATGGGGAAAACATAGTTCAAGAACTAGGGATATAGTTGGGACCCTCTCTATGCACCATGCATTATAGTCTTCAATCTCAAGAATAATTTAGTGCTCCTATCATCCTTATATGTGAAGGGACACTCTTCAATCTAGTTCACTCGGTGCTAAGCTAGAGTCCCTTTTTGAAATGTCTTTAAGCCTTTAATTATCAATTATATCTTAGATTAGGTCATAGGTTCTACCCCTTGTATAATAATCATCATCAATAACTTCATAATAATTGTATGAGTATAAGTCCTTTCATCACAATTAATATAGGTGAGGTTAACACATTACATATCATTTCATAATAAGGCACATTGGTATACATCACCACCCTTATAGCTTTTATATCTTAAAAACCTCACAACGATAATCAAGACATTTCAATTCAACATCATAACACCCTATGAATCCTAAATAAGGCATTCGGAAACACAATCATCATCACTTAATCACAGTTAACCACAAGTTATAGTAAGAAATAGGGATTACAATACTTACCAAGTTTCTATCATAGTTAATTATGAGGGTCATAACATAAAACTATAACTCAACCCGATCACATCAACATAATTAAATAACCAATATGATTATACTGTTAGAAGGATCACTACACCATATTTCAATACTAACTCAAAATATACGACAAAAATACTTAGGTCATTTCTCATAACCTAGATCACATCTCAAGAACTAATATATAATATCACAATTTACCTTAATTTTTTCATGATTAACATAGAAACATCATTAAATAGTGAATTGACCAATAATCAAGTCAATTGAACCATTCTCAATCTATTTTACATCAAGATCAAACCTAGGGTTAAGGATTTGGAAACATACTCTTCAATTTGAACAAAACCATCACAATTGATCATAACCAAGTTAAAGTACATATTAATTCATCCATTATATAGTAAATAAACCATAAAAATCTCAGTTCATGATATCAAATTAGTAATTGAATGAAACCCACTCGAAAACCCAATTTTTTAAATACTTTGAAGGAGCCCTTTGAGGAAAGAAGTCTCTAAGGTGAATTAGATCCCATACCCTAATGTTTTATGAATATTTTATTGTGAATTCGTCCCTTTACAGCCCTCAATCCCCATTTCCTTGCTTGTATTCAATTGTGATATCAAGTAGAGAGAGAAAGAAGCGAGAAGGAAGAGAGTTTCTTTTTGTGAGTTGTGTTATATTAATTGGGGTTGTGGCCTTTATATGAGAGTTAAATTAGTTAATTAGTCTACCCTTACTCCCTAACTAACAACTAAACCTCTTAGTTAATTAAATGAATTATCAATGAAGCTTGTATGTTCCCAATGTAGATGGTTTGAGGAACTGGATTCTTGAGGAAGCTCATGGGTCCAGTTACTCCATTCAGCAGGGTTCGAAAAAGATGTACCACGACCTTATGTAAGTATTTTGGTGAGAAGTCTTGAAGAAGGACATAGTAGAATTTGTTGCAAAGTGTCCAAATTACCAAAAAGTTAAAGGCAAACACCAAAAGCCGGGTGGTTTATTTCAAGAAATTTAAGTTCCTACTTAGAAGTGGGAAGACATCAATATGGATTTTGTTATAGGTTTTCCTCAGACACAAAAGCAATCAGCTTCCATATGGGTGGTTATGGATAGGTTGATAAAATCTTCTCATTTTATTAAAATCAAGTGTACCTATTCGATGGAGGATTATGCAAAGATCTTCATAAATAAGATTGTGGGTCGCCATGGTTTTCCATTATCCATCATATCGGAAAGGGGTGCACAAGTCACATCTAGATTTTGGAGGTCATTCCAAAAAGGGTTGGGTAACAAGGTAAAGTTAAGCACCACTTTTCATCCTCAAACAGATGGTCAAGTGCAGTGTAATATTCAAACCCTTGAGGATATGATTAGAGCTTGTATAATTAATTTCAAGGGATGTTAGGATAAGCACTTGCCTTTGGTGTAGTTTGCTTACAACAATAGTTACCATTCATTTATATCTGTGGCTCCTTATGTATCCTTCTATGGTAGATCTCCAATTGGATGGTTTGAAGTGGGCATGTATTCACTTTCGGGGCCCTATTTTGATTTATAAAACTTTGGAGAAGGTTCATATTATAAGGAATCGCTTGAAAACACCTTATAGCCGACAAAAGTCTTTTGTCGACCAAAGGAGAAGGGAATTAGAGTTTGAAGAAGGTTATGAAGTGTATCTAACAAATTCGCCTATGAAAGGAGTGGTGATATTTGAAAAAAAAGGGAAGTTGAGTCCTCGTTATGTGGGTCCTTATCACATCTTTCAAAAATTTGGTAAGGTGGCCTATCTGTTGAGGTCGCCTAGTGAATTGGCTTCATTTCATCCAATTTTTCATACTTCTATGCTTAAAAAGTGTATCGGTGATCCCGAGTCTATTTTATTGAGGGTCTTGGTGTACAAGAGAACCTGTCTTATGAAAAGGTTTCGGTTGAAATCCTTGATCGTCAAGTGAAGAGGTTGAGGAACAAAAAGGTGGCCTCCGTAAAACTGATATGGAGAAACCACCTAGTTGAGGGAGCAACATGGGAGGCTGAGGCCGACATAAAGTCCCATTATCCTTATATCTTTCCTTTTGAAGGTTAGTTGATCTTACTAATAACGAAAAAAATGACTAAATTTTAAGTTGCTTTGATATTTGGTGAAGTTCAGTAAAAATGATTATGTTATAGTGACTTACAGTTAAGTTGTATCTATAGACTTGAAAATTTTCAATTCTTCTTGTTTTTTCATGTATGTTGTGCATGTTGATATAGTGAGTCTTTATGAAATCATATTGACATGTTGGTAAGTTTAGTTTTGGCATAATTGACTCATATATTGTATGTTGAGCTCATGTTGTTGTGAGAAGGAAATTCCTCATAATGTGATTCTTAGTCTTATGTGTGATAATTGATGTTTCTGAATTACTATGTGTAAAAATAACATGATTAATGTTGTAACTCTTGTTATAATGTATTTTTGTTTGTTGGGTTTCTAGTCGTGAGTCTATTCTTCCTTTTAATGAATCTTAGTGCCATTCGGGGATGAATGTTCCTAAGGGGAGGGGGGGATAATGTAACACTCCAAAAGTCTAAGACATGTTCTAGAGTCTAACATACGTGCCAAAAGTTTTAGACACTGTTTTAAGGTCCAAAATAGTGTGTATAAGTCATTTAGGAAGTTAAGGAATCAAAACGTCAAGGAACGTCCATGAAGTCCAAAAACTAGTCCATGAGTGTTATTACAGGCTCCCACTTGAGGAGTGATGGTTTGTCTAGCCTATGTCTTTTGGTGTGCCTATAAATTATGATAAATTTCCCTAAATGATGCATGTTTATAAAAGCTAATCAAGTGCTAAGAATAGAAAGCTGTAAATTTACTTCCTAATGTTGTGATGTGCTTGGTGTGACCGACCATGTTGATTTCATAAGGAAGGAAGTATAAGCATAATGTGGTTTGGAATTAAGAAATCATCCTTAGTATGAATTAACCACTATGAATTTCATTTATATGAACTTTATGATGCCATGTGGGTATGTTATGACTAGGAGAAGGTAGTTCCTCCTAAAGCAAAAAAGTTAAACATGGTAAATTTTATGTATGACCTTAATCATATTATGTCTAAGCCATAAGATTGTAGTTTATATACATTATTCATGATTCTTATGCAACTAAATGAATTGTTCAATTTCCTCATTAGCGGAAGTGTGGATTATGCCTAAGTGTGCAAATCGAAATCCATAGGATGTTAAACCTTCTAATGTAATAATGAACATTCCTAAAGTTGGGGAAGGTAGTTCCTCCAAATTGAAATGAATATGAAGAAGTATGTATGCATGGAAAGGATTATAGAGGTAGTCCATGTTTGATTATGTTGCTTTGAATGCATGTTGTATGAAGTTGGTGTTCCTTTTAAGGTTTGTGCATTGACTATTATGTGATAACATGTTGAAGTGTTGTGAGCTGCTATGAAAGTCATTGAAGTCGTTGAATGTTTTTAAAATGTTGCGAGTGTAATTTGAGGACGAACGTTTTTCCAAGTGGGGGAGTATTGTTACACCCTCAAAATTTACTAAGATATATAGATCCTCACATGTAATTGAAAAGGTTAATAACATGTTAATAAAATGTTTTACAGCTAGTATGATTGATTTGAAGAGGTTTGGAGTTCAAACTTCCAAAACGTTCCCTTCTCCTATGATCGGTATAAAAGTTTTGCTAACTATAGGCCGTTTGCAACTGTTTTTTTATGATATGAACTTTCTCCAAAGTCTTATAAACCAAATCAAGACCAAGAAGGGAAGACTTTCCCACTTTGAACCATCAAATCGGAGACCAACACCTCCTACCATACATAACTTCATCGGGAGCCATTGAAATGGATGAATTAAAAATATTATTATAATCAAACTCCACCAAAGGCAAATGCTTATCCCAATTTCCCTTGAATTGAATAATACAAGACCTAATCATATCCTCAAGGGTTTGAATAGTACGTGTCGCCTGACCATCCATTTGGGGATGAAAAGCAATACTTAACTTCACCTTAGTACCTAACCCTTTTTGGAATGACCTCCAAAACCTAAAGGTCAATTGTGAACTCCGATATGATATGATGGATAATGGAATACCCTGACGAAACAAAATCTCATCTATCAAGATCCTAGAATAATCTTCGGCCGAATAAGAAGACTTGACGGGAATAAAGTGAGCGGACTTGGTAAACCTTTCCACAACCACCCATATAGGATTACTTCCTCTCCTGTATTGAACTAACCACGTCGGGAGAAGTCTCTTGCTCACCCCTAGAGCGGAGAGAATAGAAGTGGTTCTTCTTCGGAGCCTCATTTGAATAACTTGCTTGAGCTTGATAAGTTTCTAACTCAGCTTTCTCACTTATGGACAAACCCATAGCTAAGAGTATCTTATAGAATTCATCGATGAACACTTTGGGGTCTTCTTCAACCTTAGACCCATAGAAAGTAGAAGGTTTCATCCGAGTGAAGTCCCTTAGACAGGAAGCCATCAAAGTAACTTGTTGATGATGATAGGGTACAACCTTCCAATTTGCTTGGGCCGTCATATCTTGGGCGTGAATAGTGGAGGCTTGAGCCAATTGGATAAGGGCATACCTTATATCACCACCCGTCAAGGGTGGAGGATGGACCGGAGCTTGATCAATATTAGCATCTTTTTCAAGTGAAGGAACTTGATCACCACGGGGAGGAGATCCGCATTGGTGATTCCCTCTTCAAATCTTTGTGCCGCACTCCTTTGAGTGTTCATTACTCCTATTATCACAACATTGGGATTAGATGCAAAAGCGCACTATAAGTATGCTCTAATGGCACGATATAAGATTTCCAAGAAAATGAGAGTTTCCTAGGCATCATGTAGGTTTCCATCCATAAGTGTGGCACACTTCACAATTATGAACATGAACTTGAATTGAAGTTGTTGAGAGAGACATTGACTCTAAGATAATTCAACCACATTCTCTGATACGAAGTTTTTCATATCCGGCTTTATCCCCTAGACCTTACCGGCATCGTCATCCTTTTTGAAGACTAAGACTAGACACTTAGCTTATTACATTATCACAATCATAAGTCGAATTTAGTGGATATTTTGGAACTTTTTGAGTAAACATAGACACTTCGTGTAGGAAGGTTACATAGCCTTTTACTTTTATTGCACATAAATATATATAAGATGGAACATAGTATTCAAATATTGTCGAATCTCAAAACTATCTAACACGATTAGATATTTGGGTATAACCCATACATCAATATAAAGAAAGCTACATATATGCTTATACAATCCGTACGCAAATGAAAACAGATAGAATATAAGAGTCTTATAATTAAACAACAACATAAGCTCGATATTGGCATCGCTCTCAAAAAAGAGGACCTATCCTACTTGGATAATCAAAGGATCAAAGTATTCTTCAAGTCGCCTTTCGAAACATTTCAATGACCGGATCCTAAAATGTTGGGGAAAAGTAAAGAAATGGAGCAAGTACGCCACTTGAACTAAGTATAAGGCCATGTTCAAATATATGCGAAAATCATGTTAAAAAGGACATTTAATTAAAACATGCAACTTTATTCATTGAAAAACCTTATGCATGATCAAGGAAAACATACAACGCAAGAATGACATGTTCATCAAGTCAAAGCAAATAACATGTTTGTCAACATAATTTAACTCATGATATAATCCAAATCAATCATAAAGTAGTTACATCACAAGCATGGATAAAAGTTCATCATATCAAAGTAAAGCAACACTATTACCTATAAATCCTCATAAAGTCAACAAGTGCAATAATTAAGGAAAGCCCATAACCTAATTCAATCAAGTGACCCAACAATAATCATGGTTAATATTCAACTTCACATAACATAACCTTTTAAGGATATACATAATCATACTATTAACAACATAGACCAATTTCATGTTTTAAGTGTATCAATCACCATATAGTATCATTTACATGTAAAGTCATCATACTAGCATCTTTTTCTTTCGTTATTTTATACATACATAATATCAACCTTCTAAAGCTTCCATCAAGGTAAACTAGTGCAAGGCATAGATAGAGTCCCATAACCCTACCTAGGCTAAGTCAAACCTCTCAATTCACCTTAGTTATTTTATCTTCATTTGTTCATTTTTAAAAGTTAGGGTACACTTGCCTTAGCCAACCTACACCACAAGAGCTAAGTGCGGAATAGGGTGTTGTAATACCTAACAACGATGGAAGGTGGTCTACCGGCCAAAGTAAAACCAAACATAAACATAGCTTTCTAGGTGGATCCACTAGCTAGTCTTCCTATGGAGGCAACATAGTTCAAGAACTAAGAGATAGGTATAATCCCTTTGCATACCATTTGGAAATTGGGGCCTCCTCTCATGGGAATCCATTGGATGTGTATCCTTCTTTGGGGAGTCAACACCACGTTTGGAACTATACGGTGAATTTTCATCTATGGGAAGTCATCACCTCCCATTGATAATTTCACTCGGTGATAAACTAAGTCCCTTTATTGAAATGTTTTTAAAAATTTAATTATCAATCATTGCTTAATTTAGGTCATAGGGTCTACCCCTTGCATAATCATCATCATCAATAGCTCAATAATATTTGCATGAGTATAAATCCTTTTAGTACAATTCATATAAGTGAGGTTAGCACATTAGTATACTCATACCATAATAAGGCACACTTATAGTCGTTACCAACCTTATGCCACATATACCTTAATCAACCTCACCACATAGTCAAGACATTTAAATTCAACATCATTCAACCCTGTCAATCCTAATACAATGCTTACTCCAATATAACATCATGACTTAATCACAATTAACCACAATTTTGAGTAAAGGCTAGAGATCATACGACTTACAAAGTCTCCTTCATAGTTCTTCATCATGGCCTTACCAGAAACCCTCAATTCAACCTAATTTTTGGTATACAACATCATAATTCAATAATCAACATGATAACAAATCTAGGAGAATCACTATATCACAATTCACTACTTGATAATATCTTGAGATAAGCTACTTAGGTCAATTGACTTCCAAACCTAGATCATCATCTCAATAATTAACATTAAAGACTACAAATTGCTTAAACTTGTTCATGATTAATGCAACAACATCAATTAATGGTAATTCAACCAATAACCAAGTCAATTGAACCGATTTCTACTGAATTCATGTCAACATCAAACCTAGGGTTAAGGGTTAAGGATCATCATCTACAAACTAAACCAAAACATTAAGATTTACCATAATTAAGTTATAATACATGTTTATGTATTTATAGTATCCAATAGAGTACGTAAAAAAATTAATTCATAACCTAATTTTCTAGATTAAGAAGAACCCACATGAAAACCCAACTTTTGAAAATACTTTGAGGGAACGCTTTCAGGAAAGAGGCCTCAAAGGTGAATAAGATCCCATACCTCAACGTTTTATGAAGATTTTATGGTGAAATCGTCACTTAACATCCCATAAATCACTCTCCTAGCTAGCCTTCAATGGTGTCTCCCAATAGAGAGAGAAAGAAGAGAGAAGGAAGAGGATTTGTTTTCTCAGTTATTTTTAGTTTAATGAGGGTTGGGGTATTTATATGAGGGGTTAATTAACTTAATCAGACTCTCTTAAACCCCTTATTAACCACCAAAACCCATAAATAATTAAATGAAAGTAAGTTAAAATGTGTAGGAAATTTGACCCTCAAAGACGAGATCCCGATCGACGGTCCATCTATGAGTCGACGTTCCTTGTTTCCTTCCGTACTTCACATCCGTCGTTCTTATAAGAGACTATGCAATTGGGGTTCTTCAACAAAAAGTGTAAGTGCTGTTTGGAACTTGGAAATGAAGCACCATCTATCCACACACGAATCGTCGACTGTTTCTTATGGTTACACACTGCCTAGGCAGTGTTGACACCAACGTGCAAGGGTCCTCCTCAATGGCCCTTGGTTGGTATTTTGGGAGTCGTACCCAGACTTTTTGAACATGAATTAATTTAACACCTCTTAACTACCCTTCCATCAATTTTCATGGATTCTGACTCCTAAGAGCTCATCAAAGAGGCTAAGGCACGCTAGTAAATCCTAGAACTATTTTTTGGATGTTGTAGACGTTCTTGGACGTTTTGTTTCCTAAACTTCCTAAATGACCTATATTCATTAAAATAGTCCATAAAATAGTGTTTAGAACTCATGATACTTATGTTAGGCTTTTAGACACGTTTTAGATTTTCGAAGTGTTACAAAGGAAATAGCTTTTGTGAAGGTATTATGGCGAAATCATTTAGTTGAGGGTACTACTTGGGAGGACTAGGACAATATGGAGTCTTGATATCCTGAGATCTTTACTTATACTTCTATTCAAGATTGAGGTAATTATTTCCTCTTATTTTTTGTATTTTAGAGTTATGTGGGTTATATGAGCCTTTCCATGATTTCCTTATATTATGCATGTTCTTGATAAAATTCATGTTTATTAAGAAAATGAGTTTTTATGATTGATTTCCCTCATGTTGTTGATCATTGAGTATGAGTTGCCTATTTTATTTCATGAGACAAGATGATAAACATGCTTTGGTATGGTTTTGAGAGTAATTTCATATTGCCTTCATGAAATTGTGTTGAGCATGGTTTTAGTGTTGAATCTAGTTCCTTCTATGAATATGATAAGTATCTAGTTTCATGCATAATGAGTTCTTATATGTAGTTTCTACTTCCTCGTATTGCATTGATAATTTTTTAAATAGAGTTGAAGTTTCCTCCTTTTAATTGCACCTTATTTTTTTAATATGAATGCATGATGGGCTGGTGGTTTTAAGTCTTTATCTATGTAAGGATTCTAGATCTTCATTCGATAATGAAGGTTCCCAAGTGGGAGATATTGTAACACCCCATACACTAGTGGGCTAAACTAGACCTTAACGCGTGGGTCAACGTTAAGGAAAATGGAAAGGGACTATCATACATTGTAAATAGTTGAAGGAAAAAACATATGTTTCCTTGACCCACTTGGTGATAAGAAGTACCATCGCTAAATTGACATAACGGTTAGCCACGTGGAATTAGAGTCCATTGGACTCCCTACGGGGCAAAGATTCTTGAAAAATTGGGTGAGCTAGGTCAGGGCTTGCCAATTATGTTGGCGCATCACCCAGAGGCTCCTTCTAATAGCCCAGTGGTATGCTTCCTAAATTATTACTGGAAATTTTGGTGAGCCAAAGTACCACTTGGTGAGTTGCTGATACGCTCAAACTTACTTCTCAAATGAGAAGTAAAGCGGTCGTGTCAAGTAAATAACCCAACTAGTGAGGTTGGGATCGTTCCCACGAGGAAAATAGTCTAGACTTAACTTTAACCTAGTATTACTATCGTTTAGTCAACAACTTTCTTTGGAAAGTAAAAATATAAAAAGGGGGGTTTGTATTACCTATTGAGTAAAAATAACTAATGTAATTGAAAGAGACAGTTGACAGCTTTTAATATTAGGTTTTAATCAATGAATTAAAGTAACTAGGGTTTACGTGTTCCCCACAGGTTCGTAACTTGATAATTCTAACTATAACAATCCTTTCCTAGTATCTTGCATGCAAAGTGATAAGTTATGTATTTCTAAATCCTTGGTCCGGCATCTAGAAAATCTCACTCCGCACCTTGGTCCGGCTATGTGTGTTGCTTTCCTAACCCTTATCTTTACCTCATATTAAGCATCGTATTCGATATTTGACTAAGTTATTACCTCGTACCAATCAATACTAGCCTATTAGATAGTATACACTAAATCTATGTTAATAATTCTTTTCCTATTATCTACCTCCTTGGTCCGGCAAGTAGCATTAAGGCGAGTTCTAACGTGATCATCCGTTAAAAAGACTTCTAAGCGAAAGAATTATTAATACATGCAAGACACTATTCTAGAATTGTTATTTTAGTTAGGGTTTATCTCATTATTTGTCTATGGTTCCCACAACCCTAGTTATGGAATTTAGCTACTCGTAGCCATAAACAATATTCAAATATGTTAAATTAGAATTCATGTACTTACTTCAATGAGAAAGAATAAAATCCGAAAATATGCTTGATTAATCACCAAAAATCAGTTGTATCAATCTCCAATAATCAAACACTCAAAAACACAAAGTTTAATAATCACAAGGTCTAACTATATGGAATTTTTTAATCAAAGAGTCTAACCTCAAAAACGAGGTTTTTCGAACTATTTATAAAAAAAATAAAAACCTAATTAAACAAGGATTCTAATTTCTGGAAATCTGCCAAAACGCGGCTAGGTCGACGGACCACGCGACGGACCGTCGTAGTCATGACGGACCGTCGTGGGCTCCGTCGTCCCACACTTGTCCAATTTCTTCAGCTGCTTTCTTCATTCCCCTCGACGGCCAGTGTGACGGACCGTCATAGGCACGACGGTCCGTCGAGGGTCTCCGTTTCAAAATACTTCAACTCCTGGAATCTGGGTACTGGGATCACTTCTCTGATCTTCACGACGGACCTGCAGGACGGACCGTCATGGCCATGACGGACCGTCAAAAGCTTCGTAATCCCTCACTTGGTCAGACTTCCCCATCTTCCTTCAGCAGCTACTCTACGCTGCCACCTACGGACCGTCACAAGCACGACGGACCGTCATAACCTCCGTAGGTGGTCTCTTCTGCAATTTTCGCTCAAAATCTCCGCATTCAGCTTTGGACAGATTTCCTGCAAAACAAAGAGAAACTTATATCAAAATTAGCACAAAAAGGCTTTTGGACACACTAAACTTAAGGAAAAAGCATTAATTATACCGTGAAACCACGGTATATCAACACCCTCAACTTAAATTCGTTGTTTGTCCTCAAGCGACGCACTATGACTCACTACACAATCTTTGTACAATAGTATTCATGTTTTATCCTTTTCAATCATTTGGCTATCAATCCTGACTAATCCCATCAAATCTATGCATGCTATCACTATTAGGCTTGACTTTTGTGGGATTCGAACATGACACAGACTCACCATGCACTAATACCTATCCTCTTCAATTTCTCACCGAGATGCTAACAATTCTGGTATTGCAACTAGTGTCCTCACTTTAGAACAAAATCCTCATTTTTCACACAATGATTTCAGTTTGAGTATAAGGATTACATTTCAACACTCGCTCTCAGAACAAAGTCACACTTATTCATACCTATTGCCATAAGCTTGCCCTTATTTTCACTGCCTTAAGTTCGCTATACAACCCTTAGGATCACGATAGGACTTTTTTAGCTTGCAACGTAGGCTCAGAGTCAGGTAGGGTATATTTAGGTATACTTTAGTGACTTTTTTGCCCTCCTTGACATATCGGCTAAACCTTCCACCCTATATCACTTTATCTCACCCAGTTTCTCCTATTCTTTCACCTTGCTGTTTCCCTTCTTTCTTCATTTGCGTAAGTGACTCTTTTCTTTTCTTGTTTGTAATTCTTGAATATTTTTTTTTTTTTCAACGAGTTCTTGAGTCACTTTACTTTTGTTCTTTCTCTCTCTTTGTTCTTTCAACCCCACTTTCCAGAGCATTCCTCAAAACAGCCACCCTCAACTCATGGCTTTGCCATGAGTCAAGGTACACAATACCCAACATCGGGTCAGGGCCATAACGAAGGTTGTTTATACATTAGCCACCCTCAACTTATGCTTTTGGCATAAGCTGAGGTGCACATGTCCAAGGAGGGACCAGGGCCAACATATTGTTCCCAGAAAAGATCAGTTGGGGTGAAAAGAAAGGTCTAATTTTAAGCTCAAATATTTGGATCAAAGAAGGATAACTTTCATTTGGTTTCTTCATTTAGGCTAGAAATGGGCTTTATTGAATAAGGGCCTATGATCATTTCCTAATTGTTTGTTACAGCTTACTTTTTAGCAGGACTAACCAGGCAAGTTCTAGCTCAGTATCAATAGTGGACTATTCAACTTTCCTCACACTCACTTGACATCTCATCACTATACCAGATTATTAGACACCTAGTTTGACTTGAAGATTTAGGGTAATGCAATGGTGTAACTCTATTTCATGTTTAGAGACACACAATTATCAGTTACTACGCCTAGTCATGCAACATTTTCCAGTTTTATCGGGATATCATTTTAGCCATCATGCTTCAGAGTTAAACTTATGTACAAAAGATATAACGTGCCGGTTCAACAGAAAAATAATCAGTCTTTTGGGGGAAAAGAACACAGGCAAGAAAACCCCAAATGAGGATAGTGAGTTGGGCTACTCAGACTTCACCCTAACACTCACTTTCCATTTACCCCACCCCCAACAAAAAACATGCAATTGTCCCCAATGCATAAAAAAAAATTCTAATGATCAGAGGGGTAGGTGAAGCAAACCAGTGGCGCATAGCGCCGTCGATCAGCAAGCTGGTGGGTCCGGTTTCCCGGAACCCACAGCCTCTGCAATCTGGACACCCTCAGTGGTGTCCTCAGCAATCTGGACACCCTCAGTGGTGTCCTCAGCAATCTGGACACCCTCAGCGGTGTCCTCAGCAACAACTGCACCCTCAGTGCCTCCTGCGGTCTCTACAGTATGGGAGCTAGACGCCCCAGCCGCTATCTGCGATGCTCGGATCCTGTGTGCCTCCGCCTCAGCAATTGAGGCTCTCCTCGTGGCCTCCATCTCGCGGCGCTCCTTCTTCCTCGCTCGCGCATCATCCTCTGATTGACCCTATGCCTCTTGGCACTCTCTCGGGGGAGGGTGGGGGACTGGCTGGAGTAGAAAACAGGGCCGCCAATACAAGTACCTCAGCAGGCTCGACAGACTCCGGCACTCTTGTCGCTAGGATCGTGTCGACGTCTGCACGAAGACTGACTGCAGCCTGAAGAGTCGACACAGCTACCGAATGGGCTGGTCGAGCTAATACTCTTAATTCAAAGGCATCGAAGCGCTGGTGAACCTCAGCAATCTTCCGCTGCATCTGCCTCTCCGTTCGCGCTTCAGACTCAGCAATAGACTTCTGCATCCACGGCTGGATATGATGCAGAAGAGTGGCCATTTGTGCCTCCAATTTTTGGACTCGCGCAAGCGGGGCTGGTGTCGGTAGAGGGCTGTGCTACTACCCGGGATAGACTCGACCGGGGTAGTGCAGGATGCCTGTGTCGCTGTGCGGGCCTGGGCCACCGTATCCGCAAGATCATCAGATAGTGGTGGCAGCTCTGGACGGGGCCCTCGACGTGGGGCCAACTCATTGGCCTCGTCTCTGATGAGGCCGACGTCAACGGTACCCGGCGGGGTCCTCAACTGATCTATGTGCCATACGGGCACACCTGCAGACCTGCAAAGGGCAAAGATCATGCACGGAAAGGGATAGGTGGTGGTGACCTTGAATGCCCTCTCGTGCATGACCGCCTGGAGAAGCCGTGCATAGTCCACCTCGAAGCCGGCGACCATCGCCGCCATCAGCACTGCTCGATCCCAGGTGACTATGTTATCAGCAGCTGTGGGGGAAAGGCAGAGAGAGTGACGCACGAGCAGCCACAAGAACTTGGCGACGAACGTGAGGTTGGCCTTCTTGATGGCCCCCTTCGGCTCAGTGACCCAGTCAGCACCCTCTCCGTCGACTGATAGGTGCAGGGCCATCCACCTCTTGGTGGTCTCTCTCAGTGTCCGCTCGCGCATGAATTGTCCATCCTTGACTATCTGCCAGCGATAGTCAAACTCGGCAGTGGTGGGGGTCCGAGTAGCAGCTGCACTCTCGCCGTAGAGGAACGGCGGATGGCGGGCAGGGAAATGTCGAACCTGCACGCCCCGGACTAAAACCTGCTCCAATGGGGCCTGTTTCGCGGAGCAGCCCGCCTGTCGATCTGTGATCGGAGAGTCGCTACGTAGGACGCGTAGAACTCTCGGACCATCTCCTCACTGTAGCGTCCCAATGGACGGGCTGTCCACTCTAGGCGATGCCTGGTGAAGATGTTGTGGATTTCCGGCATCGAGGGGAGACTCCCTGTAAGTACCCGCCGCTCCAGGGTGAGTGTCCGAGTCATTACCCCTTTATCAGTAAGGAATTTTGCGTCGGAGTACACCTGAAACTGGCCCTCAACGCACCACCGGTTTGGCTGGTCTGGGTCTGGGGGGGGGACCTGGGCTGGTGCGCCGGATGTGGAGTCTGAACTGTCAGCCTCATCAGACGAGGCCGACGCTGCAGCAGTGGCTGGTGCGGGAACCTCAGCAGATCCTGAAGCTTCCTCGGACCAGGATACTCCTAAGGAGCCAGACGCTCCTTCCTCGTTGGTGGCCGACCCAGAGGGAGGTGCCGGTCAGTGTGCGCTCCTCATCAGACTGGGAGGCAGCAGTGACTACGCCGGACGCCACCGTCTTCTTGGGGTGTGGCTCGGGGGGCACGTGCAGCACGGGAAGGTGCGGAGGTGCCTGGGGGCATGTATTCAGGGTCCCGCTCATCATCAGACCTGATGATCAAGCGTGCAGACGGGGCCACAGACTTGGATCGCCCGCGTGCGTAAGCTCGGTCTTGCTTGGGTGCCATGGTCGATAGTACCTGAAAAGGATCACTATTAGTACGAGTAATGTCAGACAAGACAAGCAAGCTCATTCACATAAAACATTTCAAATAGTGTGAGAGTGATAGTGAAACTGTATCACACGACGGGACCAGTGACGGCTCGTCGTGGATACGACGGACCGTCATGAGGTCCGTCGTGTTGTACTTGGTCGAAGTACATAGAAAGAACCCTGAAAGAGGGGTCTCTGACCGTCATGACGGTCGTGCAGGACGGACCGTCGTGGGTGGGACGGTCCGTCGTAAGAGTCCGTCGTAGGACACTTGGAAAAGTTTAGAGACCCTTACAAACAGGGTCTCTGACAACCATGACGGTGTGCAGGACGGACCGTCGTGGGTGTGACGGTCCGTCGTGAGTGTCCGTCGTTGGACACTTGGAAAAATTTCGAGAGCCCTTAGAAACGGGGTCTCTGACAACCATGACGGTTGTGCAGGACGGACCGTCGTTGGTGTGACGGTCCGTCGTGAGTGTCCGTCGTTGGACACTTGGAAAAATTTTGGAGACCCTTAGAAACAGGGGTCTCTGACAACCATGACGGTTCGTGCAGGACGGACCGTCGTGGGGGACGGTCCGTCGTAAGAGTCCGTCGTAGGACACTTGGAAAAATTTTGGAGACCCTTAGAAAACAGGGTCTCTGACAACCATGACGGTTGTGCAGGACGGACCGTCGTGGGTGTGACGGTCCGTCGTGAGTGTCCGTCGTTGGACACTTGGAAAATTTTGGAGACCCTTAGAAACAGGGTCTCTGACAACCATGACGGTGTTGTGCAGGACGGACCGTCGTGGGTGTGACGGTCCGTCACAGGGCGTCGTTGGGGAAGGTGTTAGGGCTTATGCGACGGACCCTACGACGGTCCGTCGTATACACGACGGACCGTCATCGGGGTCTCGTTCTGACTATCAGAGACAGAACTGTAGGTACCCTAAGCAACCCCAATGAACCCACATGGTATTTAGTCTTGTGGACCTATATGTGTCTATCCCAACTACCTAGGAAACAATAAATGTGAAATCACCTATGTCTAGGGTTATGAACATGGCAAATTCAAACATTTAGAGCCTAGGTCTAGACAGAATCATATCAAGGGAACAAGATACGACTAAGAACGAATCTAATACTAACTAATAAAGAAAAAATACAAGAGAAATGAGTACAAATGTAGAGAACACATACCTTGGAAATGGAGAAAACACAAGTGGGGAATGATTCAAGTAGCAAGGTAGATCCCAAAAAAGCAGCAGCACCGACAAGTAACTGATAGTGATAGAGTTTGGGGAGATTGTGGAGACAATGATCAGTGGGGGGAGTTGAAAAGAGAGGGGAGATGAGAGGAATGAGGAAATAATGGGGGGAATATGGATGAAGGGGCGGGAGTATAAACGGTCAGAATTTGAAAAGGGTCAGTCCGGGTCGGGTGGGGTTAATTTCATTAAACGCGCGACGGGTCCCCGACGACGGACCGTCGTTTATGCGACGCCCCGTCGTAGTGTCCGTCGTGTGTGCCCTAATTTCAAAAAATGACAGAAATACGTACCTGGTGTGACGGCTGAATACGATGGTCCGTCACGTGTGCGACGGTCCGTCGATGTGTCCGTCAGTGGCTGCTGCAGATTAGTTTTCTGCAGAATTTCCTGGTGATGTGCCTCCAAATTTAAAACCCATTTATAGAAAAATGCTACTATTATTAAAAAAAAACGATAAGTATTGGGTTGCCTCCCAACAAGCGCCTGATTTAATGTCGCGGCACGACTGGGGCCACTTGATTACTCAGACTTCATCAAGATGGTATGCCTCGATCACTTCATTCGCCGATTCAGCATGCCCGAGGTAGATTTTTATGCGCTGTCCATTCACCTTGAACCGCACACCCTCCTTAGTTTCCAATTCAACTGCTCCATGAGGGAATAGTTGGGTAACCGTGTAAGGACCAGTCCATTTGGACTTGAGTTTACCTGGAAACAAACGCAATCTGGAATTGAATAGAAGCACTAAATCCCCGACCATAAACTCTCGTTTTTCAATTTTGTTGTCATGATACTTCTTCATCTTTTCTTTATATAGGGCTGAGCTTTCATAGGCTTTCAAGCGAAATTCATCAAGTTCATTCAACCCATTTAACCGTTGCTCTGCAGCTTCGCTCCAATCCATTTTTAACTTCTTCATAGCCCACATGGCTTTATGTTCTAACTCAACCGGAAGATGACAAGCTTTCCCATATACAAGTTGGTATGGAGACATACCTATGGGAGTCTTATAAGCTGTCCGGTAGGCCCACAGAGCATCATCAAGCCTCCTTGACCAATCTGTTCGACTAGCATTCACTGTTTTGGACAATATCTGTTTGATCTCCCGATTCGATACCTCAACTTGCCCACTAGTTTGAGGGTGGTAAGGTGTGGCCACATTATGGCGAACACCTATTTCTCCAATAACCCCTTGAACAATCTGTTGCAGAAGTGGGAACCCCCATCACTAATAATGGCCCTTGGAGTGCCAAAACGGGAGAATATATTCTTTTTCAAGAATGCAGTGACACTCTTCCCTTCATTGTTTGCGAGAGCTATGGCTTCGACCCATTTAGATACATAATCAACTGCTACAAGAATGTACTTCATCCCATGAGAACTCACGAAAGGGCCCATAAAGTCAATACCCCACACATCAAATAACTCAATCACAAGAATGGGGTTTAGAGGGAGCTCTTGCTTTCTTGAAATACCACCATCTCGTTGACATTTGTCACATGATTTAGCAAACCCATGAGCATCTTGATGAAGAGTTGGCCAATAGTAACCACATTGCAATATCTTGTGAGCGGTTCGGATACCACTGTGATGTCCGCCAACAGGTGAAGAATGGCATGCCTCCAATACACTCAACATTTCACATTCTGGCACACAACGCCGAATAAGCCCGTCGGCACAACTCCTATACAAGTATGGTTCATCCCAAAGAACTTCTTCACATCGTACATGAACTTTTCCTTTGATGAAAGGACAAGTCTGATGGAACAATATCACTAGCCAGATAGTTCGCAAAATCTGCGAACCATGGAATCAAGTCTTGTGAAGCAGCCAATACATGTTCATCGGGGAAAGTATCATCAATGTCAGTCTTATCCCCTAACTCTCTCATAGCTTCATCCTCTAGACGGGACAAATGATCAGCAACTTGATTTTCAGTCCCTTTTCTATCCAGCACTTCAAAGTCAAATTCTTGCAGTAGTAATACCCAACGAATCAGCCTTGGTTTCGCATCCTTTTTCGCCATCAAATATCTCAGTGCTGAATGGTCAGTATGCACTATGACTCTAGTACCCAGCAAATAGGAGCGAAATTTCTCAAAAGCAAAGACTACTGCGAGGAGTTCTTGCTCAGTCTGTGTAGTTCTTCTGGGCTTCATTTAGGGCTTTACTAGCATAGTAAATTGGGTGAAGGATTTTGTTTCTTCTCTGTCCCAATACTACACCAAGAGCCACCCACTAGCATCGCACATTACCTCAAATGGACTGTTCCAATCCGGAGAAATAATGATAGGTGCAGACACTAACTTCTCTTTTAACTCACTGAATGCTTTAAGACAGGACTCATCAAAACAAAATTTACATTCTTTCTCCAGTAATTTGCACAATGGGTGTGCAATCTTTGAAAAGTCTTTGATGAATCTTCGGTAAAAACCTGCATGCCCAAGAAAGCTTCTCACACCTTTCACAGAGATCGGTGGGGGAAGTCTCTCTATTACCTCAACTTTAGCTCGATCAAACCTCTATGCCCTTTTCTGAAATGCGATGACCCAACACAATACCCTCTTTCACCATGAAATGACACTTTTCCCAGTTTAGTACTAAATTGCAGTCTTCACATCTCTTAAGGACCTCAGATAAATTGGCCAAACACGGTCGAATGAATCACCAACCACAGAAAAATCATCCATAAAAACTTCTATAGTATCCTCCACCATGTCAGAAAATATTGACATCATACATCTCTGAAAGGTTGCGGGTGCATTGCACAACCCAAACGGCATTCTTCTGAACGCAAAGGTCCCATATGGACAAGTGAAAGTGGTTTTCTCTTGATCTTCTGGTGCAATAGAAATCTGATTATACCCGAATACCCATCAAGAAAACAATACCACCCTTTCCGGCAAGTCTATCCACATCTGATCCATGAAGGGCATAGGGAAATGGTTTTTTCAGTCCATGAGTTCAGTTTACGGTAATCCATACACACCCTCCATCCAGTAACCGGTCTCATTGGAACAAGTTCATTCTTTTCGTTGGGGACCACAGTCATTCCCCCTTTCTTAGGTACACACTGAACCGGGCATACCCAACTACTATCAGCGATTGGATATAGACTCCGGCATCCAACCACTTGATGATTTCCTTCTTCACAACCTCTTGCATAGGAGGGTTCAAGCGTCTCTGGTGCTCAACACTCGGCTTATGATCAGGCATGAGTTGGATTTTATGAGAGCAAATACCGGGGGGAATCCCAATAATGTCCGCAATAGTCCACCCAATAGCTCTTTTGAACCTTTTTAGTACCGTCACCAAACTCTGAACCTGTTGTGCATCCAAGTCTGACGCAATGATTACCGGCAAAGTGTCACCCTTTCCTAAGAATTCATACCTGAGATGAGGTGGGAGAGCTTTTAGTTCTAATTTTGGAGCTTCCTCTATAGATGGTTTCGCGGGTGGGGACTCGCGATTCTTCATATCAAGCTCAAATTTCTTTGGTTTAAACCGAACATCACCTCGGTCAAGAGCAGCGACTAATGACTCATACTCTTCAATGCAATCGCTATCAAAGTTCATTATCACTGCCGCTAATGCTTCGACACCCAGACGTTCTTCTATTTGTGTCTCAAATGTCTCACCCATGTTGTAGGATATCGCAGATGCCGATTGGAGCTCACCACTCTGCTTCATGGACCTACAAATATTAAAGGTTACTTCCTCATTGTTCAACCGAAATTTCATCTGCCCCTTTTCCATGTCTACTAAGGCTCTTCCCGTAGCAAGGAATGGCCTCCAAGAATAATGGGCACTTCGAAATCGACTTCGCAATCAAGAATAACAAAATCTGCTGGAAATATGAACGACTCCACTTTTACCAACACATCGTGGAGTATCCCTATAGGTCGTTTTACTGTTCGATCGGCCATCAGTAGCCGCATCGCAGTGGGTTTTGGGTCACCCAGACCCAACTTCTTGTAAATCGAGAGGGGCATGAGATTTATGCTTGCCCCCAGATCACATAATGCTTTCGCAAAATGTAATAGCCCGATTGTACAAGGAATGGTGAACGCACCCGGATCTTCTTTCTTTTGGACCAGAGATCTTGTAGCAATAGCACTACAATGCTGCATTCTGTCATCATCCTCAAAAGTAACCGATCTTTTCTTTGTGACCAAATCTTTCATAAACTTGGCGTAACCGGGCATTTGTTCTAAAGCTTCTACCAAAGGGACATTGATAGAAAGTTGCTTCAACATTGTTATAAAACGCCGGTATTTACCATCCTCGGTCTTTTCACTAATCTGAGGAAATGGGGGTGGTGGCCTAGGCATAGGAGTAACCTTTTTAGGCACTTCAGCATCTTTTGCAGTGTTATCCTCTAATTCAGCATCAACTTCTACCACTTTATCAGATTCTGTGTCACCTTATTCTCATCAGACGGCATAGGTGGATCAATGGTTTGCTTGCCACGCGAGTAGTAGTAATAGCCATACAATGTCCATCATTTTTCGGATTTTGGACAGTGTTGCTAGGAAGAGTGGCCGGTTGCCGTGTGTTCACAGTTGCAGATAATGGGCCAATTGTAACTCAAGTTGCTTATTTGATATTGCATGGGTATCAACTTTTTGCCCAATACCCGCTAGATCATTCCTCAACTCTTTATTGTGCTCATCACTAGCATCGAACCTCCTCATCATTTTATGCAACATATCCTCAACTCGCGACATACTACCTCCACCATCCCTAGGAGTAACTTCACGATTTTGAGGAGGAACATAAGGTCCATTTCTGTCGTTTCTGTTACCATAGCTACCCCTGTTGAAGTTGGTTGTCGCGATGTAGTTTCCATCTCGGACATAATGACCCTCACGATTGTAGTTACCATAGTTCGACCTGGTTCCCTTGACCTTGGCGCCAATTTCCTGATTAGAGCCTTGGGCACTTGGTCGGAAACCCCCCATCTGTTCATTTACTGCATAGGAATCCTCCTCATAATAACACTCATCGATTGGAGGTGGTGGTTTAGAAATAGTTGACTGCATTAACCTTTCTGCACCCCAACGACATTTTTAGTACCAACCCAAGCTCAGTTCTCATCTGAGCCATTTCTTCACGAATATCATCTGTGGCTGGGTTGTGAGTGGACTGCACTGCGAAGGTGTGTTTCTCCCTGTATCGGACTTCCTAGTACTCCAAGCTTTGTTGTTACGGGAGATTTTCTCTAATTTCTCAGCAATCTCAGCATAAGGGCATTCTCCATAAGATCCACCTGCTATAGTGTCCAACACTGCTTATTGTTATCATCCTGTCCCCGATAGAAGTATTCTTTCAGCGACTCATCATCAATGCGGTGATTTGGAACACTTCTCAAGAATGAGGTGAATCGATCCCAAGAACTACTAACTGACTCTCCTGGTAGTGCCACAAAGTTGTTCACCCTGTCTTTGTGGTTTAATTTCTTGGAGACGGATAGTAGCGTGCTAAGAAGACATCCCGTAGTTGATTCCAAGTGAATATGAGAGTTGTATGGGAGCTCAGTGAACCACATAGCAGCCTCTCCCGTCAGTGAGAGAGGAAACACTCTGAGCCCTATCACATCTAGATCCAAGTCAGGCCTCCCCACACAACTTTTACACACTGCCCTTACCTTAGCTATATGGGCATGTGGATCCTCAGAAGGTAGCCCTGAAAACAAACCTCTGGCAGTGAGCATTTGCATCAGACTACTAGTTACCACAAAAGTGTGGCCTGTGGGTAGGGAGGCAAAACCAGTGGCCCATCCGAATCTGCTATGTTATCATAGCCTCTGTAGTATGCTTGGGGCCGTGGAGCGGGATTCTGTCCCTCTGTTGATGTTCACCCGGAGCATCGGGTAACATCTGACCATGAACATCAGCAGGAGCAGGGATGTTCTGGTTTGGGTCCTCATCATTGATTCCCAAATTACGATTCATGTTTCGTAGTGTACGCTCTAGCTCGTGATCGTAGGGAAACAACGGTTCTCTTCCTCTCCGTGTATTTGGCATACAAGGAGGATAGTTCTGAAAAGAAATCAAAAACAATAAAACAAAGTAAAATCAAGAAAATATCAACTAAACTATAGTAAGAAGTTCAAGTTAATCTAAAAGCTAAAATCCCGGCAGCGGCGCCAAAATTTGATACGCTCAAACTTACTTCTCAAATGAGAAGTAAAGCGGTCGTGTCAAGTAAATAACCCAACTAGTGAGGTTGGGATCGTTCCACGAGGAAAATAGTCTAGACTTAACTTTAACCTAGTATTACTATCGTTTAGTCAATAACTTTCTTGGAAAGTAAAATATAAAAAAGGGGGGTTGTATTACCTATTGAGTAAAATAACTAATGTAATTGAAAGAGACAGTTGACAGCTTTTAATATTAGGTTTTAATCAATGAATTAAAGTAACTAGGGTTTACGTGTCCCCACAGGTTCGTAACTTGATAATTCTAACTATAACAATCCTTTCCTAGTATCTTGCATGCAAAGTGATAAGTTATGTATTTCTAAATCCTTGGTCCGGCATCTAGAAAATCTCACTCCGCACCTTGGTCCGGCTACGTGTGTTGCTTTCCTAACCCTTATCTTTACCTCATATTAAGCATCGTATTCGATATTGACTAAGTTATTACCTCGTACCAATCAATACTAGCCTATTAGATAGTATACACTAAATCTATGTTAATAATTCTTTTCCTATTATCTACCTCCTTGGTCCGGCAAGTAGCATTAAGGCGAGTTCTAACGTTGATCATCCGTTAAAAAGACTTCTAAGCGAAAGAATTATTAATACATGCAAGACACTATTCTAGAATTGTTATTTTAGTTAGGGTTATCTCATTATTTGCCTATGGTTCCACAACCCTAGTTATGGAATTTAGTTACTCATAGCCATAAACACAATATTCAAATATGTTAAATTAGAATTCATGTACTTACTTCAATGAGAAAGAATAAATCCGAAAATATGCTTGATTAATCACCAAAAATCAGTTGTATCAATCTCCAATAATCAAACACTCAAAAACACAAAGTTAATAATCACAAGGTCTAACTATATGGAATTTTTAATCAAAGAGTCTAACCTCAAAAACGAGGTTTTTCGAACTATTTATAAAAAAATAAAAACCTAATTAAACAAGGATTCTAATTTCTGGAAATCTGCCAAAAGCGGCTAGGTCGACGACCACGCGACGGACCGTCGTAGTCATGACGGACCGTCGTGGCTCCGTCGTCCCACACTTGTCCAATTTCTTCAGCTGCTTTCTTCATTCCCCTCGACGGCCAGTGTGACGGACCGTCATAGGCACGACGGTCCGTCGAGGGTCTCGTTTCAAAATACTTCAACTCCTGGAATCTGGGTACTGGGATCACTTCTCTGATCTTCACGACGGACCTGCAGGACGGACCGTCATGGCCATGACGGACCGTCACAAGCTTCGTAATCCCACACTTGTCAGACTTCCCCATCTTCCTTCAGCAGCTACTCTACGCTGCCACCTACGGACCGTCACAAGCACGACGGACCGTCATAAGCTCCGTAGGTGGTCTCTTCTGCATTTTCCGCTCAAAATCTCCGCATTCAGCTTTGGACAGATTTCCTGCAAAACAAAGAGAAACTTATATCAAAATTAGCACAAAAGGCTTTTGGACACACTAAACTTAAGGAAAAAGCATTAATTATACCGTGAAACCACGGTATATCAGTTGACAAGTTCCCTTGCAAACTCAAGCATGCATATATGCAATACTAAGGGGGAGTCTGAGGGGTCTTTGGTTGTTTCCCAAATCAATACTACATCATTTTAATCTTTCCCTAGTGAAGTAAAAAATCTTTTTTATGCTTAAAGTCCCCCAATGAAGTCGTTTTCCCTATAATCAAAAAGAAAATACAAAAACTTTTCCAAAGAAATTACTCTCTCTAGAACTTTACGGAAGAAAGAAAATAAGGAAGAAGGGTTGAGCTAGGGTTGAAAAGCAATGTTTTCATATAATTTCAGTGGGATTCATAGATAATGTATTGGTAGTCATTCAACCAAGGATAGAATTTATCCATGGAATCTCTTCAAAACCCAAATTTCGATGATATAAATTTCCCCAAATTATGATAAATTGATGTTATATTATGTGTTTTTAGTAAGATTCCCAATAAAATCATGAAACCTCATATTAGTAAATTTGATCTTGTGGTGAGTGGTCATTGATTATAGAAGAATATTAGAAATTTTTCTTGTAATAGTTGAGTTAATTGAATCATGTTAATATCTATGTATAGGGTAGTTATTTAGGTGTGTAGATGGAGGTGATATATGGTCCTTAAGGGAATGCATCATGAATTGATTGTGCATGATTATGAGAATTAAGTATATATGCTTTATGAAACATTGAGAATAAAAAGAATATCATTAGGAGCTAGTTTGTGTTGATGGAGGTTATCCTCATGTACACACTTATGTATCAATATTTATGATGCAAAAGGTTTTTCTAACAATATATGATTATTCTAATGTTAATCGACTATTCTCACCTATTGAATCTATAAGCTATAGTAGGTTTAATGTTGGATTTGAGTGTTAGACATTCTTCATAATTATGACCTTAAGTCACTATTAATACTCAATGGGAATTATGTTTGATAATAGACTGGATAATGATATTTGAGGAAGCCCTCACGATAGTAATGTATGGTTTCTAGGAGGCAATCTCTTGGGATGGAAGCCCTCAGGTTGTAGAGCCATGGTTTTTCTAGTAGCGATATCCTTCTCCATAAACTATGTGCCCTCATAGGTCTTAGATAGTGGATCCATATAACTAACTAGTATGGTTCTACCTTAGTCAAATATGACAACCCTTTTTCTGAGTAGTGTGGGGTAGACACTAGCTTCCATGATGATCTCACATGGTCTATGTTAGTTAATGCTAATTCGCTCCTTTATGTAGTATGAACAAGAATATGAAACATGAATATAGTTATGTAACAGCCTAGAAATTCTCTGACTAGACTGGAGACCACATAAGGAAATAATATTACTATACCTAAATAGGTTGTAATTAACTTATATGGGGGTATTATAGCCTAAACGTCAAGAAACGACCATGACGTCAGGAAACTAGTAAAATTGAACTAGTAGACGTCCTTAGGTCTTGCGAAAGTTTTGGGAGTGTAGTATGGAAGGTAAACTTTTAAAAATACTTTAAATATGTAATATACTTATCTTAAGGGTCAA